>CM045771.1:88787544-89387544 GCA_025200525.1 Camellia lanceoleosa | reverse complement strand
ACCAATGTACACCAAAATCTTTCAATGTTTCCACTGATTCCCAACATAATATTCACATAACTATTTGTGAAGAATAGAACGTTAAACAAAAGAATCATTACTGGTAATTAAATGTGCGATTCCTGTACTATTACTCACAATGTTTTGGTGGAGCATTTATTCCTCCCGAAGCGTGTTTTACACACATACGAAGTCACACATTAATTCTCTAAATCATTTCCCTAAATTCCTTTCTCATTTTAACATGAGTTACAATGCTCATAACAACGTTCATTCGTAAATTTTTAACGTTATTTCAAAACATCTCAGAAATCCAATTAAACATGTACACGTATAATTCAACCTATCAATTCCATGATTCTATTATCAATTTGGGCAAAATCATTATTTATCATTACAAATTAACCTAGGGTTTCCAAACAAAAATAAAGTTTTCATAAATATTCAACCTTCTCATACTATTACCTTACATCCCAATTTCTCAATGATTCTACATCTAGAATTCTCAATCCATCATTCAAACCCACCAATTTAACTCCCAACATCACAAACCCTAAAACCCCAATTCTCATATTAGACATTACATACTCAAAAATAGAAATTTGTACATTTATATCATGAAAATACCACAAATCTATCTATTGATATAGGTATTGAAGAGAACTAGAACCCCTACCTCAAAATCAAGCAAGGAGCAAAGCTTTGAGACGAATCCTCCAAAATCCCGAAATTCCAATCGGTTGAAAATATTCACCTTCTTACCTTCTTCATTTCTTGGTGGAAGATCTTGCTCAAACCTAAGGGAAATGGAAGTATTGGAGATCAAGAACCTAGGGTTTTTCGGTCCTAAGACAAAGGAAAGAAGAGGGAAAAAGAAAATGTGAGAAATGATCTAAAAATCCTGATTAAGGTCTTTGTATTGCATTCGCTATTCCGCTCGAGCGGACTCGACTCAAAGACAGTTTTCGAAACTTCAAACAGGTATAACTTTCCCATCCGGACTCCGTTTTAGGTCGTTCTTGTGTCCAAATTGAAGCCCCGGAAATAAGCTTTCCAATGGTTCTAACCTCACATCCAAATTCAAAGTGTGGAGAAAGAAAAGGGCAAAAGAGTGGCGGCTGGTCGTAGACGAATCATTTAAATTAAAGCTTTTGATTCCATCGTACTTTACCTTCATTTTACCACCTCAACCCGTACTCCAAAATAACATAAGAAGGTTCCAAATACACTAATACAACGCCAAGGGCAATCTTACTTTCCATGCTCAAGCGTCACTTCAACTGCTCGGGCCGAGACCAAGATAAGCGGTCGCTCGGCGCCAACTTCACGCCGGCGGAGATTCACAACTCCTGTAATCCTGTGTCGATGCAAAATTGTTAGGAATCCCAAAAGTCCGCTCGAGTGTCAACTCTTTCGCTCGAGCGGAGGGAAAAGTTTCTGGGTCGTCACACGAAGCTTCCAGTTATGTTAGTTCAGTGTTTTTCTGACCTCCACGGATGGAAATTAATATGGTCTTTTTCTTCATAAAAGATTCTAATTTTCTCGATATACTCATTGAAATTTTGGAAACACTTTCGTTAAAGAAGAAACTAATTAGTGGGTTTATAGATGTAGATATGCTTCTGTTTCTGAATGAGTAATGCCTTGGGTTCTTTATAGGCTTATGGAGACGAGCTATATAAGATTATGTTTAACTATTCTTCCATTATGCTTAATTATATAAGATTATGCTTAACTATTCTTTAGCGGGCAGCTTCCCATTATGAGAAAACAGTGTTTCGGGGGCTATTTTGCATTTTCCCCCCCCGAACCCCTTTTTTCGACTAAGTTTATGACATTTTCAACTCTAATTCCCAACGTAGGTGTGCTATTTACGTACCGTCTGCCCCTACATGTCACATTTATCACTAGCAAGCTTCCCGTTATGAGAAAACAGTGTTTTGGGGGCTGCTTTGCATTTTTGCCCCCCGAACCCCTTTTTTCGACTAAGTTATGACATTTTCAACTCTAATTCCCAACGTAGGTGTGCTATTCACGTACCGTCTGTCCCTACATGTCACATTTATCACCGAGAAGCTTCCCGTTACGAAAAAACAATGGCTTGGGGGCTGCTTTGCATTTTCGCCCCCCAAACCCCTTTTTTCGACAAAGTTTATGACATTTTTAACTCTAATTCCCAACGTAGGTGTCCTATTTACGTAGCATCTGTCCGTACATGTCACATTTATCACCGGGAAGCTTCCCGTTACGAGAAAACAATGTTTCGGGGGCTGCTTTGCACTTTCGCCCCCCGAACCCCTTTTTTCGTCTAAGTTTATGACTTTTTCAACTCTAATTCCCAACATAGGCGTGCTATTTACGTACCGTCTGTCCCTACATGTCACATTTATCACCGGGAAGCTTCCTGTTACGAGAAAACAGTGTTTCGGGGGCTATTTTGCATTTTCCCCCCCCGAACCCCTTTTTTCGACTAAGTTTATGACATTTTCAACTCTAATTCCCAACGTAGGTGTGCTATTTACGTACCGTCTGTCCCTACATGTCACATTTATCAGCGGAAGACTTCCGTTATGAGAAAAATGTTTTGGGGTCTTTGCATTTTTGCCCCCCGAACCCCTTTTTTCGACTAAGTTTATGACATTTTCAACTCTAATTCCCAACGTAGGTGTGCTATTTACGTACCGTCTGCCCCAACATGTCACATTTATCACCAGCAAGCTTCCCGTTACGAAAAAACAATGGCTTGGGGGCTGCTTTGCATTTTCGCCCCCCGAATCCCTTTTTTCGACTAAGTTATGACATTTTCAACTCTAATTCCCAACGTAGGTGTGCTATTCACGTACCGTCTGTCCCTACATGTCACATTTATCACCGGGAAGCTTCCCGTTACGAAAAAATAATGGCTCGGGGGCTGCTTTGCATTTTCGCCCCCCAAACCTCTTTTTTCGACAAAGTTTATGACATTTTCAACTCTTATTCCCAACGTAGGTGTCCTATTTACGTAGCGTCTGTCCGTACATGTCACATTTATCACCGGGAAGCTTCCCGTTACGAGAAAACAATGTTTCGGGGGCTGCTTTGCACTTTCGCCCCCCGAACCCCTTTTTTCGTCTAAGTTTATGACTTTTTCAACTCTAACTCCCAACGTAGGTGTGCTATTTACGTACCGTTTGTCCGTACATGTCACATTTATCACCGGGAAGCTTCCCGTTATGAGAAAACAGTGTTTCGGGGGCTGCTTTGCATTTTCGCCCCCCGAACCCCTTTTTTCAACTAAGTTTATGACATTTTCAGCTCTAATTCCCAACGTAGGCATGCTATTTACGTACCGTCTGTCCCTACATGTCACATTTATCACCGGGAAGCTTCCCGTTACGAGAAAACAGTGTTTCGGGGGCTGCTTTGCATTTTCGCCCCCCGAACCCCTTTTTTCGACTAAGTTTATGACATTTTCAACTCTAATTCCCAACGTAGGCGTGCTATTTACGTACCGTCTGTCCCTACATGTCACATTTATCACCGGGAAGCTTCCCGTTACGAGAAAACAGTGTCTCGGGGGCTATTTTGCATTTTCACCCCCCAAACCCCTTTTTTCGACTAAGTTTATGACATTTTCAACTCTAATTCCCAATGTAGGTGTGCTATTTACGTAGCGTCTGTCCCTACATGTCACATTTATCAGCGGGCAGCTTCCCATTATGAGAAAACAGTGTTTCGGGGGCTATTTTGCATTTTCGCCCCCGAAACCCCTTTTTTCGTCTAAGTTTATGACTTTTTCATTTCTGACTCCCAACGTATGTGTCCTATTTACGTACCGTCTGTCCCAACGTGTCACATTTGTCACCGGGAAGGTTACCATTACATTTAAACTAATATTCGAGTTACTATTCAAAATACCACTGTTGAAGTTTACATGTTACTGTCACGACCCAAACCCGCCCCTAAAAGTTTGGCATCGTAACCGGCCAGTAATCCTAGATTACCACAGGCCTTACTGTACAAAACATAATTAATCGGGGCTCGCGGAAGCGACAACAAATAACCATAGTCCAAAGAGCTGTGCATAAATATGAACAAGTATTTACGTGCCAAAAATGTGTTAATTTACCCACTTACTGTACATCACATATAACAAAAGATCATATACATCACATAGGCAAAAGCCACAGATACAACAAGACAAAGCTCACAAAACGGCCTTCTAGGCCTAGCCCCGACTCGGAGGCACACAAAACTAGTAGGCTCAATGCAAATCTCAGCTTAGGCTTGACTCCCAGCAGGCTCACCTATAAATACATATATACAAACAATGAGCTAAAGCTCAGCAAGTAACATTAAAGTAAAGGGGTGGTGAACAAATTCCTCATAACATATATCCGTAAATAAAATCATTCATAATTATAGTCATCTCATATCAGAACATACATAATGGCATACTCCATAGAACATAACATGTACTGTCTTCCGACTAGAGTAATCGGTTCCGGACACCGATTAAACACATACTGCCACAATGAAGTGGATAACGAGATCTCAGAATCGGTCATGGACCAAGACTAACGTCAGCCCCCATGACTTGGGATCGCTATGGATGCCATACTAGATTCGCAAATAGGACATTCGTTCATAGAATCAAATTCGATTTCAAAACATAACTTAACGTAGCACATTGAAACATACTTTATAGGAACATAACTTTACGTAAATGTTACTTACAATGGGTTTCAAACCGCTGTACGGTCTTCGTGATTTGACCTGTAAACATCAACATTTGCGGCATAATTCTTCAATACACATAGCCATTACAACAAGTTCATGTCATTCTATTCTTATTCTACCTTAATACATGTCATCATTAAATCACATAATGCATACATTTTATTCTTTCTTTATTTTAATTCATGCTATACTAGTTTTACTCTACATAATTCATCTCATAAAATCAAGTACTTCATGCCATGTTATTCTTTCTTAATTTTATCCCATGATGTTATTCCATTCCCTCTACTCTATTACATATAAATGAGATGCATAAATTAAATAATTGTAGGCTTCCTTTGCAAAATCAATTTCCAATTTTATGAAAACAAAACCCAACATTTGAAAGCCACTTTCAATTTACAAAACTAAGGCCAAAACATTTGCAAGAGACTTGATCAACAACATGATTTAAACATTAAAACTACTAAACAAAACCCAATTGCAACATATAAAAGGTCAAGCTTTGATTTAAATTAGAAAACTATAATTTTAAACATGAATTTCATGAATCATGCACATAAACTCAAATAATTCAAATCCATGAAGTTTCTCCTTCCAATATGAAAATCAAGCAAGAAAACATGATTCTAAACATAAATTACATGATAGTATGCCATATGTGCTCATGGATGCATCTTAGATGAAAATATAACCCATCCTCTAAAAAATACATAATTTCCCCTTCCATAACACTTATTCACCATGAAAACATGAAGGAATTAACCTCAATTCAAGAAGTTAGAGAGAATTCCTTACCTTGATCACTTAATTGGAGAGATTTGAGCCTAATCCCCTTTTTCTTTTTTTCTTTCCTTGGTTCTTCTCTTTCCCGTATTCTATCTCTCTCTCCTCTTTTAGATATTTTCTCTCTTTAGTCTTGAGTCAAAACAAGGGTCAACACATCCCTATCTATATCTTTAGTCATATATGCATCAAATAAACCATTATGCCCAAAAACTTAAGCCAAACAAGGCCCTTGTACTTACATCATATATAACACTTGTGCCAAAACACTTGAGCCAAGCAGCCTAGCGAATCGCATTTAAATTCAGTCCCAAATTAAATTGTCCAAATAGTTCCAAAATTCCCATCACATAGGCATGTTCAATTTCGTTTCCGAACCCAACATTAAATCAATTTCATTCCGTTGTAGTTTCAACATATATTTTTCTAATTCAAACAGAAAATTCCCAATTAATTCATATTAATGCATAATTAATTACCAATAATTGTGGCGTACATTTCGGGGTCATTACAGTTACTCTAAACGAAGATTGAAATTCGCTATGTTTTTTTAACATGTTTCTACTATAGTTAATCTTAATCAAGTACATATTTTAAATACAAGTTCATTGTTAAGAAAACTCAATACCAAACTCTAGTAACTACACAAGAAATCATAAACCCCAAATAACTGAAAAATTGATGACATTTTCAACTCTTCATGCGAACATATTTAAACAAAGTAAGTGTGACATTAATGAAATTGTTCTTACCAAAAAACAAACGTCGGATGCCCAACTTAGATTCCCAAGAGTTGTGACAGTTTGGCGACTACGTTATTAAGATGCTCGACCTTTGTATTTGTCTCGTCCCTTGCCTTTTGTCCCTCCTCCCGCTCTTTCAACATCTCATTGGATAATTGAATGCGCTCCTCTTGTTCTTTCAACAGCTCATTGTAACATCTCTCGCTCTCTTCTCGCTCTTTCATTAACTCGTCATGATCCTTTTGTCGCTCCTCACGAAGTGCCTCCACCTCAGTTCGCATTGCCTCCATGTCCTTATCGTGTGCTCGTGTTGCAAATATGGTAGACGGTTGTGGGCCACTCCCAAATCCAAGCAAGTACCTTTTCTTCTGTCCAAGCACTTGCCTTGAAATCTCCTCTTGTGTCAATGGCGTCCCCGACTCGATGGCAGCCGCTTGTACATTGACCATCTCTTGCTGTCATTGCAAATAAATAAGACGAAAAAAACTTTGGCAACATATATGTATTATTGGGTACTATGTACAAGAAAATATTGAATACATATATTTCCTTGTCACATACTTACATGCAGCTCACGACATTTCGGATGGATCCAGTCATTTGTTTTCTTTGAAGTGTGGCTGTCCTCATAGAACCTTGGGAAATCCAACTCTCCATCTTTTGCTACCTGTTAACACATCAACGTATAAATCAATGACACTTTATGCACCAAATAGACAAATTTTCATTAACAGATTTTTAAACAAATTCTTTGAATGATTTGGAGATGATTTTTTAGACGATTTTCTTTGCAACATTTTCAAACAGATTTGCAGCCAGATTTGGAAATAGAGGCAGCAGTATTCTAGTCCCAATTCAAAGAGATTATCATTAACAGATTTATATTTTCTAACAGATTTTTGCCAACACATTTGTTTAGAATTTCTCAAACAGATTCTGTCCAACAGATTTTCGCACATAGCCACTTATAATCACTTCAGATTATGTGTATTATAACATGTGTATGTACAGGAATATCTATTTTTTGTGAATGTATTAACTTAAATCTAAAACAAATAGGGCTACAAGACTAATAATCTTAAGTGAAAAACAGAGTATAGTTTAGATTTGGGGCAGTATAGTTCAGATTTTGCGAGACAGATTTCGAATGAAAAACAGAGTATAGTGTAGACAGATTTAGAATGCAAACATGTAGCAAGGGTATCATTCACAGATTTTAAAAAGACAGATTTTTTGCAGACAGTAGATGTTTACTAACAGAGTTTAACACACATATATATATATATATATATATATATGTATCAGAACATAACATTTTTCATATCCAAACAACATATAATGGATTCAAGTTTTAAAAAAATCGAACTCACCATAGCATCCATTGCGATAGGAAATGAGCGAGACCCATTGGTATGATTGTACGGCAATTGACTCCTATTACTCTTGCCAGCTTTTGACCGTTTCTAAAAATAAGTCAAGCAAATAAACAATTTTTTGGTAAACATTAACGAATATCACATTTTTATATAGATGTATGTACTCTATCTAGTCTATTATTTTACCTGGTGAGATGCATCTTGCCATGCCACATCGATCAAATGCTTCCAATTTTCTAAACTCACCCCTACGGACGGATGACCATAGATGTCATCACGTGGAAGTCCTTCTAACAATTCAAACTCTTGCTTCAAGGTGTACCTCCAATCTTTGTACAACCCATAGGCCTTCTTATTCACAATCTCTTGTGCTTGTAAGTCATTGTGGAAATCGTCTCCAATTTGAAACTTGTCCTACAAGCAAAACAAATTGAAATAGTAATTATTAAATATTAGTCTTTCTTATTAGCATACATAATACAATTACATCTTGTGGACAAGTAATATTACTTATAAGAACTCCTTGGATGACGGCAGCTTTTGTAGTCTCATCAAGATCTAGCCATGACTTCACATCTTTCAAAGGGCACAAGGTTCTAACTTGAATTCCTAACTCGTTAGTTACTGGAGTGGCATACTTGCCAGTCATTGCATTCAACCCACGATCGATGTGAACATAACATTTTTCCCCTTTCTTGGCTCTAATTATTTTTTGTATGCCTTTGCCAAGTGTCGGTCCGCGTACACGTAGGGGCTTCGAAGTCCCTGTTAACAACATAACATCATGAAAATTGGCTTAAATTTGCCTACAAAAAAACAATGGCAATGGCATGTGCTAATTGACAAATTTTATACACTTTAATCTTACTTATGCCACTCGGCTGCGTTTCGGATGGGGCTTGTGTCTCATCAGAATCAACCATTAGTTGGCTATTGACATGATGAGATGGTCCCACATTTGATCGGTCGGGTAGAACAGGAGACGGAGCAACGGGTGATCCTAAAGGAATAGCAACTGGCGAGTCTGTTTCTGGTTGCGTGAGTGTCTTCTTCCGAAGCCGACCAGTCTTTAAGCCAGGAACCATTTTCCAATCTGCAATAACACAAGTAACACTATATACATGAACTAGACAAAAATAATGCTTGATTATTGCAGACAAAAATAATACATGAACTATACAATAACACAAGTAACACCATTTTCCATTTTCCAATATGCCATGATATGCCTGCTTTAAAATAAATTAGACAAAAATATTTTAGAAGGCATGAACTAACTCAACTAACACATGCTTAATTACATGATTTAGCATGATATACATGAACTAAATTACACAAAAACAATAAAAATAAATAAAACTTCGTCACAGAAAAAGAGTACACCCAAATAATGCTTGATTATTGCACTTTCAAGCTAGAAGAATAAGGAATGGATCACATCAGGGCATCTAAGTCTTATATAAAAACGGGAGAGAAGGAATAAGTTAACCGACCTTGAACTGTTTGCTGATCTGTTTAAGCTGATATGTTTGCTGTTGTTGATGAGTATTTTCTACTGCTATTTGTTGACTTTTGATGTTTTGTTGCCTGCTGCTATTTGTGGAATGTTTTGACTTTGGATCTGTTTTTTGTTCTGGATTTGTTTTGTGTCACATGACTTAACTGGTAGTTTGCTTGTGCGTCCCACACCTTTATTTGTCCACAAGCAAAAGAAATATGTAATTGACCAATAAGCATGGAATGATTATAAACTAAATGGTCTGATTATTTTTCAGGCATGAATTATAGTTTGCTCAGTGGTCTGATTAACACCTATTGAACTGATGTCAAATAATTTTTAACAAACTTAAACATGAAATTGAACTAGAATAACTTGATTCATTCTACGGCCCTAGGTAACATATGCCTAATGTGGAAATCTGTAAAACCTAACAATGTGTAATTTATTTCAACTTACAAGATGCCACAAAGACACCATGCATCATTGTTCCATGCATCTGAATCGATAGAACATAATTTAACTGTAAGCTAAAACAAATTAAGCAACCACTCAAAACATCTATTTAGCACTAGCAGCACAAGAACTCCTTTGTCGAGCCTCGAACTCTAGTTAAATTTCAGCTCAATATCATTTGAAACTAAACTCATTTATTCATGGTTAACTCTTCTATCCTCTTGAAGTTGGGATACCCGTGCCTAAAGGAAGGGTTAGTTTGAACAGATTTTGTTGATCCATCAGTTTTAAGCATTTCATCTCATAATCACTTCCCAACACAAAGTAAATAAATAAGAAAACTTGAAGGTGCCAATGACTAACTATGAAGTCAGCCTAACAAAATTTTACACACTGAGCAGGCAGAGGCAAACAAATTATACTATTGATTAATAGTTTAATAAATAAATAAATAAATAAGCAGAAAGGTTTACACTCACTTCACTTTCCACATCCAGAACTCTTTCCATGAGATAAAGATCACAGAATTTTGTAATCTCCAGCAATACTTCCAGCACAAACGATCTCACGATTAAGCTTGTTTACGCCGAGCAACGTAACCACAATGTCAATCATTTTCTAATTCAGGCACAAAATGTAATTGACAGAGAATGTCACCACCTGAAGCTCCTCTGGACTAGTTTCCTTAAGAACCACACCAAGTAACCAGCATGTTACCTGGAAAGGAAAAAGAATGAAAGCATTAGAATCATAAATTGAGTTAAAATATACGAAGGATATTCTATCTTCCAAGTTCGTAAATGCAACTCAGATAAATGCAACCAAATCCATGCATAGGTTGTACAATATAAGTGTATCTTCAATAATTACATCACCATTAGTATTTTTTGTTGTTATTATTATTGTTGGTGGCGGTGGCAGAGGCTCTATTACTGTTGTCCTCAAGGAGGTTGAAAATGCATTAAATTTAGTACTAGGTACACTACTCGTAAAATAAAATAGCCAAACACAAATCAAATAACTTCAAGACGTGAGGATGACAAAAAAATTATCCATCAAACTTTAAAAGTTCCAAGCCAAGGGGGTAAATTAAATTACAAAAACTACGACAATCTCATAGTGAGGTATTAGTGGACAAGGAAAAAGGGTGTACTTAATATTTTCTACAGAAAATTTAACGTGTCTAGTTAAAGATGCAAAGTAATGAAAAGCATAAGTCCAGAGAGGGTCAAGTATATCAAAAAGAAATCATGAGAAAAATCAAAGATTAAAAAAGATAGAACTAAAGATTAAAGTAAAATAAAGAATGCCAAAGAACAAATCATGGAAAAGATTAAAATGATTCCCATGTGGTATTAGAAGACCTATTCTTCATTCTGCTGAGCTTCCCAAATTCTACCTGGCAAGAAAGATCATTTCAAAGACCCCATTGGTGAACCAAAAATGTCCAGCAAAATTCTAACATTATTGGAAAATAATCAATTTAGAATAATTGAGTTCTATGATTAAAAGTTTGACTTGCAAAACACATGGGAGCATGCACCAGCCAAGAAAATTAAAATCATCTAATTTCTTAAAAAAGAAACATGCTCAAATTGATGAGAAAAGGATAAAACTTCCACTCACAATAGGAACCAGTTCTATCAAAAAATGACAGGCAATAGAAGTATAAAACATCATCATCTATAAACGAGCGACCTCTATTAAATAAGAAAAATACTAGAAAAACTAAACAAATTACCTTCCTTCCTTCACTCAGCTTCTGTCTAACTATTTGTCCTAAAGTTGGCTGCAGGCAGCAACAAAAAAATTAATTACAAATCAAATTAGTATGAAGCAACGTATAATCCAAAAACAGATAGAAAAATATTTAGTTGCCTTTATGGGCTGGAAGAACTCATCAATAACATTTTGTGCTCTTGAATCTTCTGAAGACAAGTCTCTGGAAAATGTCAAATTTGCATTTGAATGAGTACTGACGACACCAGAACTACTAGGATTAGTAGCTTGCCGTTTAGGCTGTCTTCTTTGAGCTGCACTAGTTGATCTCAATAGTCTCCATGTAAAAACTATTGCAATGGCAAGCCCTGCTAAAGCCCCAATAGATTGTGTATCCTGCAAATAATTACAAAGTAAAAACCATCATACTAGAGCAAATGCAGATTATCCAGAATATTTTTTATTTTATAAATAAATAATTTGGAGCGTATCTCTAGAAATAGACACACTACAAAAGATTTAGTGCCACAATTGGCTGAAAAAAGTGCCCAGCTAAGAAACACAGTACTTCAGTTTCATGTTCAGTTTCCAGTATAAACACAGTGGTTCAGTCCCCTGTTCAATGGAGAAATTTCTGACTCTCTTCAGTTAAACATATTTGCTGGACACACCAAAGGAAAAAAAAAATAAACCCAAAAAATTGAAGGACAAAGTAACTATCAATTTCTAGGATAAGGTCTAATCACGATAGCAAATGCTCTTCTTTTGCTTCTTTAAAGTCAATGTCCATGCTCTCTCAATAGCAAAAAATCTTCGAAAATGGTAAAGAAACAATACTCAAGAAAACCAACAACAATGACTTCAATAATGCAAAAACGACAAGAAATAAATTTTTAAAAAATGACAGGTGTCCGTTAAACTAGATTAGGTTGTTTGAACAATAGTAAATTCTGACAAAAAAATACAAGTTGTCATGTAAGAGATATAGTCTGTGATTTTTCTTTCTTTCTTATTTTTGACAAGTATGATGGCCTATGATTTGGCCAATAATTATAATCCCAGGCATATCAGACTGGCAAAAGAGGATTCAGTAGCTGACCCTAAAGTGTTCAAAGCCAGACTGTACAAAATCTGTTCAAAATATGTACACACACATATTACAATTGAATTCAAACTAACCCTTCCTTCATTTATTCATGGTTAACTCTTATTCTAATCTCTATCTACAAAACCATGAAATACCAACAACAAAGCATAAACATAGCAGAGGCAGCCCCAAACTTGAACCCAACAACATCCACACAGTAGCATCACAACAAAAACCCATTGCAAAAGCAGGCGAGAACTGGACAAAACCCGACTTTTGACCATACCCGGCCATACCGGCATAAAATGACCAAACAAATGCAGACCAGCTCAGAGCTTCCTATATCAGATGCATTCTACCAAAAGGCACCCTTCAGTTACATTCCACCAGCACACCCCATAGTAACCCATTGCACAAACTGCCATGCTGACCATTAAATACACCAACCATTCAGATCTTCAATGAATGCAGGTTTAACTGGGCTGAACTCACAATCTGACCAGCATAGCTGCAGCCAAACTAGATGCAGACCAGCACCCTTCCATTTGACAGCAGCCCAACAAAACACCACATTTACAGTAGGCCAACCATTTGATAGCAGCTCCAGAGAATGTACTCCAAGCCTCCTCAGAAAACATTCTACTTGACACAGTAAGCAGCAGATAGATACCAAAGCTACACCATAAACTTCACTACCAAAGATGCACCAAAAATACCTCCCACTTCATTCTGGACAATAACCCTTCCAGGGCAGATCAGCAAAGCCAGGGCAGAGATAAACCAGAGAAAAAAAACATAGAATGGCAGAGAAGAAAAACATGAGCCTAGGGCCTGCACTTCTGCATTGAGTGGGTACACCCACAGCAAAACTCCACCCATTTCTGTTCGGATTAGCTGCCTTAAACACACATTCATTTTTGAGTTTATTGACATTTACGAAGATAGATCCCCCTTCATTATTGAAGATTTCCTTTGCATTTGTGCACCAATTGAACATTCACATTGCTCAAATTATGGCATGAACTAAAGCATGATATACATCAAGATTCTACATCAACATCTGTATCAAAATCACTTTGTAGGTCATATTCTTCGTCTGTGTCGTCACCCTCTCTCATTAATCCATCTTCATCATCACAGATGAAGGCATCATCTGTAACACCCTTGGCTTCTACCCCTCTGACAGATTGCAAAACTTTCATGGGAATAATTTCAGATTCAATATCATCTCGACGCAAAGCCACATCATCATCAATAGCCATAGTAGGTACGACCTCGGTGGTTTCTTCTTGTTGGAACACATCATCAGGTTGTACGACATCCATCTCCGGCACATCCCAAATTCCTCGATGTTGGAACTTTTTAACGACTCTCCAATTGGTACCAAATTTGGTGTCATTAACATAGAATACTTGTTCAACTTGACTTGGTAATACAAATGAGTCATCTTTGTACCATCGACTTGTTACATCAACTGTTGTGAAATGTGGCTTTACACGCATAGTTCTACTACTACCGCTATTAAACCATTCACATTGGAACAATACAATCTGACGCGTGAACAAATAGTTCAGTTCCCACACTCTGCACAAGTGTCCATAGAAGTGTATCAATTGCCCTTCATGCTCCCCTTCCACGACTAATCCACTATTCTGACTTTTCCGACGGTTGTCACGGTCGATAGTATGATAACGGACACCATTACAAATACATCCTGAATATGTGTTCACTAAGCCACTAGGACCATTGGCTAATGACCACATATCATCAGTTGCTTCGGGGGAATCTTGGCTCCGCAATTCATTCATCTACATGAACAACATGTGTCATGTTACTAGCATGCGTGACATTTACGTAATGTACGATCTATGGTAGGATATGAGAATACTAGCTTACATGATCTTTAAACCATTTAGGAAATTCTTTCCGATGTCTGTTTTCGATGTCGAACGCACCGGCTCTTTGGTGTAACAAGTTCTTGTGCTCCCTAGTTACAAGAAATGCGATTCAAAAACTATTTACTAAGATAAAGACTAATCAATTTACAACAAAAACATTATAAATACGTTTGAAGGATTCATACTCTACGTGTTTATCCACTTCTGTGCTATTGTGTAGGACAAACCAATGAGCCAACTCGCGTTCAGCTACGGACACATCGGACGCCCTTGTCATTAGACCAAAGGGACGTACAGTTTGAGTGAATACCGCCAACCCTAGGCCACGGTCACCCATGTCATAATTCCTTTCTGGGCGGTTAAACAATGTTTCAACTCCATCCAAATACATTGAACAAAATGTTGTACATTCTTTGGAAATGTAATCCTCGGCAATAGAACCTTCAGGATGAGCTTTGTTCGCCACAAACCCTTTTAGACGGCCAAGCAACCTAATTTTGCAAGCCTATGTCAATGTTATACTGCAATATTTATATCAGCAGTAAAGCATTAACTTAAATTTGACAGTAATACGAGGGCTAAGTTAATACCTCTCAATTGGGTACATCCATCGATATTGCACTAGGCCTCCAAGCATAGCCTCTCGAGGCAAGTGAATTGCCAAATGGACCATGACATCGAAAAAAGCCGGCGGGAAAATCATCTCAAGCTTACAAAGTATGAGTACGATTTGTTCATCTAATTTATGCAAATCTGAACGCCTCAATGTCTTTGAACACAATTGTTTGAAGAAATTTCCCAACTCAAAAAGTGTCGTTCCAATTTCCTTATTAAGGTAGCCACGCATCCCAATTGGAAGAAGTCGTTGTATAAGGACATGACTGTCATGACTTTTGAGGCCAGATAATTTTCCAGCTTGAGCGGTCACGCAATTGGAGATATTTGCTGCATAGCCATCAGGGTACTTCATTGATTTCAAGAAATCACAAAAGCCTTCTCTCTCTTTCACCGACAATGTGTACAATGCGGAAGGCTTCTCAAAGAACCCATTAGAACGCCTCTTCAAATGTAACTCTTTACGTATTTTCATGTCCTCCAAATCTAAGCGTGCTTTGTCCGCGTCCTTGTTCTTTCCATCTACGCTCAAAAGTGTCCCAACGACATTGTCACATATATTCTTCTCAATATGCATGACATCAAGGTTGTGTCGAAGCTTCAACGTCTTCCAATAGGGCAAGTCAAACATAATGCTTCTCTTGCTCCAATTCAAATTTTGATGTTCATTCCTTTGTCGTTTTCGATTTTGTGGGTGCTTTCCATACGGCTTGTAAGTCCCAGAATCAATTTGCTCTAGTATTTGGTCCCCCGATAACTCCAAAGGTTTGGACCTATGCTCCGTTTGACCATTGAACAACTTACTTGTTCGCCAAGTGTGGTTCTCAGGCAAGTGGCGACGAGCACCCATATACCCTATTTTACTTCGTAATCCCTGGGACGATGCATTATTGTTACAATTAGGGCAAGCCAAGTAACCCTTTGTACTCCACCCTGACATGTTACCGTACGCAGGGAAGTCATTTATGGTCCACATTACCGCCGCATGCATTCTAAAAATTTGCCCATTCGATGCATCATATGTTTACATACCATGCTCCCACATAGTGGTTGCAAGTAAACATCAATGTCTCTTCCAGGTGCCGAACGTCCGGGAATAAGCAATGACATCATACAATATGGCTCTTTCATGCACTTCCACGGTGCGAGATTGTAAGGCATTAAGATTACGGGCCACATGCTATATGATGTGCTCATATTCCCAAATGGATTGAAACCATCTGTTGCCAGCCCTAGCCTTATATTTCAAGAGTCATCAGAAAACGTCGGATGTTGCTTATCAAAGTCCTTCCATGCTTCACCATCGGCCGGGTGCCTTAATATGTCATCATCCACACGCTTCTCATTGTGCCATCTCATATCTGCGGCAGTTTTTTTGGACATATACAGTCTTTTCAACCTCGGTGTCAAAGGAAAGTACCGCAATACCTTGTGTGGAATCTTTTTACCACCATCATCGTTCAACTTGTATCTACACGCGTCACATGTAGGGCATTTCTCCAAATTAGCACTCTCCTTCCAAAATAGTGCACAATCATTCTTGCACGAATGAATTGTTTCATATCCCAAACCCAAGTCACGTAAGAACTTCTTAGCATCATAGATTGTCCATGGAACTGTTGGATCACATTCTGGTAGAATGTCCTTGAATACCTGCATAACCATATCGAATGACTTGTTGCTCCATTTGTTGTACACCTTCACATGAAGCATCTTAATGACGAATGATAACACAGAAAACTTTTCACATGTCGGGTGAACTTTGCGTTGTGCATCTTCGAATAACCTAGTGAACTTATGCAAATCCTCCCTCTCCAAACCATTAGGTTCCTCGTCGGTATGATCATCCATAAGACCACTCACATAAATTTCTTCCAACATAATAGGCAATTCATCCATGGGCGGATCATCGATATCTGTCATACATTCGCCACTACCTCCACATTGGTCATTTGATACACTAGGACGAGACACGAGAACATGTTCCCCGTGATGCACCCAAGTTAGATACGAAGATGCCATGCCTCTTCGGATCAAGTGCATCCACACAACTTGTCTGCTATATTTTGTGCCATTAATGCAATCGACACACAGACACCTAATTTCATCCTCTACGCCTAAATTTGCCGTAGCAAAATCAAGGAATGACTTCACCCCTTGTTGATACTCTTTACTTGTCAACCGATTATTTATCGTCATCCAACTCTTGTCCATTTTGTCACCTACAACTCACACAAAGATTAACCGAGGAACAAATGAGAACACGCATTTCAAGTTGAGATAGATTAGGTTGTTTTTCATTCATTGTTTGGCTTGTCACATAAATCTCTTTTAGGGTGGAACTTTATGACACGATTTGTTCTAAAACAAGTTAATTTAAGAAATGAACCGTAATTTTGGACCACTAGATAGCATAACTAGTAGAGCACTAGTACTAATGAAACCATATGGTCAATAATAGAATGATATATCAAAATAATCAAAACCATTTCATGCTCTTCACAGTGTGTGTGCATGACATGTTATTTATTAAAAAAAAAAAAGTAAAGACAGAAACACCAATAAAAGATAAAAGAACATTCATCCTATTTACTATAAAATCACAAAACAAAAAATCATACATGGCAACTGTGCATGTCCGCAAATGCATATTCACACATTTCCAACCTAAGCTTTGGGCATAAACGAGCTTTCTCCTTCTTTGGAAATATGGACTTAAATTACTAAGGAGGCAACATAAGCAATATGCCGCCATGATGCAATGTAACAACCCTCGTACTGATTACCGTTAAACCACTGAATTATATACTGGTTACCCTTAAACTGAACTGCTAATGACTGATAAGTGAACTGGATGAACTACTGAACAAAATCAATGAAATCAAATCAAATCAATAAGTTTGTCTATTGAATTGCGTGTTGCATTTGTTTGAGCGTGTGATTATCTGTTTGCATTTTATGTTTAAACTGCTAATTGAAGGCCTTATCGGCGGCCGATTTAGAAACCGTTTGATGTTTTGGAATCAGCATAATAATTGTGATTTAATAATATTTTTATCTGAAAATTGATTAGGAATGATTAAATTAGATTAATTGAGTTAATTACGAACTTAGGCTTATTTACCAAATTGCCATTGGATGGACCCTTGTTTAATCTTGTTATTGAGCCTTATACACTTAGTTAAAACAACACTCCATCATCCCCCTTCCTTGTCTCCACCGAAATTAGAAGAGAGTTAGGGAGAGAGAGTTGATTTTTCATCACATTTTGCTTGTTGAGCTTGAAACTTAAGAGGATTGAAGTGTTGACCCCATTGTTGATCTCCTAGGCTCTCAATTGAAGACTTAAGGTAGGAATCCATCTCTTTGATTGTGTATTTAAGGTTGATCTTGCATGTTCATACATCATTGTAGAACTAAGACATGAATTTACTCATAAATGGTGAATTGAAGCTCAAATGTTACATGCATGCTTGAATTGTTATATTTTGAAGTTAAACTCTTGAAGAATCATACATGCATGTCCATGTTTATATTATAGTCCATGTTTCCATTTCATTTTCCAACTATTGAGCTCATTAGAGCAAGATTTGAAGATTGAAATTGGTTTGAAACTCATGCATTGCATGTTTTAAAGTGTTCTTGAATTGTTCTTGGAAAATGGATTTAATTGACTCACCTTTGGGGCTTGAATTCATAAATTGGCTTTTGAAACTTGTTATACATTGTTTTGGGATGTATTCTCCAGAATTTGAGCCCAAGAGGTCGAGAATTGAGTTGAGAATGCTTGGTTTGAGCTTTGAAGGCAAATCTGGAAATTCCAGATTTGGCTTCTTCGCTCGAGCGAAGGATTCCTCGCTCGAGCGACCAACGTTTTCCTCTGAGCCCCGCTCGAGCGGAGGATTGGTGGGTCCAGCGTAAAATCGAACATCCAGACTTTTCTTTGTTTCATCGCACGCTCGGCGAAGGAAGGCTTTCGAGCGAACCCTTTGATTTTGGAATCTCGCTCGAGCGAGAATCGAGCGAGCATCGCGCGTAAAAATTGAGCATCCAGTATTTTTACTGTTTCATCAGACCGCTCGAGCGAAGGATTGTTCGCTCGAGCGAAGCCTTTGTTTTTGCAAACTCGCTCGAGCGAAGGAAGGCTCGCTCGAGCGAGACCCCTGTTTTCAGCAACTTTTGAAAAATGCCTTCCAACTATATTTTTTGCATCCTCATCGCATCCTAGGCATTCTTAGGCCTAGTTTAAAGCATCTTAATGAGGATGTAAGCATAGAACCACACCGAGGGAATTTAGGGATTTAATTATCATCCTTTCCAACTGTAAACTTAGTGTGTGTTCTATTGATTGACTGTTTAGGGTTGACTCTCGGGGATGCGCTCTAGCTACTGATAGCCCAATCACTGTGAGTAACAGATTGTGTAAAGATATGTTCAAATGGTTTCATTTTGAATACTGAACTGAACTGTTTATTGAACTGATATTGTTTATTGAATGAATGTATGTCCTGTATTTCGAACTGTATTGTGGCATCCTTAGCACCTTGTTGTTACAGAGCTCTGTCGGTTTCCTTGTGGAACCATACTGATTGATGGCCATCATTATTGTTGGGTCTGTTAAGGCCCGGTCCTTTTGGACCTACTGTTTATAGGCTAATGGATGTACCACATATGACTGATTGGTTGAAATATTGATTGACTGAAATACTGAAAGATTGAAATACTGTATAATGAATTGATTTCATTACTGTAAGGACATTCATTCATAACCTCTTTACACGTTATGTTATTCACTGGGCTTTAGCTCACTGTTATATATATATGTAGGTGCTCAGCCGCCAGACCGAAGCTAGGAGCGTGGGATTGGTCCCCAGTTTTGTCAGCCAGCCTTTGTGCCTCACTGTGAGGTTCCGAGACGCCATGCCATGGCTTGGGGTGTTTTTGTTTCCCCCACCTGTCTCCCTACTGTATTGTACCTTTTGTATAGACTGTTTGATCAGATCATATCGAGGATTGAGTCCCCGTTGAATGTCTGTAAATGATTGTATAGAGTGTACTGTTTTAAACTGTATGAATGCATAAAATGTTTTTGACATACAGATTTTCACAGCTCAGTGGACACTAGTTACTTACTGTTTTGGCTTCCGCCAGCCCTCAGACTGATTGATCAGACATCGTTTCAGAGGCCTTGGTAATCTCGGATTCTTGGCGATTCTGATGCTAAACCCATAGGGCCGGGTTTGGGTCGTGACATGCAAGCATCATAAATTTCCGATACTTCTAAAATGGAAGCATTGAGGTTATATTCTCCTCAGTTCCCATACCAAGAGCAGCCTCCTTGTACTTTTTTATGTAATGATGTTTAAATATTACTCACATGTAATTATCATGTTTGCCAAGTAGTTTCCAAGAATTTAACAAGTCAATGCTATCCATTCAAGACAAGGCAATGCTATCCATCCACAAACTACCATGCTTATTTATAGCACAGAAGTAAACTTTTACGCTAGGCAATGCTATCCATATGTATGATTTAATTGTGTATCTAGCTCAAAACCATAAAAATTCCTTTTAAAAAGGTAATGCTTACGAAAACAATTAAGTGTAGCAAATGGCTTGATTCACCCCAAGCCGTTTTTTCCACTTCCATTTTTTTTTTCTTCCTTCAATTTGAAGTAGTTCAGTGTTGGGGAATATTGAAATAGGTAATACTAGAACGAAGACGTGATGGGTCATATGTTAAAAGATGCCAATTTGATGCAACCCGACATATAAATTATAATAACAAGTGAAAAGAGTTCTTTCACAAATGAAAGGGAAAAAAAAGTTTATTCTCAAACAAACCAGATCTTGTTCTGATAGAAACCATTCAGAACCTGATTTAAATCACCCCATTCAGATTACCAAAAATAAATTTCCAATAAACTGAATTAAATATTCTGATCAGGAAGAACATAATGTTTTTTTATGGAAAAAATTCCATAGCATTGCGAAAGAGATGCGGCAACTGGCAATACAGGAGATGATTAATAAAATATGAATGCATCTCCGAAAGACTTTAGAGAACGTCAAGGAAGATATATTTCTCATAAGCAAAAAGATCAATAATTGCACCTAGTCTTAAAGGCACCAGAGGGAAAAATAAGAAATGCAACCAATGATTTAAAACACAAAAAAGAAAAACTAAGGTCAAGGACAAAGGATAAATGTAGCTGATCACAAGTACATAGAAAATAAAATCCATTTAATTTGAATAAAATCTTTTGGTTAATCAATTCCCTGAATGTTCACTTACAATATTATTATATTCTACAATCATATTTCAACTTAAAATGCAGAGTGACACCAACTGTTTAAAAAAAAAAAACCATACATAGGTAGGCCAACAGATCGAAAGTCATGATCCATGGGTACCAAGCTACTACTATATGTTCATTCAAGAACACAACATCAGCCGAAGAATCTGCAAGGAAAATCTAATCCCTGCCCTTGTTTTACCAAAACTATGATCATTGCATCTCTTTTCCAAGACACAAAATATCCTACCTCAAGTGCGAATACTTATTCATTTGTTGATTTTAAAATCATTCATATCTCAAGATTCTCAACCTCCACAGATTACATCAATTTCATACATTGGAAATGCAACTATGAAGAAGAATAGTAGGTATATATTAAGTGCCTCAACATTCTTACCAAGGCATCCAAAAGCAACGAGCAGCTAGTATATTTACTCAAAACCATAAAAATTCCTCTTTTATATGTACTACTACTACAAGACTTTGCCCTAGTTTATGTAGCAAATGGCTTGATTCACTCCAAGCATTGCCCTAATTTTAAACATTTGAATCACATTTCAATAACAATGCCCTAATTGAGGGCATTTCGTACTTCATATTCTGTGTGTTTTGACATACATATATATATATATATATATATGTATGTGTGTGTGTAAACAGAGACAGATAGAAACAGAGGGAAATCGAGAGGGAGATACAGAGAGAGGGGGAGACAGATGCGAAATTCAAACATACCTGGGAGGGAGTTCGGGGGATGATCTAGTTCGGGAGAGTTTGGGCGATGGAGACTATTCCTGTAGAGAAGAGGGCAGAGGCGTGAGTGTACATATGATTTGTGTATATAATCGAGTATATATGGAATCAAGGTTGTGAATAAATGATTCGTGTGTCTGTGTGTGTATATATATATATATATATGCATGTATGTGTGTGTGTGTAAACAGAGAGAGAGAGAGAGAGAGGGAAACCGAGAGGCCCTTGTGAGATGTTTAAGAAATGGAGAGGGAGATACAGAGAGAGAGAAGGAGATACTTGAGAGGGAGTTCGGGGGATGATACAGCAACTCTTGCGATGGAGACAAAGCAGTGATAGAGGCGGGAGTGCGAGAGGGAGGGAAATGGAATACTTCTGCATTAATGAAAATAAAAGAGAAAAATATTTATTACCGACCAAAATTTTTTTTAATATATCATGAAAAAGTAATGTTCCCTCCACAATTTCGTGGCACGTTTGGCTACCAAAAACATAGTCGGTGAAAGTGCATAGTATTGGCGACCAAAATCCAATTAGTCGCCAAAACCAATTATTTCCAAAAACAAATTTTTGGCTACCAAAATTGTGGTCACCAAAGGTAAAAACGTGACAATTTTTTATTTTCCGTTTTCATTCAACAAAACGAATCGAAAAATTATAATTTTTTTCTAAAATTTCAAAAAAAATTCAATAAAGAAAAAAATTAACAGAAAAAGAGTAAATATTTGTTGCTTATTTTGAATTTTTAAAACATATATATTTCTTAGATTCGGCTGGATAAAATGAATTGAAAAACATATTTTATCTTCAAATAGGTGTTTTTTTAGATGTTGCCCAATGGTTCATGTGATACAAAAATAAAATTTAAAATATTAATTTATTATCTTAAAAGAAAATAGAAGTAAATGTTACAAAGTTTCTATACAGATTCAAACCAATGTTTTAAAAAGCAAACCGGTGAGCAAATCTAACCGTGACATAACAAATATATTAAAATTATATTTAAATAAAAATATAAGTTATAAAATTATAAATTAAAAATATTAAAATGTCCATCTAAATATAAATTGTGGCTCTTGGGCGGAAAATTCAGATAGAGTGAGAGAGAAGGTTCGTCTGAGCTGTCCATCTAAATATAGAAATGAATCAGGACCATTAAAATGTCATAATAGGACAATTGTCTCTAACACATTTTTCAAAAACCTTTGTGCCTTATTATATAGATATTTTCTTATATTCTTATATTTTAAAATTTTATGACAGATATATTTTAAAATATTATATTCTGATATATTTTAAAATATTATATTCTTATATTTTATATTCTTATATTTGCTTATATTCTTATATTTTAAAATTTTTCTTATATTCTCTTATATTCTTACTAGTGTATGCCCGTGCTTGAAGGCACGGTGTAAATTAAAAAAAAAAGTGAATAAATAAATAAATAAATAAACAGGGAAATAAAATAAAAAAAGAAAAGAAAATGAAGAATGTGGAATCATGGGATCATTCGTGGATTCTTTATGAGAGAATGGGAAAGGTGGGTGAGAAAGAGAAAAAGAAAAAGTAAGAGAAAAAAATGGGAAAGTGAAAAATGTACACATAGCATACATCACAGTCGTTTTGTAATTTGAACAGATCTGAGCTGTTCAAATGTCTTAGTAGAACAAAAATATATTGAAGATTCAAAAACCCTCCTGTTCAGGAATAATCTAAATAATTCCACTTATCTGATGAGTATACTTATTTATGTCTCATCCCTTTTCTATTTTTCTACACATTTTTTTTATAAAAAAATTTAAAAATACACTAAATAAGCAAATCTCAAACAGCTCTTTAATATTTATTTTTCTCATATGAGTTGTTATTCCAAAAACGTTTTTCATTCATTTGTTAGTAATTTTTTTATCTCATTTCCGCTCATAAGTTATTTTCTCAAAATTTATTGTCAAAATTTTCTCAAAATGGGCTACTTCTGCTGCTATTTATTGTCAAAATTTATTTATTTATTTAAAATTTTTTTTTTGGGGGTATGAATTAGAATAGAGATGAGATTGAGAATTTTTTTTTTCTTCCACAGGACTAATAAAAAAGTAAAAGAAATCAAACACAAACTCAAACACAGGGAAGCCTTCAAATTGGTCCCAGATTTGAAACAGTCAACTGTGATCAAGATCTTGTCTGCTTTTCTCTTCCCAACTCTGTAATTCACTTCTCTCCAATACATAGATCGACTAATATATACACATATATATATATATACACACACATTTCCAGAGACACATGATTTTCATTTTTCTTCTTCTTTCTATTCTCTGGGATCCCCAAATTCCTCATACATATGCACACACATTTGCAGAGATATATTAATAGCGAAACTCACAATTGTTATGTTGCTGATAAAATCCACCCTTGTTCTGAGAGAATTTATGAAATGGTGCATGAACTCTTTCTAGTGATGAAGGGAGACACTAATTTTACAGATTTTGAATATTTTATGTAATCAGGACACTGCATTGTGCCTAAGTTCTGTGGTAGTGCAACAAACGGAGTGACTTGAAATATAAGAATATTTCAGATTAAAGAAAATTGACTTATTATCTTCTTTAATTCAAACTGTCATCATCAAAATTAAGGTCAATTATCATCAGGATTGCCTCTAGTCTATAAAAGTGGATCAGGCATGCAGTCTTGCTATAAGCCTCACCTCAAGTGATCTAAATTGTTCATTTTGTAAATCCCTACATATAAATCATAAATCAAACATAAAAAGAATCAAAATAATCGTAGTCACATTATTTCATCATTTAGTCAAAAATAAACATATAAACGTCATTGTAATTTTAAAATATGTAGCATATCAACATATTCGGTGACTCTGCAGCATATAAACACTACCATAAGATGCTAAACTAAAGGAAGATGTCTGTCTTTCACATAATAAAATATGTCCTTGGTATTTTCATGTCTCCGTACTTCACAAAGCTTCTCCTATGAATTCTTCACAGGATCAAAAATAGGTGTATCCACCAACTAATAAATGGTCTGAGAATCTCAACGCTACTCAATTTAACAATGCAAATTTTTATTGTCAAGGAAATTGTGGATCATGGTGTCAGGACTAAATTTGCTTCCAGTAGTGAATGAACATGGGCAAGATAAGACACCTTGTAATATGGCTTAAATTCCACATATGTGTATTCGGGAGAATCATACCTCCCTGTTTCGTCAAGCAAGCATGTAAATGCTCCCGCTCATTTCCCACAAGCAACCTACAAAGACCAAGTGAAGGAGCTTTAATTTACACAAAAGCATGTTTTGATTCAAACAAATTTGATAAAAGAATGTGAAATTAAAATATATATATATACAAAAACAGCACCTCAAAATGAATCAGAAATGTTCTTCACAAATATGGTGCAAATGATGGAGAGAGAAATAGAGCAGAACTGACATCATCTTTAAGGTTATCCCCAACCATCATTACTTCATTAGGTTGAACTTTCCAAATGGAACAGATATGTAACAGTGGTGCTGGAAGGGGATTGATATATATTTAAGGGGGTCATCTCAGCCATCTATTTAAATAGACAAATGAATCATAGTCATTGAAATGTCTTAGTAGGACAATTGACTCTAACATATTTTCAAAAAATGTTCTGTCTTATTATATAGATATTGTAAAATATACTTTTTTTTTTTTTTTTTTTTAGACTCCTGCATGACTAACTAGGCACTAATCAATTTGATTTAGAATTTTAGAACATGCAATATGTATATTTTGTCATAGATAAAGAAATCATGTGTTAAGTGGATTTAATTAATTTATTATTCATTGTAACTAGCATCAAAATCATTAACGATAACTAAAAATATATACGCACAAAATTTTTAGGCCTTCAAATTAGCATTAAATCGCCAATTACTTTTATAAATCCCTCAAATTTAAAAAAATATATATCTAAATTAAGTGAGTACTTATTTTGTATTTTAAAAAAATCACAAATATTTTCTTTTTTAAATATATCTAAATTAAGTGAATCTAAAAAATAAACAAATTTGCTTAAAATATTTTAAAAAGTTGAAAAAATTAATTATTAAAAAATTAAGAAAAATTTTTAAATCTGAAATAATATCAATAATTTTTTACTCATATGTATTATTTTCTCATAAGTCATGACGAGTGAATTTTTTTTACACACTTAGCCCTCGTTTTGGTAATGATATTGAAAATTTGAAAATTTTATTTAAATGATAAATTATTACATTTTAATAATATAAAATTTTCATTACAACCCTACAGAAATTACCATTACCTAAAGGAACACTTTACCATTATTAAACAATTGGCTACCAAACTATTTAGTAGCCAAAAGTAGGTCTTTGGCGACTAAAAAGTAATTTAGTCGGTGAATCCCCTGTTTTTGGCGACCAAAATTTTGGTCGCCAAAGATATTTTATAATGTTTTTATTTTCATTCGGCTACCAAACTATTTAGTAGCCAAAAGTAGGTCTTTGGCGACTAAAAAGTAATTAAGTCGGTGAATCCCCTGTTTTTGGCGACCAAAATTTTGGTCGCCAGAGGTATTTTATAATTTTTTTATTTTCATTCGGCTACCAACATATTTAGTAGCCAAAAGTAGGTCTTTGGCGACTAACAAGTAATTTAGTCGCCAATTGTGATATGTTTAGCTACGAAAAAATGTTTTAGTCGCCAATTGTATTTTTTTTAGCTACTAAATTTTTTTTAGTCGCCAATAATCAACATTCCCCTACTAAAAAAAATTAGTAGCTAAAAGGTTGACTTTTGCCGACTAAAATTAATTTTGGTAGCCAATTCCCACACTTTTGGCGACAAAATTTGTTTTGGTAGCCAAAAATCGTCGGCAAAAATGACATTTCTTGTAGTGTAACCTTCACCCTTTTCTTTCCTCGTCTTCTCTCTTCCTTCTCCCTCCCTGCCCAACCGTTGGCCACCCTCATCCACCCTTCCTAGTCACCACTAACCCCATTCCTACCATTCTTTGCCCTCTTAACCCCTCTAAGCTTTCGCAACCCTCCCCCAGCTCCCCTACCTCGCAACCCCCAACTTTCCTAAATTATCTTTGTCTATCCTGTCATCTCCACCCCTGATCATTCCCCATCTTTTTTTCCTCTTATTCCCTCTCTTTCCTCCCTTTACAGAACACCACCACCCGTTGCCACTACTGCTACCATCAGTCACCGCCATCACCACCACCACCACCACCATAGCATGGTGCCAAATCAAGTTCGTATTGAGTCTCGCAAGGGTGAGATTCGTGACGAGTCGTATTCATATCTTATTATATTAAGAAATATGCTACTAATATTTCTGTTGATCAGTTTCCATTTGAGAGTGATGATAAAGGATAAATGGATGATAATAGGTGGGCATCACATCTTTGAACATGGAGTTTGAATGGACCATATGAAGGCTGATATGCATTTAGTAGTAATAATTATAACAAAAGAACTGCATGATCTAAACAGCAAATTATCAAACGAACTTGGAAACACTATGAGGATCCCTCCCATCATCAATTCAGTAGTCATACAAGGCTCCTGTTAAAATGAGATCTGAAAAGATAAGATATACGTAACCTTATCCCCATTACTAGAGATGTTTCCGTGATTTGAACCTACACTACCAAAAAAGCTAATGTCTGCCTTTCTATTGGACAAAGCTGCCTTTTTAAGTATTTGAAAACCAACAAAATAAAAAGAAAAAACAAAGACAGAGAGAGACATTTGATGTAGCTGTGTACACGTTTGTTCTTTCCATATACTACACATTTCTCATCTTTGCTTCACCAAAAACCTTTACAACACTTGCTCAATTAGATATGCCTCTGGGAAGACCATGCTACACAACTACTTGGGAGGAACACTTGTGCAGCTGTGCTAAATCATTAATACAATAGAACCTTCTATATGTACAAATATTTGAACCCTAATTAGGAATTAACTACTCCCAACAATCATGAAGAAAAGTATGCTTGGTGAAAGGAAAAAAATAAAAATAATTAATTTAAAAAAACATTTTTGCAAATTAAAAATGAAAGAATGTCAACATACCTGTAGAATTAGGTATATAATGGAATCAAACATCCAAGATCAAATAAGGGAAAATTACTATTCAGTGTGAATTTTGAAAAATTATTACACAAAAAGTGAAAAAGTCTTATGATTTTAATTATTAATATTTATAATATTTACCACTTTTTTTTGTAAATATTTTTCTAAACTATCACTAATACATTATTCGCCCACCAAATAATATTCAAAAAACGGGGAAGTGATGACAACAACTAATATACCCCATGTTGTAAGGTGCGTTTGTAGACAAAAAATCACTATAAATTGTCATATCACTCTCTATATTTTTTACACGTCTTTTCGTAAAAAAATTAAAAACTAACTAAAATAGTCAATTCCCAAATGGGTGTGTGCTCTTAAGTGTCGAATTTACATCATTCTCATACTAAGAACATTAAGGCCTCGTTGGGAAACATGCTATTTTAGTAGCTTTTTACAAAAAGATATGTAAAAACGTAGAGAGAGTGATGTGATAACTTATAGTGACTTTTTGACTAAAATAGCTACTCCCCAAACGAGGCCTAAGACAAGTTTCATATTTCTTAAATATTTCGTTTATTCTTTAAGAGTAATAAAATGATGTTTATAAATTAAGATATATAATTTTATGCATAAAATGGAGACACATTCATAGTAATATAATAAACTTGACAATTATACATACTTATTGGGTGGACCCTCAAATAGACATATCGGACACACATCTTATACAAAACTATTGTAAAACCTTCTCCAAGCTGCCATGAAAGTCTTAGTGGGTGTTTGGAAAGTGAGTGCTGCCATGAAAGTCTTAGTGGGTATTTGGAAAGTGAATTTTTAAGCAGATTTTTTAGTTGTAAGATATTATTGGAGAAATTTTTTTTTATGTTTGTAAAGATAGTGAAATTTTTTTGTGATTGGATGTGATGTTTGTGAGAGAAAAAGTGAAATGATTATGAAGTTGGATGTGATATTTTGCTTGGATTTATTTTTTTGATTTTGTAAAAGGTTTTCCTTTTAGTGAAAAAAATCAAAAAACACCCACCACACAAACTTCCCAAACACCACCTTAGTTTCCATAGTAACTACGCATAGTTTACACCCATATACCAAACTATTGTAGTAAGTCCCACAATTCAGTTGTTTGGAATGACCTAAATAAGTGTACTTTTTGTCTTTTTATAAAAAGATGTGCAGAAAAGTAGAAAAGTGATGTGATGAAAGAAAGATAAAAAGATAAAAAGATGAATTATTTTTGGATTGCCAAACTCATTGTCCTCATTTGCCTTTGGCCATATCATGCTTCTCCCTCGGTTCATAATCTCTAATTAAATAGAGAATCTCATAGTATATTTGCATAAAGATTAGCACTCACATAGTAATGTGTAATGTGATTGCCTTCTCAATCCTCACTCTCAACTATGAACCAATTTCCCCGGCATATAGAACAAACCATCAAATAAAATTGCTTATAACATGCCTGCTCTATATACCTCTTCAGAGTTCTAAGATTGGCAACACATGAATAAATAAGCTCCACTACACAGCTTGTTCAGAAGATTACACTACTAAAAATGCAAGTCTCATAAAGAAGTCCAAGTTCACATTTCTCATAAAACAAAATCAAATCTACAAAATGTGGGAAGGAAACCAGAAGAATCTATCCAATCATCAACCACTGTTTTTTCAAAGCAAGGATAAAGGACTGCTAAACCAATTTATTCAGTTGTGACAAGCCATTTCATAATCCATCTCATTCTCGTAAAATAATATCCCTTAATTCAAGAAACTGGAAAATATGATCATACCTTACAACATGATGCACAAACACACATTATTGTGAACAACTCTCACTTAGAACGCAAGCAATCACAAATTTTAGATGGAAATATTTGCAAGAGCAGAACGAACACAAATACATCAACTGACCTCTTGCAATTTTCCAAATAAACTTATGATCATTACAAATAATAGCATAAATGTGAAAGTGTACCTTTATTAGAATTTTCAAGCAAAAGCTAACTTCAATAACAACACCACCCAGGTTTCTGTCCAACAAAATAAGAAGTAACATGGGAAAAAGTTTATCATTCAAGCTAAAAAGATGACCAGATGTGCATAGTAAACATTAATAAAACTCCCCAAAATAAAACAAAGACTGGGAAAAAAATGAATTTAACCATAAGCATATCATTCGTAGATTTGAACTAGAGTTCTAGAGTTCCAAACAACCCACAAGCCATAAATTCGACTTTCACACAATTTACAATCACGCTATGCATATCTGTTAATGCTCTTCTTTCTTGTCTTCTTCTTCTTGATGACACTTCCATGATCCCGGAATCAACTCTAAAGCTATGCCTCTATATCAAAACTTTGTTCCTGAATCATTAAATCAATTTACCATTTTAGTTTGTCCCACTTTGAAAAATCACCCAAAAAACGCAAAATTACAATCAATAAATAAGTACACAAATATATATAGAGTTATGCTATACAAACAAAAAATTCATACATAATGATGTGGGTGTGCCTCATTGTGGGCCTTTCATTTCAAAACAAAACACTATTAAATATGAGTTTATTTACAGTAATGTCATTGTCATATCATTCTTGTAAAGTTTTTGTACGAATTTTATATATGTATAGAGTTTTCCATATATATACATGGGGGTTAGTTTTACTTCTATCACCTACTTGATCACCATTTTTTCTATTTCATCCTTAAACTATCAATTTCATAAAGTGTTCCTAACTTCAACTAGTATGGTCCAATTAGAGACGGTTATCCAAATCAGTAAAACTTAATTTGATTGGCAAAAAGGTTATTTCAAAATTTGAATAACTTAAACCAAACAACCAAACATTACGGGCTTGTTTGGTTTGTGTTTCAGAAACATGTTTTGGAAAAAAAAAGTACGAAAACATGTTTGGTTTGGTGTTTTGGAAAATTTGTTTTGGAAAATTGTTTTGAGAGAAAGTTTTGGAAAAAGTGATTGATTTGATGTGCGTGTGAGAGAGATTTGTTTGGAAAAGTTGTTTGGTTTGTGTGTTTTGGAAAAAAATTTTGGAAAAATTTGTTTGGTAGAGAAAATTTCTGAAATTTGTTTGTAAAGAAAATTTCTGAAATTTTTTTCAGAAACATCAACCAAACAAGCCCTACATTTTTTATTCACTGTTCTGAAAAAAGGGGTAGTGGAAAATAACATGAGTGTTTAGTTGTGTGATTTAGATTGTTCAATTTGAAAATTTGTATATTTTTGTCTTCTACATTTGGATAGACATTCCCCAAATAAACCATATGAACTAAAATTATAAAGTGTAAGGCCTAAATAAATAAAATTGATAAGTTAGTGCCTAAATATATATATATATATATAATCACAATAATTTAGGAGATAAAATGAAATTAACCCAATATGAATAGGTCAGACACCAATTGAAATTGATAAAAAGAAATACAAAACAAAGGCACACCTACGTCTGTTTGGAGTAAGAAGAAGAGGTGGGGACACGCTTGTTGCGGAACATCATGTATCCGACGGGCAATACTACGCCGATCATCATGATCGCTGCTCCGATTATGTATCTCATAGGGCTTGGGGGTTCTACCTCGATTACTCTCCTGAACTGTATGTATCATACACACACAATTGCAAAATACTTACGAACTGTATCATTAGATTACATATAATTATGTATGTATGTGAATTGGAATCGAAACCCTAGAGTCCTCATATTGATCATACTCTGTTTTGTTTAAGAGATCTGAATCTAGATTGAAAACTAGAGAGATAGAGAGAGAGAGACTTACAGGCATATTTGGTCAATGCAGCTAGAGAGAGAGAGAGAGAGAGAGAGAGAGCTAGCGAATTTGCAGTGGTAACTGTGAAGAAGGGGCTGATTAACGCTCGAAGGTACTGCTTACTGACGAAAGATGTCTATTGTCCTTTGGATTTTGACATTTGTGGAGAAAATGAGAAGTTATTTGGCAGCCTCAGCGCATATCTAACATTGTGGGTGTTTGGGAAGCGAATTTTTATGTAGGTTTTTTTAGTTATAGGATATTATTGAATAAAAAATTTTTAATATTTAGGAAGATAGTTGGATTTTTTTGTGGTTGAATGTGATGTTTGTGAGAGAAAATGTGAAATAATTATGGGGTTGGATGTGATATTTTATTTATATGTGTTTTTTTTTTGTTTTGCAAAATTTTTGTCTTTTTGTGAAAAAAATGAGAAACAAATTTGGGAACCAAGTTCCCAAACTGGTTTCCTCCAGTCCGATATTGTTAGGTTTGTGGGTTTTTATTAGGAGTCTTGTTTTAATAATTTGAATTTTTTAATGTATAAGAGCATCTTCAACGGTGACTTAAATTTTTCACCAAATTTAAGTTAAAAATGACCCATTTCACCAAATTTTTTAACAGATGCTCTAACGGTTCACCTTTCACCAAATGTGTCCCGGGACAACCGGGTGGTCGACCGGCCGGTTGACCGGTTAGGAAAAAAAATTTTTTTTTTTTTTTTTTTTTGAACTTTTTTCGGGACGACCGGGTGGTCGACCGATTAGGATTTTTTTTTTTTTTACGGTTTGAACTTCTTTTCCTTGAACTGTTTGAACCTTTCACTGGTTGACTGGTTGGTCAACCGGCCGGGCAACCGGTTGGTCAATCGGCTCCTCTTTTCAACGGTCAGGAACAATGTTTTGATGAATTCATTACTTCGTCGTCGATCTGATGAAAGTTTTGATGAAATCTCATTTTGGTATCAGGTTTGGTGAACGGTTGGAGCCATGAATAGTACCGTTTTCATCAAAATTTGAATTTGATATCAAATTTGCTAAAGCGTTGGAGATGGTCTAAAAAATTATTGATTATTATATATTTATAAAAAATTATATTGATTGGATATTGATAGTTACTTGATTAAATCAATTTTATATAAAAAATTAGATAATAAAAAAATAAACGGTTGACAGAAATCTAATTCGATGAGATAGTTATCAATGTCTGATCAACATGATTGTTATAAACATATAATACTCGATGAGTTCTACACATTAAATGATTCAAATTATCAAAACGAGACATGTGGTGGGCCTCCACGAACCCGCTGATACCCTCAAGTCTAATCATGAACTGGAGGAAAGGCCCGCCATTGTTTTATTATTATTAAGGCCTTGTTTATAAACAAGTTATTTTAGTAATTTTTTATTTTTAAAAAAAAATTGTATAAAAAAGTAGAAAGAATAATGTAACAATTTATAGTGACTTTTTGACTTTTTTGCTAAAACATGTTGTTACCAAACGAGACCTAAATTTAAGTAAAAGTTTAATTAAATGCTTCATTTGATGTCGAGTGTTTTAACGGATAATTTGTATTTTTTATCAAAGTATCAGTTGAGCGGAAGGACAATCGAACTGATGTCTGCTCGGTCGGTCTGTTTGTGAAAATCAACCAACACCTTTATGGGCAATTTTGCAAGGAAGAGGTTGTCCGGAAGGATATCTGAAAGGACATCCGTCAATTTCAAATTTGATAAAAGAATAAAACTCTCTTAATTTAACGAAAAAAGTAACTCTCTATTTATTTAATATTAGTTTGATGAAAAGATTTAAAATCATGTTTTAGGCATTTTTCATCAAATTTGAATTGACGATGGCAGATTTGATGAAGCATTGGAGATGCTCTTGGGCACCGTTATTTGGTGTCGCATGTGTTTTGTGATTAGTAAAAATGGGCGATTGGGGAATAAGAGGAAGATATATTGTGGTTTGTGATTAGTCAGAATATAACTACATGATGTCCCTGAACCAATAAATAATTTTTAAAAAATGAGATAGAAAAATAAAATAAATATAATTTTATTTTTTTTATTATCAAATTTTAAATAGAAGTATCATGCCAAAATAAATTAAGAAATAAAATAATTATAATAACAATATATAAATACAAAAAATGACCTTAGAATTATATATAATGTAAATGAATGGGTATAATTTTTAAAAAATATACCTTAATAATAAATTTTATAAAATATTATTTATTATGTGTTTTGCAAAATTTAATTGCTGATTTCTATATTTGTAGTAGAACTTATAAAATATTAAAAATACTCTCAGTCTAAACAAGTCAAATAAATATGGTTGAATAAATAAATAAAAGAACATGCTTAACAACTACAATTTTGGGGTTGTTAATTTTGGATTCACCTTTGTCCCATGTTTGTTTTTGTTTTTTATACTCTAAACAATATATAATTTGAGATAAAATAAATAAATATTATAAAGTAGTGATATTTAAGAGTCATCATTTGCCCCAATGGCCTGTGATCTATCTTGCTTAGCTTTCACCAGGTCCAAATCCTATATCCGTCTAACTCGGCCTAACTTGAATGAGTTTTGAGTTCAACTTGGGCCTAAGTATTGAAACCCGGCTCGGGCCATTAGGGCCAAACTAGTTGGGCAGGGTTTAAGTTTATGTGTTTTTGGTCTCGGCTGACTTGACGCACTTAGCCCACATACGGTCGTGGATATGATTTTTCGACAATGCTACGTAGTTCAAATTTTGTGACTTAAAAGTAGCTTAAATGGCCAAAACGACGTCGTTTTGAGTACAGAACAACATAAAAATGGCCAAAACGACGTCGTTTTGTCCATTTGAGTCACAAAATTTGAGTTACGAGACATTTTCGATGATTTTTATGGGTCAGTCTATGGCTATGTCTGGGAAGTAAGTTTGAACTAAAATAATTATATAAAATAAAATTGATTATTTTAATTAAATAGGATAAAATATTACATTTAATTCATAATTATTTTATTTTTGTTATTACAAAAGTCAAAAAAATTAAAAAACTTATTTCAAATGAGACTTTTTAATCTCAAATTAAAATAGCTAAAAAATCAAAAAATCAACCTATATCCTAAACGAAACCTATGCCCACTGTCAAGGCTTAGGCCTCGTTTGAAAACAGGCTTATTTAATAGCTTTTTAGTTTTTTGGCTAAAATGTGATATAAAAAAAAAAGTAGTATTTTTAGGATAACTTTTTAACTTTTTACAAAAAGATATACAAAAAGTAGAGACAAAAAGAAAATTTTAATTTTTTAGTATGAATTATTAATTTCTTTATTTTTTTCGTGACTTTTTAACTAAAAAAATTACTTGCCAAACAAGATCTCAGTGATACCATTTTTTGCCAACATCCGATCCTTGCTTTAGCACTAACAATTGGGCCGATCCTTGCTTTAGACACTAACAATTGAGTAATAAATGTTTGGTTTGTGTTTCTTAAAAAATTTTGAAAATTTTTTTCTATAAATAAGTTTTCAAAAGTAATCAAATCAAACAAATTTTCTCAAATTTTTTTTTCAAAACTTGTTTGGTTTACAAGTTTTTCAAGCAAATCTCTCTCTCATACATATCAAATCAATTACTTTTTCCAAAATTCTCTCTCAAAATAATTTTTTAAAACATTTAAAAAAAAAAAATCAAACCAAACAAATTTTCGTACTTTTTATCTTAAAACATGTTTCTCAAATACAAACCAAACAATCTTAAAATTTTGAAAATCATCGTGATTATTTATATTTTATATTAATTATTATATGAATTTTGTTAAAAAATTTATAAAAAAATTTGGTACATATTACACAAAAAAGAAAAAGTGAAATAAATAATATATAACAATTTAATACGTGCCTCTTAATATATTAAAGACGCATTAAACATATGGGCGTGCTGAATAATTTTTTTAAATTTAATTATGGTTGACGGTTAAAATATAACAAAAAAAAAAAAAATACTTAAGACTTTTAAAGTTGGGAATTTTTATTACTTTCAAAATAATGTAAATTAATTATGATTTTTTTTTTAAAAAAAAAAAATTTCTAAACCAATCACAGGTGAACTGGATTGTGACAGATTATTATTTTATTTTATTTTATTTTGAGTATGTAGCATTGTTGTCCAGATGGAAGGCCCTGGCTCCCCAGTGGAAGAAAAACGTAATCCATAAAAAGGAGTCCCCAAGTGTGGTTGCTGAGCAAGCTGGGCAGTGGGCACTCCTGTAGAGAGAGAAAATAGAGAGAGAGAGAGAGAGAGAGAGAGAGGACATGAGCCTACGAAGAATGAACTCAAGCTTACCTCAAGTTGTTGGATTTACACGAAGGTCCCTCAAATCACTCAAATTCGCCGGCGACTCCCTCGACTCCTCTTCCTCCCCCGCTCTCATCCATGGGATTCACGTCTTCCATTGCCCAGTATACCCCCCCTCTCTCTCTCTCTCTCTCTCTCTCTCTCTCTCTGCGCATATATAATATTTATAATGATTTACTTTCTGCTTCAACTTTCAGTCCAATTTCTGAATGGCTTGTTTTTTTCTACTTTCCTGCATTTTTGGGTTCTGTATTTAAATTTGGGTCGAATTTTGGGTTCGTTGTTTTGTGCTTTTGACATGCCAATTGTATTCTTCTTTTTTTTTATCCTTTTTTGAATCAGGATACGCTGGGCATTGTGGCAAAGTTATCGGAATGTATAGCTTCAAGAGGTGGAAACATACTGGGTGCGGACATCTTTGTGCCTCAAAAAAAACAAGTCTTCTATTCCAGAAGGTCTTCATCTCATTTCCTGATTAATTATATTTTTCGAATTTTGTGGTTTTTTATGTCATTTTGATTCTAATTCAGCTTTTTAACTACAAACAGAGAATTAGATTTTCAAATGTTTGTTATTTGATTTCTGTAGTGAATGTCCTACCATATTTTGGAGTTCGAATTTGCTAAAGTTGAAAATCTCAACTTTATAGGTGAAGTTGGTGCATTGTGAGACCAATCTGTACCAAATTTAGTGATCTGAATTGTTCATCTCATATGACAAGCTGATAAGAACATGCATGAAAAAATTTGACTTGATCAGACAAATAATCACATAATCAAATCACACACACACACACACATATATATAGTATTACAAATGAATGGTCTATTTTTAAAATCATGTATGTCATATAGATAAAAGTGATCTTATAGCATGACAATCAGTGTTAGATCCATTTTATTTTTTGCATGGATGATTTTATCAGTTGATTGATCACGGAGGTGAGTCCAAATTAGTCCTATAATGGGTCAACTTCACCATGAAGTTGAGATCTTCAATCTTAGCAAATCCAGACTCTATATTTTGATGGAAAAATGACCCCCAAAAAAATAAAAGGAAAAGAACATATTTCAAAATTGAGAAGTAGATGCTTAGCTTAATAGTCTTTGTTTCTTATTTGTTTATGTGAATTGTTATTTCTAACGAGTTTAAAGGGAAAGTGTAGTTTAAAATCATTGCGGTTGGTGGCAAAATGCTAATCATTTGTTATTGAAGTTTAAGGAGAAATTATAGAAGATCCAATGTTAACTAACAAAAAAGTAACTTATCCACTATAGATTTATGGCTTTTCTTTTTCTATAATCAAATCCAAATGCATGACTAGAAATGCAACATTATGGTCTTTCAAAAACTATGGTTTCTAGCAAAAGCATTTTGGCATCTAATTCTAGGTTTTTAAAGAAAAATAAGTAGGAAATTTTAGTCTGAATTATGGTACCTTTGTTTAAAAGATTAAACTTGAGGAGCATTTAATCAATTAGATAGCTTCTTTATTCAAACACTATGTTCTCCCTCACACAAACACAAGAGTAGTGTCAAAATTTTCATTAGATAAATAAGACAAATGCTTCTTGCTTAAGTGAGAAACAATTAGTTCAAAGATGTGTAGATGGGTAAGAGGGATTATCTGATGTTGAACCCTGCAATAAACCAAGGACATAAAGTGGCATTGACTTGGAGATGGGTAACAATAATTTTCTTGTTCTACAGCTGATTTGACATTGCACTTTAGTTTGTTGTCTGGGGCAGAGGGACAAGCTGAAAAGCCCAGCCCACACTTCTCCTTAAAACCCAGGTATTAAGGAGAGGAAAACTAGAATCTAATAACTAGCACAGATGGGACAACTACAGTCGATGTGGGACACATTTCAACACACTCTCTTGGACCACAACATACAGTAGCCAGACAAACGGCACACCAATCACAAGCCCAACCAAGCTCTAATACCAAGTTGAAAAGCTCAACACACACTTTTTCTTAAATCCCAGGTATTAAGGAGAGAGAAACTAGAGCCTTATAACTAAGTTGAAAAGCCCATCCCATACTTCTCCTTAAAATCCAGGTATTAAGGAGAGGGAAATTAGAGCCTTAGAACTAGCACAGATGGGGTAATACAGGCAATGTGGGACACATTCTAACACACTCTTTTGGACCACAACATACAGTAGCCGGACAAACGGCACACCAATCACAGGTCCAACCAAGCTCTGATACCAAGTTGAAAAGTCATGCCCACACTTCTCTTTAAAACCTAGATATTAAGGAGAGGGAAATTAGAACCTTATAACTAGCACAAATGAGGCAACTCTAGACGATGTGGGACACATTCCAATAGGACACAGGGACAAAGGGGGTCACGTGTCCCCCCTTACTTTTCAAATTTTTTTTTTTTTGGTTCGTAATTGACACACAATCATGTAGCCTTACACAGTCATAGACTCATAGCACTCCTAATTCCAACCAAACACACCACCTCACCTACGTGGTTTTTTTTTGTTTTTGAGTCCAAATAAATCCCAACCAAACACTGACACACATAACTTTTTTTTGGGTGAATACACACAACCCCAACCACAGAAACAATCTAAAAATTTGCTAGGCAATCTATAAAAAAAATTTGTTGGGCAAGGCTTTCAACGGCAAGTGGCAAGACCTCTAAAACCCTAAAAGTGTATGAAATTCTTTATTTTTTTTATTTATTCACAGTATTTGTTAAGTATCTCTGTATTTAATTTGGTAAGTGTCTCCGAATGGGTGATGAATGGATGAATGATAGCTTGGTTGTCTACATTGAAAGAGATATTTTTGATGGCATTGACAATGATACTATCATGGAAAGCTTTCAAAAGATGAAAACTCGTTGGGGCAATTGTAAAAGTTTAAGATTAAAAACTTTTTGTAATGAATATTAATTTTTTATGTTTAATATTAGCTCGAAAAATTATTATTATGCTATTGTTATTAATTGGAAAAGAAAAAATTTTGAGATTATAATTAATAGGTGCCCCACTATATTAAATTCCTAGCTCCGCCACTATCTGTTGTGATTAGTTTGATGTGACAAAAATCTGATAGTGTTGTACAACAAAATCTAAACAATGCTAAATTCTGCTGCAACTTGACAGTGATTTTGTCTTTGATCCTGCTAAATGGCCAAGGGTGAAAATGGAAGAGGACTTCCTGAAGCTGTCAAAAATGTTCAATGCGATGAAATCTGTTGTTCGTGTGCCCACTGTTGATCCCAAATACAAGATTGCAGTTCTTGCTTCAAAGCAGGTGTTGTTTTAATCTTTGATGGCTACTTTGTTCTGCATTAGGTGTATGGTCTTAAGCTTGTAATTTATTTTTTGTGGGGGGAAAGTAAGCAAATATTGTAGAAAAATATTGGAAATATTTATATCATTCATGGGGCATACCCCCGGCATTACAATGAGGATGGAAACCTCGAAGATGGGGCCAGCCAAGGCCAAAGAATAAACAAAAAATACAAGAAGAAAATGAGGACAGGATCTTATAATTTACAGCAACCAATACCCATTATCCAAGGCATATCACATGGGGGCAAAACAAAATACCCAAGCAGCCAATCTACAAAGCCCCACTATCAACTAGTCCATCAACAGCAACCAAATCATTCAACCCACATCATTATGAACATCAAGAACACTGCAAACAAAGTCTTTGGCATTGATTGAAAAGATTGAATGGCAACCTCCATTCTCGCTGCAGCCACATGTTAGAGTGGTTATTTCTAACACTTATAAATAAGCACAACTGAGTCCTAACATTCATTAAGATTTCTTCAATAATCTACTTAAGAGTCCCTATAATTGTGAAAAAATCTAGCATTTCTCTCCCTCAGAAGGATGTAAACAGAAGAAGCAGGCATGCATCTGCATGGTATCTTGTTCATAGCTTTTTCTTTAAGATGCACTGAAGCCCATGCAGCCAAGTCTCCGCGTTTGAGATGAGGCCACTGTATGTTACACTTCCTGCACAAATGATTCCAAGCACACCCTATGAAAGAGCACTCAAAGAACAAATGTTCATGATCTTCAATAATCAACCTGGAAAAACACAGCTAACAGAGTTGATTTTACCATATTTCATCAACTAATCTTGAGTACTTGGTCGTTCCCTCACCCCGAGCCATAAAATGAATACAGGACCAGACTAATTTGTGCCATGGGGCAGTCTAATGTGTTTGTCTAAGCATATTCTAAGCATCAGCCTGTTCACTTTCTCTTACTGAAGCTGTCATTATGTTGGCACAGGACCATTGTCTGGTTGATTTGCTGCATGGATGGCAGGATGGAAGACTTCCAGTGGATATAACTTGCATAATAAGGTGAAGATAGAAGAATGCTACCCATTTTCACCAGGTTTTTTGGATTCAAATATGTTGCCTGATAATTTTGAATGCATCTCCTTCACAGTAATCATGATAGAGGACCAAACACCCATGTGATTCGATTTCTTGAAAGGCATGGAATCCCATATCATTATTTGCACAAAAGTAATGGGAGTAAGAGAGAGGCAGAGATCTTGGATTTGGTTCAAGATACTGATTTTTTAGTACTTGCTAGATATATGCAGGTAAATCTAATCCTAAAGATAAGAAGTTCTTGTTGAATATAGAAATTAGAATACATAGAATCTTTTTATTTTTAGTGTTATGTATATAATCTGTGATTGTGTCAATTATTGATTTAGTATTGTTTTCTTATTTATATTGTTTTCTTATTTATATCGTTTCCTAAATTGTATCATGAATCTATTATATATAGATGGCATCTACCTCATTCATGGGGAAACCAAATAAATATTTTCATTCTTTTTGGTATCAGAGTTGGGTTAAGTACCTAGTAATTTTGCTTCACCGGCGGGCCACCTGTCGGACCTCAACCCATTCCATTGCCATATTTTCTTTCAATATCACTTCGCGTTGATCTCTTCCTTTATGTACTAGTTTATTCTTATCCCAAATATCTCTATCATATATTTTTTTTTTACTCGCAATCCATTTTTTTGTATGTTTCTGTTCCACTCACTCTCTCTCTCTCTCTCTCTCTCAAATAGGTTTCTATCTTCAAACCTATTTGAGTTTGAGAGTGGGTATTACATCTATATCATGGTGGGTATGGTGATATATCATATGAACCACCTAAGCCGCCCCCTCTGACGCACAACCCAAGTCGCCTCCTTGGTGCACCACCTAAGCTTCCCCTTCTAGCACACAACTAAGCTGCCCCCTCTAGCGTACCACCAAAGTCGCCCCTGGCGCACTTAGTCATCTGTTGTCATTATCATTCAGCACCACGTCATAAGTTATATATGTGTCACGCTTGCTGGTTCAACATCTAGTTCTCTACATCGGTCTGGCATGACCCCTTTAAATTGTCCCGACATTAATTCCGATTAATCTCTACAACAGTCGGACATGACCCTTTAAACTGTCTCGACATTGATTCCAGTTAATTCTTACAACGGTTCGGCATGACTCCATAAATTGTTCCAACATTGATTCTGGTTAGTTCCTACAATGGTGCAGCATAACCTTAAACTATCCCGACATTAGTTCTGACTAGTTTCTACAACGGTCTGCACGACCATAAATTATCTCTCGGCATTAGTTTCGGCCTCTGATGCCGACCAGGGTCTTGTTGGCTGCTGACCAGGGTGTTTCCTGGCCATAGATGCTTCGGCAGCTCTTCTAGGACAGTTCAATCCTCGCTCAAAGCCTCTTCTAGGCGATTCACTCCTTGTTTTTTTTTTTTTTTTTTTTCCCCTTTCTAGGTTGTAGTGTTGATGTATTAAGCACTTTTTGGCATTTTTTTATTTAGTGGACTATCAGATTTGTTCGGTAGTATTTATTTGGACTAGCCGTTGAGTTTTTTCTGGCTTCTTCTAGTCATCCATTAGCAAGCTGCGATTGTTGAATATAGAAATTAAAATACATAGAATTTTTTTATTTTTAGTATTATGTGTATGATCTGTGATTGTGTCAATTACTGATTTAATATTGTTTTCTTATTTATATCGTTTCCTAAAAGGTGAATTGTGTGTATATATGCCTTTTGGTTGTTAAATTTCAGTATTGTGATAGTAGAAAATGGGATTCTCCCTGTTTTTCTTTCAGCCTATTCATCAATGGTAATTAATTTGAGAACATTCATTACATGCTATTGTCTGTTTTTATCGATGCTTTGCCACTTTTTATATAACTCACAAATTCAATGATATGATTAAATCACCCATTATTTGGGATTGAAAACAACAATAGTTATTTCTGCAGGTATTATCAGGAAATTTTTTGAGTAGTTATGGAAAGGATATAATTAACATTCATCATGGTCTTTTGCCATCATTCAAGGGCGGGAATCCATCTAAACAGGTTGCATTTTGCTCCTCTTTGATGGATTATTCAGTGTCCCTATTCTCATTCATATATGTTTAATTTGGTATCTCATATTCTCAGGCCTTTGATGCTGGTGTGAAATTAATTGGTGCAACAAGTCACTTTGTAACTGAAGAACTTGATGCAGGGCCTATTATTGAACAAATGGTGATTATTCGACTATTGACTACTGCAATTAATTCACTTTCATTAAATATTTAATCATTTTGTTAGGCTAAAATATCTGAATTTGGAATGCTAACAGGATCTCAAGTTGGGGTGAGAGAGTATTCAATGGAAACAATTCTCTTATTTCCTGCTGTTTAAACTTTCACTTTATAATCCCCTTTGACTAACATGTGAAGCTGAAAAAAACTTGGTTTGGGTCCTTCTATAATAGATAGTCAAGGTAGGGTAAGAATATGGATGAGTGGCATCTGTTACATAGAAGCTTGTGGAACTAGGTAGGAATGGCTTTGGATGGCCCAAAATTGTTATATATAATTATATTGTTTACAGAAGGCTTCTATTGTTATATATATATATATATAAGAAGGAAAAAGAAAGGCTTATTTTATATTGGAATACTTATCTGACATGCTTCATTTTTTCTCTGGCCTTTTGACCATATATTACTTGTCTTTCCAACTAGTAAGATCTTCCTGGGTGGGACAGTTTCACTTTTCAAAAACACAAGCCTGGCTCAGAATTTTCTGCTGTATGTCCCATAAAATTTAAGCCCGAATTTCAATACCCCCACTTATCTTACTCTTAACAGTATTTTTCTCTGTAGTCACGACATGCATCTGATTCTAGCACCAAAGGTAGCCATTTAAAATCCCATATCGTATATATTAAGTTGGTCCGGTGAAAAGAATCTACTGGTGAAAAAAATTGTGGTTTATGAGCTGTATTGTAACTGTCATAATGCACTGTAAACCCCCTACTTCAAAATATTGTTAAAGAATTATAATCTAGACTGGAGGATCCTGTCTAAGTTAATTTGTTCTTGCACTAGTAACTTCCTTATTGAAATTTGACTAAAATGTTGGATATGCAACTTCTAAAGATCTGTGCAATACACATTAAAAAGGGGAAAGGATGCTGCCTTGAAAATTTTCTATAAAATTGCTGGTTTTCAAAATTGCTATTTCAATCTGAACTTAAGATGGGTTAAAGTCATATTTAATTATTCCAACACTTTACTGCAATTTGTCCTTGATCACATTATGCATGCTTGCATGCCGGACACTTGTTGTTTCAGCTTATTCTCTCTCTCTCTCTCTCTCACACACACGCCACAACACATGCATGTGTTGGAATGTGTCCCATATTGCCTGAAGTTGCCCCATCTGTACTGGTTAGAAGGCTCTAGTTTCCCTCTCCTTAATACTTGGAGACTAGAGCCTCATAACCAGTACAGATGGAGCAACTTGAGGCGATGTGGGACACATTCCAACACACCCTCCTAGACCACAACATACAATAGCCAGACAAAGTGCACACCAATTACAGGTCCAATCAAGCTTTGATACCAAATTGAAAAACTCAGTCCACACTCTAGAAAGTGAAAAAAAAGGGACTGAATTGTCCTAGAAGAGCTGGTCCAGGAAGGTGTGTCAGAATGTGTCCCACATCATCTGAAGTTGCCCCATTTGTACTGGTTATAAGACTCTAGTTTTCCTCTCCTTAATACCTGAGTTTTAAGGAGAAGTGTGGGCTGGACTTTTCAACTGCATGCATGTGCACGTGTACACATACACACGAATTTCACTATTTCTTGGTTAATTTTATCATTGAAAACATGCATGATAAAATCAAAACATTGGAATAAGCTTGGCAGCTGATCACAAAATCTTGGTGATCTGTATCTAATGCATAGGGAGTCTAAAACCATCGGGTTATTGTGTTTTCTGAACGAAGTAAAATTTTTGTTTTTTTTTTATATTCGCATTATCCAGGTTGAGAGAGTTTCACACAGAGATAATTTGCAGAGCTTCATACAGAAATCAGAGAACCTTGAGAAACAGTGCCTTGCAAAGGCAATAAAATCTTATTGTGAATTGCGGGTTCTGCCTCATGAGGAAAACAAGACCGTAGTCTTCTGAGAGACAGTAGAGGAGAAAAGGCATTTGAAAGCCACAATCTGTATGTACATTTCATTATTCTTTCAAATTGTTCAATATAAATTTTCCCATGTTGACCTATTACGGAATTTCAATTGCACATATTACCATTATGAAATTTATGAAGCCGACTTTGACCTTACTAGTCCTGAAGTGATTTTAAAGAAAATATTGAGATGACGATGAATTGTTCCATTTTCTTGCTTTGATTCTTCTAGAAGTTTCTTGGCGGAGGTGTAGAGAGAAAACTTTGTTCATATAATGGAGTTTGGAATAACTTTGACAAGGTTAGCTGCTGCTATACTAACAAGTCTCAGTCAATCTGTTTAGGGGAGTTTTAGTTAGCATTCCCAAGCCATTGGGATACGATGCCGTCAAGTTGAGGTTCATTTCTTCAAACTTTGGATAGGTCTATGCCTAGTTTAGTTTACCTCTTAGCTTCCCTTGTTATTAAATCACTTGTGAAGAAATCATGACGTTTTCATGGCTCCATTTGTTTTTCAACAGTAAATTGTTCTTGAAAAAATAGTGTATATTTGCAGTTGGTGAAGGTAGTTTTATAGTGATTATGGTTTTGGCATCCCACCGTGGTACTGAAATCAAAAACACCCCACATCCCCCACACAGAAGCCCAAAAGGGAAAAAAAATAAAACAAAACAAAACAAAACAAGAGCAAACTATAGGAAAGAACATGTTGGAAAAAAAAGAAGAAGAGAAACTATAGGGAAATAGAGGGATCTGTTTGTATGGAAATTCCATTTAATCTATGAAAAAGTATGCTTTTCTATCACCCAAACATTTTAAAACATTCAATATTCCAGATCTTCATTCTTAGAAGTGTTTGTAGTAGAATTTTATGGCCGAGAAGGTAAACTCGAAAAAATGGACTTTCTTAGGAGTGTAAAAAGATGTTTTCACTTGTGTAACTGGAGAATGGTACTTGGAAAACGCAGTATAGCCGTGGTAATATTTCTGTTTCAGTATTGTTACATTTCATCTATTCTTGAACTATCAGACGCACCCTTACTAATAAACCATTAATATTTACAAACTAATCAAAGACTCTTTGTAATATTTAAAAACTTGGAGCTGTCAGCATCTTCAACGCAAGTGGATTGGTGAAGAAGATTTTGAATCTCATCTAGCCACTTCTGCTTATGGATCTTGTTAATGCACTTGAACTCTAGAAGGCCCCAGCCGCTTTTGACTCCAAAGTAGGCTTCCACATTCTCTCTTTCTTTTTTGAATGGCCATGGGGAAGTCCCATGACTCTCATCGCAGACTCCATAGACAACACCTGGTATTACCCATCAATAATGTCAGATAGAAACACTAGATTTCTATGCACTAGATCTATTTCGTTAAATAGGATATAAATTGCAATAGAGGAAATTTTGGAATATTTAAAGCAAATATACATTTCACAATCTCTTAAAATTTAGGCTGATGCTTACATTTGCTCTTCTTGGAAAAGGCTCCTCCTACGTGTTTGCTTTTGATCTTAATTATGACCTGTCAGTGAACTCATATGAGAAAATAACACATCAATTTGTCACAAGACAATCTAAATTGCGACACTTCATGTCCATAGTCATTTGGCTATTTCATTTACCTGAGATTTTTTGTTGATATAGACAGACACACGCTTCCATCGCAGGACTCCTGAGAAATTCCAATGGCAAATGAAATTAGATTTAGCAGTAAAAATGGTCATATCCTAAAATTGCTAGCGCTGTCGGAGAGAGTATGTAACAAACAAGTTAATAGATTAAAAATGATGAAACTATAAAATCCATATTTCTGTTAGAATTACCAATATCAGGTAAACCCCATAAATTTTGAAGTATCAAAATCAGATTTTTGGCATTGAGTCCTTTCAAAACATTTGATATTTCAAAATTGCGATCATCTGTATGTTAAGCTCCAGTATCTCAGGGCAAAACTTTAACAGCAATTTTTTGGTATTTCATTTTGAATTTGATGCCTCTTTGCAATGACGTGTGATCTCTTAGAGACAGGAATATCATTACTGAACAAATTAGATAACCTGATTAAGCTATGAATAGCGAATTTTACCTTTTTGTGCATGTTGCAATAAGTCACCTATATGAGCAGGAGCAGGATTTTCTTGTTCCATTTCGCTATGAAAAGAAGGAACCCTTGGAGCTTCTGCCATACCCTTATCATATGGAATTATAGTGGCGTTCTTCTTTGCTTCTTTTGGCACCCTCGCTTTCAGAGCTGCTTCACCTCGCAAAGCTTATTTAGGAGGTGAAAAAATTGACATTAGTCAATAATGAATGTTCGAAAGAATGTATAATACAACTTCGTATCAACTACTGAAGGATAGTGATTGACTCAAATCTGCATAAATACTTCAGCGTTGGAAAATCATGTGGTCCTTTCTTCAAAATAGATTGTAAAAGAACTGCTTTATGAAGTTGTAGAAATAAATGTTCAAAATTTTCAGTACTTCATTAGTTGTGGCTGGGTGAAGTAGAACTGCTTTATGAAGTTTTGGAAACAAGAAGACGATGCAAAACAACTGATGGAATACCTGTTGCAGCTGCAGCTGTGAGAGTCACTATATCGCTCGGGCTTTGAATGTCTACCGCTGATCTGACAACAGAAGTCACACGATCATGCTCAACCCCAACTGATTCAGCCATCTCGATGCAATGTGATGCAAGGAGCTCTGTAGCTGATGCCAAAGCCGAATTCATTTTTGAGCTCGAAGATTTAGAGTTTTCTGCTGCAGCCACGGCAGCCAACGCTGCAGCTAGTCCAGCAACAGAGAGGGCAGCGTGAATCCGTGCATTTTCTACTCGGGCTTTGTCTTTCTTCTTTAGGTTGCTATTGTTGGAATCCTTGAACCATCTACCGAATGACCCTGTTCTCCGAGCACCTAAAGAATTCACGACCTTGCATGGCTGCAACAAAGCACAGACAAATAAGAGAAGGTGTGCATTCTAGTTACCTTCCAATCATGAGATTTCAAATATCACTATCTAGTTTAAAATGTTCTGTGCTTGACATTTCTTATTTCTTTCTTTGTTTTTCTCTTTTGTGACTATGGAAAATTTTATTAGTAATGAGAATAAGCTTATCAAGTTGAGCTTAGAAAATTAACGAGCATTAAAATGTTTTTAGACTTGTTTACCTAACGTGCCGATCCTAAACAATTTTTTTTACAACCCTTTACAAGGGAGATTGTGTAGAAAATGATTAAAGAAAACTTACATATGTTGGTGGGACAAATGTCTCTGGGGTTACAATTGGATTCTTATCAACAAGAAACTGTTTTTGTTTTTGAGCCAGAGCTTTTGATATCTCCGAAGCAGAGAGGCTCCAAGATCTTGACAAGAACTCCATGGGTTCCCTTGGTGTTTGTGGTTGAGGAATCGACGATAAGGTTGAAACTATTTTCAGATCTTCATTCTCTTCCACATTCTCTACCCAACGAAAAGAATTCTTCTTCCAACCCCACTCCATTAAAACTATAGCAAACAAAGCAACAAATCAATTCAAAAGCTCCTTTTTTTCCCACCCCTATGTTGTCCTGTTTGCCCTCATGTGTTGTTTCCTTTCAAAAGTTGATGCCTTTACCTGGATTGCCACATCAATTGAAAAACAAAAATAAACATATTTCTAAGAATAACATCCCAATACCCATTAATGACAGAATCAACTATTTCTAGGTCAAGATCTCTGTCCCAAAATTCATATTCCCTGTCTCAATACACTTTCAGCTGTACGATCGTGCCTTGAGAATTCTAGCTAAAAATTCAAAAACCCCATGTTCCTATCTCAATGCACTTTCAACTATATGCCTCGAGAATTCCAAATGTGCTCAAAATCTCAAAAATTGATGATGCAGTTAGGAATACATTAAATATAGAAGAACAAAGATTTTGAAACAGAAGATCCATACCCTTCACAGAGATTAGATGTGTTAAAAAATAAATCTCAATTACCTGAGGACTATTCAGTTTGAGATAGATAGATAGATACAGAGAAGACTTTGCTGATGACCTTTGGAGCCTCTAAACACAAACTGGGAAACAAACTTGAACTTGGGTTTCTAGCTTTATATACATAGGAGAGACCAAGCAACAACAGATGGACATAATGGCTTACACAAAACGCAAATCAAAGGCCTTGTGCTTTGAGGAGGTGTCCCACCCTGAAATTGGGTGAGAACCTTTAAGTTTGTATACACAATAAAAAATATAAAAAAATAGTAATATATGTTTTTTTTTTTTTTTTTTTTTAAATGTATCTGTAATACTTGTTCATATATAGAGACAAGAGGGTAGGGTGGAGCTGAATTCACGAATGTCAAAAAGAGTCTAAGAATTGAAACCACCTTTGAACAAAACAAAGGCAAACAAAGCCTATTATGTTTATATATTAGTTTAAGAAAACATTGATCCTGGTTACTAGGACGCTGTTTCATTACACTCGTGCAGCCTTGCTTGTATGACGCGTTTATTCACATTCATAGCTGGCGCTTTTTGATATTATAGGATCCTCTTTTTCTCTCTCTCTCTCTCTCTCTCTCTCTCTCTCTCTCTCTCCCCTGTTGGAGAGAGGTTTGTTTTGTCCAGTTTAGACTGTGGGGTCATTATGAGTTTTGATTCGATAATTTGATGTATAAATTATTTATGAAAAAATAAATTGATATGATAATTGTAGTCAAACTATTTTATCTGATTTCATAGTTTGGGTTGTGGATCTTGTTATGGTCATCATTTTGATTATTTGAATCGTTCATATTATAAGTGTCGTAGTCTGAATTGTAATGCCTACTATGAGTGTCATTTTGATTATTTGGACTACTTGTCTTGCAATCCAGATTGTAGGGCCTGCTATAAATCATCTTATAAGTTTTTATGTATAGATCCTTTATAAAACGATCTAATTGATATGAACATCATAATCACATGATTTTATTTAATTTGTCCTTTCAAAAATAAACATGTATTTTCAAAGTTATACTTTTACAAATTTAGTAAAATCATGTGATTAATATTATTGAATTAATCTAATCTTTTATGAATAATATGTACACAAGGCTCTCTACAATATGAACGGCTTAGATTGTTAAGATAATTGGATCTATCTCCAACGAAAGGGAATATGAATCATTAATTATATGGTCATGTTTATAAATATACGTATATGTATATATATTTCATGCATGTGAATGAATAGTGATGATATAGAGCAAGTATACCTTGATGTCGACCAAACATGATTCTCCTTCTCATAGTTCATCTGATATTTGTCACGTTATCATGTTTCTCAGATAGTTTCACGAGAATTAGAAGAAAATATTATTTATATAGAACTTAGGCTTCGTTGGTTAATTATATATTTTAGTCAAAAGTTACTATAAGTTGTCACATTATTCCTTCTATTTTTCTACACATTTTTTAGTAAAAAATTACTAAAATAATATGTTTTCAAACAAGACATGATCAATATTTATATTGAACTTATTTGTCGTTTGATATGGCGTTTACCATGCAATGTACTAATGGATGTATAGATAAGACGTTACATCAAATGATAATAAAAAATGATTAAAAAAAGGAGATTTTTTTTTAAGGTCCTTGGTATTAAGATTTTATAGTATAAAGGACATTTAATATTTTCATAATATCTAAGGTTCCTCACACATTGATCCAAAGAAATTTCAATCCAGAGAAATTCTCTGGACTATCCAAAGAAATTCTTCCCAAATTTCTTCGAGAGTTTTCAGAGAAATTTGTGAGAATTTTTTCAAATTTCTAGACTTTCTCTGGATTTTCCTTGCCCATTTTATTGTCAATAAGCAATATTTTGATAAATTTTGAAAAGCTAGAATGTGCTTTTGCACTTGCCAAGCTAAACATGTAAGTTTAGAATTGAATGGCTCGTTACGGTATGACAGAGGTAGCTACTAATGATAATCAACCACATATAAAAGACAAATGTATATGCAAAAAGATTAGATATGGAAAAGCCTTGGGTTAGTTAGAAACTTGTTCTTTGCATTGAACTCTATTAAGGGACATTTAATTCTGATGCCTTAAATATATTACTGCCATACACTATTTACCAATAATAGTTTCTGCTACTATTTTAAGATCATTTCATTCATCGCTATTGCTTTTATCATATCCAAAGAAATTCTCTCTATGGATTTCCAACTCTCCAGAGAAATTCTTTTCAAATTTCTCTAGACTTTCTCTGGATTTCCCATTCTCTAGAGAAATTCTCTCCAAATTTCTTTAGACTTCCCACTCTCCAGAGAAAATTCACAAGGCTTTATTATTATTCAGATCTCTTCACTATTTTCTCTAGTTTACAAATCTCTTCAAGCTTACTCTTTTCCCACAATTCATCTATGTATGATATCTCTACTACACTGCCTTTGATGAATGCAGCAGCGGTTTGAGTGGTGGTTTCAAACCGTAGAAAATTGAAATTTCTTTGTGTTCAAATTTTTGCAACCTACAACTCAAAAACTAGTACCAATTGTGGAGGTAAATACCAACATTATGACAATCTAATTCACAATCTTTTAAAAATGACTTACAACTAATACTGATCCTACTTCAATAACAAAATTCTAACTTCCATCACTCAACAAAATGCACTTGAAAATTTCTCTCTTGTCCCTTTTGTCACAGATTGTAACATCACAGAGAAAATTATTCAAGACAGAGAAAATTGTGTTTTGACTCAACTAGAGAAAATTGATCAAACCAGAGAAAATTACGCTTCTCTCTTCTCTTCTACATAAATTCTAAATTGGAAAAATCCAGAGAAAATTGAATATCACAGAGAAAATTAAACATGCTAGAGAAAATTATTTTTTGACTCATCTAGAGAAAACTGATCAAATTAGAGAAAACTGCAGTTCTCTATTCTCTTCTAGAGAAATTCTAGAATTTCTCTGGATTCAAACCAGAGAAATCTAGAGAAAAATGAACATCACAGAGAAAATTAAACATGCCAGAGAAAATTGATCAAATCAGAGAAAATTATAGTTCTCTCTTCTCTTCCAACTCCATTCCTCATCTTTTCCAAATTCTCTGGTTTGTTTATAATTATTGCTTCTCTTTTGCTTCTGAAAAATAATGAAGCCTTGTGAATGCACCCTACAATAAATTACAGATTTATAGTGATTTAGTAAACTAAGATCATGTTTGTCCCAAAAATAGTTCAATCAATGATGTCAAGATGCAATCTATGTATTCCACATTCCTAGATTAGATTATACAAACTATATTATCAGCCAACACTCGCAAGACATACTCTAATCTAATAGAAGCAGTAAATGTTAGAGTTGTGAGAAGACTACATATTAACAGAACGATCACAACAGCTTTACTAGATATCCGCTTTTTTTTATGGATCAACATAACCACTGCTGTGAAGATTACTTCTATCATTGGCTTTGATGGTGACAGCTATGAAGATCCTCTTCGATCTCCGGCAAATTTCCATGCAAATTTCTGGTACTGAAATTAGATCTGCGAGTTGCAAAGAGAAAACTGAAGAAATCGGAGTTGAATCGCTTCAATTTGGTAAAGAAATTTAGAGACTAATGGCGGCGCCACTGGAAACTAGTTTTTTCTTCATTACTTTTCCTTCTCTGGAATGCTTTGAGCTTTGTTTGACGGAGGAGAGAGAGTTGGAGAAGATGATGACGACGATGAACTCCGACGATAGAGGTAGAGTTCGTCGGAGAGAGAAGAGCAGAGAGAGGAAGAGAGGGAGAGACAGTTTGATTTGAGGGATCAAATTTCTTAGTGATATATGAGTGTCGGGGGTTGAGGACCTTAGACATCATTAAATAATATTGTGGATCTCTTCCATTACTAAAAATGGAAAAATGACCTTAGACTAATTTTCCCTTAAAAAAATTGAACGCAATATCAAAATAAAAAAACTCAACCCCAAAATTATGGTTAATCCTATAATTCATAAAGAATCTAAGATAAATTATATTGACCTCTTTTGGTATTTGAAAAAAAAAATAAAAAATCCAACAAATCTCACAATTTTAGTATAATTACATTGAATTCTTTTTTAAATTTTAATTTATATAATACTTAGTTAATAATTCATTAATAGATTAAAAAAAAGAAGAAGACATCATCTATTTTACACTAATGTATATATATATATATATATATAAAAAGAGTACATATATATATTTGTTGTTCTTGTATCTTTACAAGATCTATATGAGTTTTGGACTATGTGTAATTTACTCAAGAATTTAGTTGGCTTCAAGATGTGGATTTCTTTGTAGCCTTTTTCTATATACTATAAAAAAAATATATATATATATATTAAAAAAAAAAAATGTGATGAGGGTGGGGTGGGGGCAGTAACTTTTTGGTGGGGGATTTGGCGCAAGGCTGAAATATAACTTTCGGTGGAGGGTACTTTTGGTAGTTTGAAAAAGTGATTGGGCCATAGCACATTCATTGAACCGTGCGGACTGTGGCGTGTAAATTATTAAAAATTAATAATCATAAAGTAAGGGGAGACTTATTTATAAGTCTTTTTTCAGAACCTTATACTAGGTTAAGTCCTGTGTAATTTCTTATAGAGTCTTAGGTCCTATTTTCATAAGAATGTATTCCACAAGATCCTAATCTTTTTACCTCCATTCTCAACTCAAAAGAGAGATCACTGTCTGAGAGCGTCTTCTTCGTGAGTAGTTCTGGAAATCAAGGAAGCAGCTGAGTCCTGCAACTCTTTGGCTGACTCCACCACTTTCGAGACCTCTTCGACAACCGTCTTCTCCGACGTGTCGGCCATGGCCGAGACTTAGAGACAAAGAAAATTCAGAGAAACAGATTGTGATTATCTTAGGATTTTACGTCCATATGTAAAGAATTTTGATGAGATTCAAAGGAGTAGGCAAGAGGTAGGAAGGAATAGAATCCAGAAACTAGTTTTATAGCAATGGTGGAGAGAGAGAGAGAGAGAGAGATAATACAATAAATAGGGTGTGTTTAATGTGTATTTGTTTGGTGCTTCAAAAATGGCGGCCTTCGGTTTTGAGAGGTTGAAATTGCTTGACAAAGATATCTGAAAATTACACTTTATTTGTGTGATTAATGAGAAACTAAAGAGTGAAGAAGAAATTTTTTAATAATTAAAAATCTGCTCGTACAAAATCAAAAACCTCCTCGTATAAAATTATAATTTTTATTAATTAATTTAGATTTCACATATATTATTGATAATTTTTTAAATTTTATAATTATTAATACAAAATAAAAATATATTAAGATTATATATTTATTTCAAAACAAACGGATTAAAAAAATAAAAATTTATTAAGTTTATGAAACGTAACGTGACACATTACGTTACGTTTATGTAAATGTCACATTACGTTTATATATGTGTCACGTTACGTTACGTTTATGTAGGTGTCACGTTACGTTCATATTGGTGTCACGTTACGTTCATATTTGGTGTCACATTACGTTACGTTTATGTAGATATGTCACGTTACGTTACGTTTATGTAGATATGTCACGTTACGTTTATATAGGTGTCACGTTACGTTTATGTAGGTGTCACGTTACGTTTATGTAGATATGTCACGTTACGTTTATGTCGATGTCACGTTATGTATAGGTGTCACGTTACGTTCATGTAGGTGAAAATTCAGAGAAACAGATTGTGATTATCTTAGGATTTTACGTCCATATGTAAAGAATTTTGATGAGATTCAAAGGAGTAGGCAAGAGGTAGGAAGGAATAGAATCCAGAAACTAGTTTTATAGCAATGGTGGAGAGAGAGAGAGAGAGAGAGAGATAATACAATAAATAGGGTGTGTTTAATGTGTATTTGTTTGGTGCTTCAAAAATGGCGACGCTCGGTTTTCGAGAGGTTGGGGAAATTGCTTGACAGCATATCTGCTGAAAATTACACTTTATTTGTGTGATTAATGAGAAACTAAAGAGTGAAGAAGAAATTTTTTAATAATTAAAAATCTGCTCGTACAAAATCAAAAACCTCCTCGTATAAAATTATAATTTTTATTAATTAATTTAGATTTCACATATATTATTGATAATTTTTTAAATTTTATAATTATTAATACAAAATAAAAATATATTAAGATTATATATTTATTTCAAAACAAACGGATTAAAAAAATAAAAATTTATTAAGTTTACTTAAACGTAACGCGTGACACATTACGTTACGTTTATGTAAATGTCACATTACGCTTATATATGTGTCACGTTACGTTACGTTTATGTAGGTCACGCGTTACGCTCATATTGGTGTCACGTTACGTTCATATTTGGTGTCACATTACGTTACGCTTATGTAGATATGTCACGCCACGTTACGTTACGCTTATGTAGATATGTCACGCCACGTTTATATAGGTGTCACGCGTTACGCTTATATCAATTTCCCTATATATGATTTTATTATTAATTATGATATTAACAACTAATATTGAGGGTAAATATGTCAAGAAACTGCCCATAGGACTTATGGGAACATAAGTTTTTTTGTGGGACCAAATGTAGCACAAGTCTCCCTAATAGGACTTTTAAATAATTTTCCCTAAAGTAAAATGTATTTTTTTTTAATTTTTAAATAATTAATTTTTTAAATTTATTTAAAATTGACAAACACTCCTGATGTGATGACTGGGTGAGTGCGTGGGGAGAGAGAAAGAGGACTTTGGTGCAATTGAAGTTGAAAAAAAAAATTAATAATTGAAAGGTAACAATAATATTGTCTTTTGTGTAAAAATATGGGTCACGTGCGCTTCTGTCTGGACTCACTGGAGCTGTGTGTGAGTGTGATGGACTCTACCAACGTCGGTTGATTAAAATTAAAAAAATTATATGGTTGTTATGATAATTTAATAAATATATTTAATTTTTTTTTTTTTAGAAGATGTGTAAAAAAATAATGTGACTGAAAAAATAAAAAAAAATGACTATTTTAATGTTCTCCAAACGAGCTCTAAATTATTTTGCATCGCAACGTGTGTTCTGTTCTAATGTGGTCCATTTATTTACTCTAATCCAACCCATTTTACTCATAAATCTGCATGATTATTACACTCGTCACCATTTCTTCCATACTAGGATAAATAAATAAATAAATAAGGATAAATTGTTGAGAACTTTTGGGATGTATTACGTTAGATTCAAGAATTATTTTTGTTTTATTTATGAAATATAATTAATGAAATTGTTTAGTAAAAATGATAAATTATTTTTTAAAAGATAATTTTTTTCATTTTTACTTGCTGCCACTCGACCACCATTGGACCGTTGATTTTTTATTTCTGAAAAAGTCACTGTAGGTGGTTGGTAGCGGCTGGTGGTGGCAATCAGTTGTGGTTGGTGGTAGCAGTGATATGGATAGATAAGTAACATGCGGATTAGATATATAGTCAGATAGGTGACATTGAACACATAAATAGAGGTAATGTAATCTTTTAAATTATTATTATCGTTATGACCTCAAAAGATTAGAGTTTAGGGCAATACTTCAAAAAATCTTAAATTAAATTTATGACTTGAATTCTAAAAGTAAAAAAATATTATTTAATTTTTGTTTTAGAGAAGATCCTCTCCATTACATATATGTAATAGAGAATTTCCATTACATATCTAATGGCTATAAAATATGAATGCAAGTTTATAATTATTTTAAATTAAAAAAAGATTATTACACTCACCATTGAATGATGTAATGAAATATTTTCATTTCAAATATGCAATGGAGATGAACACAATTCTCTTATAAGAGGCACAGGGATGTTGTATCCCTTAATAAACCTATTTTGTTTAGTATTGTGCTGTGATTTGATCAAAGACAGATCATCCATGTCAGAATTAGAAAATTCACAAAACATTTTGGTCTCAAAAGTTGAATTTTAAACAATCGTATGCAACCACAAGAAGTGAAAGATATGGATACAAAGAAGCATAATTATCCGATCATATCCCTGCACTCAAACCTAGGAGTAAGGAGGTGTGTCCTATTCCTTTCTTCGAATTCAATAAGGCCAAAGTTGCTTTTATTATGGGTAGATGTTATATCAAGTTAGCCAAAGTTGCCTTCCTTATGGGTAGATGTTATATCAAACTACTCAGACGATGACGTCTGGTGGAACGCTAAGAGCTCCCACAAGATACTTTAGGCATCCAAGCAAGTAACAAACCCACCCAAGCTCAGCTGTCCTGTGTGAGTTGAGTTCGGTTTGTTGTAAATTAAAAGTTGGTAATTAAAAAAATTATTTTATAATTTTTAGCATTCTTACTTTTTTTTTTTTTTTTTTATATTCAAAGTGCAAATGGATTAAATTTAATTGATTGTTAAAAAAATAATGATTCATAGACAGCCAATGATCTTGGACGCATGAAATTTTTAATTAGAGTTTTAACACATATAACATTGTTATAATTAAAAAGCATAAATGAAAAATACTCCATTCCCAATTTTCAGATAATCAATTTTTTTAACTTTAAGTTATTTTTACTTAATAAATTTTAAATAGAAATGACTTTCAATAATTTGACATGAATTCTCAAATTAAAATAAGTTATAAACAACTTATTTAAATTGCATGAAACAAGCAGAAGTCAAAAATATCTCATTCGCAACTTTTAGATAATCAATTTTTTGTTTTTTAAAACTTATTAAAGTTATTCTTACCTAATAAATTTTAAATAGAAATGACTTTCAATAATTTGACGTAAGTTCTCAAACTAAAATAAGTTATAAATAATTTATTTAAGTTGCAACAAACAACCAGAAGTCAAAAATACTCCATCCGCAACTTTTAGATAATCAATTGTCTTTTTTTAAAACTTATTTAAGTTATTCTTACCTGATAAATTTTAAATAGAAATGACGTTCAATAATTTGACATAAATTCTCAAACTAAAATAAGTTATAAATAATTTATTTAAATTGCAACAAACAACCAAATATACATATTATTTGTTTGGACCTTTTTGATATGTTTATTTATGTTATCACCATGTAATATTATAATCAAATTCATGTCAAAAAAATAATTTTAATCGTTAATTTTATATACAGTTCATGTCATATTAACATTTTAACAATGTTATATCAATTAATTTATCACCCTTAAACCACTCTTAGTCTTCGTTTGGAAAGAGCTAAAATAGCGTAGCTTTTTGACTTTTTGACTATTTTAACCTGACCCTTTTAGTCTCGTTTGGTTTTTTTTTTTAGTTTTTTTAACTTTTATGAAAGAAAATATGTAATGATTATGGTTTGGATGTGACATTTTGTCTTATTGACTTATTTAGCTAATTTTGTCTTTTGTGCTTTTTGAACTAAAAAGCCAAAACCAAACATAGCTTAAAAATGTGGTATTGAGGTTAGACTTTAAATGATGAAATGTTTGATATATTAAAATTTAACACTTGTCAAACACATCATTAAAAATGATTTTTAGAGATGATAAATTAAATGTCTGAAGTATTTTTCTTAACTTATTGTGTCCAAAATTTCCAAGCTTTACTTGTAGCAATGCACATTTGCCACAGCTTTCATTTTTTTTTGTCTTTTTTTTTTCTCTCAAAAGTGAAAAATAAAAATACTCGAGATACGTAATTTGTCATCCCTAAAAATTATTTTTAATGATATGTTTGACAAATGTCGAATTTTGATTTGTCAAGCATTCTATCATATAAGATTTAACCTCAATACTATATTATTAGGGATCATTTAGAGATGATAAATTAGGAAATGTAGATTGTTAAATAAAAAATAACGCAAAAACTTGTTTAGCAAATTATTTTCAAGAAAATTATATGCAAATACTTTTTTTTTTAGATGATATTTTGAGTTTTTAAATTTTTTTAAAACTATCTTTAGAAAGAAGAAGAAGACAATGAAAACAATATGAAAATTAGGGGAATTTTCAAACTTCTCATTATATTTGTTTTTGAAAACACTGAAAATAAAACAATACCAAGCATACCAATTTTTATCTTTTGTAAATTTTCAATATAAAAAATACAAACATTGACAAGAAAAACTTATTGGACAAATTATTTTGAAAAAAGAAAATTTTCTAAAAATGCCGCAATTTTTTGAAAGCACTTTTAAATTGTTTTATGAAAATTTTAAAACTACTTTTTCAAAAAAGTTTTTTTTTCTTTAACTTCATATTACTTTTGCTTCCAAAAATACAAAAACAGATTTTTCAAAAAGAGATTTTTAACTTCATATTACTTGTAATGGAGTAGCATATGATATTGTACGTCAAACTCTTTCTATTGATGAGTTTGGAAAGCATGTTTTCTATCCTCGTGTTTATCTTCTTATCAACTTGATATTAGGCTGTTGGGCTCTATTTATTCTGCTTGTATTTAATAAAATTCACCTTCTTTCTTTGGCCAAAAAAAATTAGACTCGAGTCTTGTTTTGATAATTAAAATTATTCATGTTGTTAAACACTTTGTTTGTATTATTTACATAAAAAATTAGATTGATTTGATAATCGTTGCCTAATTGTTTTTTACAACAAGTGTGTTTTTCTAAATAGATTATCATTTTTTGTGATAAATGCAATTGAATAAGTTACAATTACTATATCATTTGTTATTTTTTTTTGTAAATGATATACTTAAATGATTTTACAAAGTGAACATTTAAATTATCAAAACAGTGTCTATGATAGACATGATGAGTCCAGACATTACCTTCCAATCAAAATATAGGCTGAAGAGGGCCAAATGCTTTCAAAATAATAATGATATCAAATCAACCAACCTCAATCCATCTATCCTTTTTATAGCATTGCCTTTATAAAAAGGAAATCCATCAATCTTCTTCATGGTAAGAAAAGAATATATTTGGTGCCCACCTTTGTACTGTAATGTCAAAAGAAGATGGATAATAAAATGAATGAGACAGAAAGAAAAGGAGAGAAGAGAAGCCTTCTTCCACGGCTTGCTAGACTTTCCAAAAAGAAACCCATCTATAACATCATTTTTTCTCCCAACAATTGTCACCAAGTAAAGCTTTAATTGAACCCCCAAGGGTTGGCCTAGTGGTGGAGGCTTGAGACTTAGGAGTTTGCTCCTCTCTGCCTCAAAAGCTCAAACCCATCTGCCATCAACTATCATTTCTTGTGTTGCCCAGACTGAGTTATCAAAAAAAAAAAGTAAAGCTTTAATTGGACGATTATAAAGTACAAATTATCTTTTCGCAAAGAAAATAGAAGCATCTTCAACTTCAAACATGGAGGGTTGTTTTGGGAAGATATAAAAACTGGTTTTTTTTTTTTTTTATTCTTTTGATTTTTTTTTAAATATATAAAAAATGTGATAAATGATATGACTCAAAATATGTTAAAAATTAGAAGATAACTTTTAACTATGTTTTCAAAATAATCTGGAGTTAGAGTCAAATGTTAGCAACAGTGTTAGTTTGTGGTGAAAATTTTGTTTCAATAGAGCTACAAAATAGTGTGTTAACGTTGTCGGTAGTTAATTAGTGTATTATTTGTAATTTGGGTAATTACACCCAAAGTGGAAGTCAAAAAAAATTTACATATCCATAAAAAAATTATAATTTTAATTACTTAAATTTATAAAATTTATCATTGATTTATAGTTATTTTTTTAATATCCATTAATGTAATATTTCTCCTTTTGTAGTTGGTGTTTTAACGGAGAAAGAATGAGAGAAAAAAAAGAAGGAAAAATTTAGTTAAAACTCCTCTATTGAATTTTTATTTGATAAAAATGATAGTCTAATTTATTTTGTTTTATAAATCTCTTAAGAAGGAAGTGAATAATTGAACAAGGATAAAGTAAAATATCTTTTTTTTTTTTTTCTTTTAGATATTGTCAGAATAACATGTTTTTGTGAATCAGAATAATATGTTACTGTTTAAATCAATTTCGACGGTAATAATTCTTTTTAAAGAATTTCGTAATTAATATAGATCTTATTTGATACATCTTGACAAAATAATTCTAAAAATATTAATTTTATTAAAAATCGACATTTAAATCAAAAGTTATATTATTTTAAAATTTAATATTTTAGTAATAGTGATATATGTTGAACTTTTTAAATTTTTTTTATACTTATTCTTATGTGTTTGGTTGAGGGATTTAGGAAAGGATTTAGAAAGGAAAAAAGTATATGAAATTAGATAAAATATAAATATATTTTATTTACATTTCACCTATTTTTTTATTTTATTTTTTTATAAATTTATTCTCAAAATTTTCAATCAAATACAATATTAATATATTAAAATTTTATTACAAGGGACTTCAACTAAGGGGTTGTTTGGGGTGTTCTAAATAAGTGCACTTTTTATCTTTTTAGACTAAAAAATTGAGGAAATAAATATGGATGTTTGGGTTAACTTTTTGACTTTTTATGGAAAAATGTGTATTAAAAAATTGTATAAATTAGTATATAGGGAAAAATTAGGATTGAAAATTGTGCAGCCGTAATTTTTAACTTTTGATAAATAGTGATAACTTTTCAACTTTTTGAATAACTTTTTGACTTTTTTTCAACTTGTCAAACTTGGCCTAAATCCCGTGAGAGGGGGGTGGTGGTGGCGGCTTGTGAGTCAGTGTTCTTTTGTATTTATTTAGGGAATGGCTTCTGTCCAGTCCTTAATCGGACTGGACCGTGCTGTTGAGTTCGTGGGGGCCCACCACGGGTCCCTTTTTGATAATCTGAACCGTTCAATATATAGAACTCTCGAGTACTATATGCCTGTAAAAAATTACGTTGATCAGATATCGATAGCTATGTGATCAACACAGATTTTTGTCAACTGTTAATTTATTCACCGTCTATTTTTTTTATACAAAACTGATTTGATCACATAGCTATCGATATCCGATCAACGTAATTTTTTACAAGTATATAGTACTCGACGAGTTCTACATATTGACGGTTCAGATTATTAAAACAGGACCCATTGTGGACCTCCACGAGTCCAACAGCACGATCCAATCCGATTAAGGACTGGATAGAAGTCATGCCCTTTATTTAATCATTTTATTCTCTTTACATATAATAAGGTAAGGACAATTTACCCTTTACCTTTTTTATATTTGATTATTATTTTTTCATTTTGATTTTTAATTTTTTTTTACTTCTAATTTTTTTTCTAATTTATTATTAAAATTATTTTTTGTTCAAAATGAGACAAAAAATGTCATATTAACTGTCACATAATTTAAATTGTAGAGAATTTCAAATGTGTCATTTTCTATTTAATTTTGGACATAAATTAATTTGTAAAGTAAATTGAAAAAAATTAAAACATTATGAGCCAAAATGAGAAAAAAATTAAAGGTCAAATTGAAAAAATGAGCAAACATAATTGGGTAAAATACAAGAATAATATTACAAATCCACTCTTATCAATTCAAAAATTAATCTCCACCGCATCTAATATAAACCTTATATAAATCTCATACTATACAAATTAATCTCTACCACGTGATCACACACTCAAAAAAAAGATTAGGTTGTGTAAATCTAGGTCAGCAGACTTTCCAAAATATAATTATTCACGTCAACGCCATCAATTTTATTTAACGGCATAGATGCTGCCACATCATCATATGAGTTTTACTTGGTACCAATTGTCTAGGGATGATCCGAATGGGGCAGACTTGTCTGCAGTCCACCATTTTGTGAACTGGACAATATTATTGGGCCTATAAGATCACCATAAGTCTTATTTTAATAATTCGAACCATTTTTTTTTTAACACAGAAAAAAGGGCTCTGTGGTGTCATCATGGCCCCGTTGGACTCTGACCCTGGGCTAACCGGTTGCTAGCCAGGAATTAACTCCCACCAAGTGAGGGATCACCACCAGGGCACCAATGGAGCGTGAACACACGCCACAGCAGTGGACAGGAGTCGAGGGGATTTACATATTCGAACCATTCAATATGCAGAGTTTGTCGAGTAATTTATTTTTGTAAAAATTTATGTTAATCGGGTATCAATAATTATTTGATCGGGTTACATTTTTGTCAACAATTTATTTTGAAAATTATATTTACTATTAATAGAAATCGCATTCAATTAAGTAGCTATCGATATCCAATTAACTTAATTTTTTACAAAAATAAAATCATCAACGAGTTCTACATATTGAATGGTTCAAATCATCGAAACAGAACCTAGGGTGAATCTCTACAGATGTAACAACACACTCCAACATGATCTTAGACCATCTCCAACGGTTCATCAAACCCAGCATCAAATTTAAAATTTGGTGAAAAAGTTACTGTTTGGTGCTCCAATGGTTGCACCAAATCGATATAAAAATGAGATTTTACCAAACAATTCATTAAATTGAGGGTAGAAAGCAGATTTTATCAAAACACTGTTTGTGACCGTTGGAGAGAGGAACCGGTCAACCAGCCGGTTGCCCAGTCGGTTGACCAACCGGTTGACCGATTTCCTTAGGTTCAAACCGGTCAAAAAGTTCAAACAGGTAAAAAAAAAAAAAAAAATTACTTTTGCCTTGCCGGTCGACCGGCCGGTCAACCAACCAGTCAACCCACCACCAAACATCTGAAAGGGAATGAGTCCTAGATTGATTGAAGAGTGATAGTAGTTCCAAGAGAAGATGGGGTTGGAGTTCCAAATTGGATTGAGCTATCTTTCATTAAAGATAGTGAGTTCAGAAGATTATAAGTCTCCATATCTATGACAGTAGAGTTTGAGTTGTTTGAGAAAGTTGACATGGAAGGTTGAGGTTGAAGGAGATATTGAAGGTATTGAAGACTAGCCATTTGAACAGCTTCTGTCTGCAATCTCACAGCTTGTTCTTCCCATGTATAGTGTTCCATGAGCTCTTTGAGATTAGCCAAAGCAATGAGATGAAGTAAGCTTGAGAAAATATCAGTTCAAAAATATCAGTAAGCTTGAGATTAGCCATGAAAGTAGTGGAATCATCCTTCTTGATCTTCGTTTTCAGAAGAAGTCACTGATTTCTGCACTTGACAAATTTTCCGTGGGTGGTACATCTATCAGAATGGAATAAAGCTTTATGTTTTTCTTTTTGTTTTTTGAACTGGTCGACCCACCAGTCAACCCACCGGTTGACCCCCGAGATTTGATACGGGATTTGATGCACTGTTGGAGTTAGTGATATCAGATTTGGTGAAATGAATAATTTTTTATTCAGATTTGATGAAAAAAGAAATACATCGTTGGAGATGCTGGGAGAGAAACCTGTTCAATCCAAATCCAATGTTCTCAGTCTCAAGCTCTACTGTACGGATTAAAAAACTATTCAATACAATCACAATGTTGAAATACCACGTACCGTGCTCGAGAGCACCCAATAATAACCACTCGTAGGGTCTCGTCCGTTCAAATCCTCCTCCCGCTTCCCTCCCTAAGATTTTTAGAGAGAAAAAAGATTTTGAGAGAGAGAAAGAGAGAGTATTATGGGGATAAGGGGGTGCTTTTTTTTAAGCAAGAAGCAGAAGAATCGGCCCCTTTATGGGAGTTTTGTTCGAGTGTTTTTCGTTAATTTGAACCGTTCATATTATAGAATTCATCCAAAATATTATTCCTGTAAAAAATCAAGATCATCGGATATTCATAACCCGTGATTAGGTCCTAATTATTTTTAAAAATTTATGAAAGTTATGTTAACCATTAATTTTTATAGAAACAAATGTGTTTTGGTTATAGGGCTATAGATATTCAATCAAATTGATTTTTGGTATGAATGATCTACTCGACGAACCCTACAATATGAACGGTTCAGATTACCAAAAAACACTCGAGAAGAACTCCCACAAAGGGACAGCAGTTACTGCTGTGCCTTAAGGCACAGCAGTATCCCCTTCTCCGTATTATGGAGGGGGTGTAATAATTCAATCTCATTGAATGCTCTCAACAACGCCTGCTAGCTAAACTGGTCCCCATTTTTTTTTTTTTGGTTTCCCAGGCAAGGACTGCTTAACTATCTTCACTTTCAAATTCTTCAGAGAAACAATCCCAATAAATCACACAAACCCATTAAAGAACTCTCTCTCTCATTCCTCTTTTGATAAATTTCATGCATGTTTTTCTCATTACCCATATGTATAATCTCTGTCAAGTGTTATTGTATCTTGCTTTGTGAAAGTTGTGAATTAGAAGGTAGTGAGAGTTTTTGCACATTCTAAAGTGTGATTTAAAGAAAGAAAGAAAGGAAAAAAAAGAAAAGAAAGATTAATGGGTGGTTCACAGTAGATGAAGATGAAGAGGCAGCTGGTAGTGGTAGGAGAGAAAATGGAGATTCTTGCTCAGCTTCACATCTCCATGCCAAACACAGGCGCTCTAAGAGGTGCACTTCTTAGCTTCTTATGCGTTTTTTTTATTTTTTATTTTTTTTAGGTCAATTTCATTTTTTATGTTGGTTTATAGTGGTTAATCATTGAGTGAAATGCTAAACTAGAACTTGAAAGAGTTTGGGTTTTCTTTAATCAAAGAAGGTGATGAAAAACAGACTTTTTTCTCTTTTTGGCAAGTTATTTGGTTTTTATTTTTCAAATTCTGAATGAGCCCTGCATGTGTGTAAATTATTTAGGCAGTTAGCTGGAATGGAATGGTCATTCCATCATAATACTCATTGTTGTGTCTGGTAAGAAGAAAAGAGATGTACATTACAAATGAAATTAGCAGAATGGCTATTCATTGGGAGGTCAAAGAACAGTGATTCCATTTCTGTCCAAAATCTTTCGTCCGCGCAATCAGTACAATAAAAATGTTTTGTTTTGCTTTCATTTACTGCCAATAATAAGGTGTCGGTTTGCTATCATTTTCTTTTTTAAACGTCAATGTTTGATTGTTGTTATGGAATACCAAAGGGATTCTCTTCTAAATGCTAAAGTTGTTTTGGGCATCATTGTGTCTGTGGACAAATAACTGGAACTTGGCATTGAATTTATGTTACCGCCTACCTTCTAGGCGTAGTAATATCTAGTTGGTTTGTCAACCTTGATACTAGGAGCTCAAGCCCTCTTGTCCTCTTGCCAAACAAAAAAAAAAATGTAAATAGAAAAGGAAAAGATTTTGGAATGTAAATAAGAGTAACTTGGGATAGGTTGAATGTAAGTTAAGAGGTTGAATGTAAATAAGAGGTTGAATGTAAGTTAAGTGAATAGAGATTTTGGAATTTGGTGAGTAGAGTAACTTGGGATTGGTGTGGAGAGACCAGGGAGTGATTAGATGTTGAGCTAGTTTTGTATGGGCAGCTTAGCCTTAATAAGCAATTAAGTAGAATTCAATAATTCTCCAAATAAGTTATTTGCATAAAGAACACGACACATTCCTGAAAAAAGATGCCGTCAGTCTTCCCAATTTATGCATTTTCCTTCTAATCGTGGTCTAGAGGCTTCCCATTTCCAAGCTTGTGAATTGGACACAATCACCTAGCATTTGATTGAAGACTGTTTACCCGGAGTTCTCATGGAAAATATTTGAGTTTCTGAGTTGACCTGTTTTTGGACTTCTAGCAGTTTTGTCATATTGCATTGAAACATAGAGGTCTGTCATATCTATTGAAGAATTTTTTTTGCATTTCATTCTTTGCTTTTTCAGTGCTACTGAGAGGAACTTGGATAATCCAAGAGGTGGAGTTTCACATCCAATACAGAACGATTTCACTGAATCACATGTAATACCTTGAATCTTACTCAATGTTTGTTTGTTTTCATTCTCTTCCCGTTTCTTATGCAAGCTAATGCTTCAATTTAAAGATACTTATGTTCTTTAACCTTTATGTGTATTTTAGTGATGAGGTTGAATCCGAAAAGATGAACCCATTTCTAACTACATCTATACATAGCAGGAATTGCAACCGTCAGAAAGCACTTGTGGAGTACAAAGTCCCCTACTCGAGTACTCCATCAACACTAACATAGATAATGCATCAAGTCATCGAGCCTCTTTGGAAAAGGATGTAAGCTTGGGAATTTTTATTTAATTGAGATTGTGGATTATGTGAATTATATTGTACCATCTCCTATTTGATCCCTTGAAATTTTGTACTTGATGTTGTGGCTAGATTTATTCATAGGTCAATGAGGAAAATCGGAATTCCCACCCCAGAATTGAAAAGAATCAACACAATATTGTTTTATTATATATACTCAGAGGGGCTATATTGGCTGTGAATCAGATCTCGAAGCAATCTATATAGATTGACAGCCTCCATTATGTTTTAGCTAGCAAAGTCCACTACTTTTGGTTTTGGATCTTTCAAATCATTTTATTTCTCTTAGAAAATATCCAGAACCATCTTGTTTAATTGTCTGAAATATTATCATCCCTGGATACAATGCAACAGAATCATATTAATATACCTGCTTTACAACTTACAAGCCTTGGGTAAAAAAAGAAAATCACATACTCTAACCGAGCACGATCTTTTCAAAATTGAATCTTGTGTCATGCGAGAGATTGCATGTGGACAAAGGATATTCTTTGAATGTTCTTGTCCACAGCAATGACAAAATACTGACCTGTTGAGCATATTGTCATACACTGAGTTTCACCAATGGCCTTAATTTGCATACTTCAAATTCCTTTTCTTGATAAGCTACATGTATCAACTTTCTTTCACAAACAATGCACTAATTTACAGATTGAACAGCTGCAATTACGTTTGCGGCAAGAGAAATCTATGAGGATGGTGCTTGAGAGGGCAATGGGTCGTGTTTCTAGTGCTTTATCTCCTGGACACAGGCATTTTGTTGCACAGGTAACTTGAGTTAACTCAAAATTTGAAGATCTTCCGCAAAAACAAATCTAGAGCAGCAGTTTTGCTATTTGAAATAATTAATATTAGTTAATACAATTCATTGATGCAAAAAAAGCTGGAAATTTTTATTAACATCCAGATGTAAGGTTTTACAATTGAGGGGAGTCAAGTAATATTCAGTATAGTTGAGGGGATGTCAGTGTAATTATGATCACTTTGGTCACCCTATAAATATTCATCACCATTGTGTCGTGTAAACTCTAACGTTACTGGTTTTTTAACAACTCACCACTATGCATGTTAGTTACATATTTAGGGGAAACCCAAGAAGTACAGACACTTCTAAAAAGGTGGTGTGTCCATGTTGGACACCGACACTTGTCAGACACTTTCCTGACATATGTCCGACACTCATCCAAACATGTCATATTTTTTTGAAAAGAATTTAGACTCGGACACTCTTTGAACGCTTGGAGGATACATGTGTCCATTACTTAAACACACGTGTCCATTGATTAGACACACACGAAACTAATTATAAATTTGAACAAAATAACTTAGAATACGATGATAAAAGAAAAATAATGTCAATTTATAAAAATTAGTGTTATATTGCATTTAATTATTGTCTTAGAATGATATATTCATATATATGACATATAATAAATATATAAAATTATATATTCTGTGTGTCTCCCCCACTTGTTGTGTTTTGCATTTTTTAAAAGTTAATGTCAGCATGTTTGTGTTGTGTCGCGTCACGTGTCCGTGTCCGTATCCATATCTGTGCTTCTTTGGAGGAAACCAATAGAACTAAGGAACCAAAAACTGTTTTGGAATTCTAAAATTTGTAGAAAGAATCATAGGAAAAATACAATGACGATATATTTCTAATTTCACTGATATTCCCACTTCAATGAATGTATTAATTTTGTTGTTCTATAACCCTCTGTCTCAATGTGAAGCTTACATATGAATTCATCCACAGGTTCTTCGTAGTCCAAGTATCATAACTGCATTCATTCATTATTTTTATGCCCATAGAATTTTGTATTGTGGCTTTTTTATTTTTATTTTTGTTTTTGTGCAACTAATTTTGTAGGTTAAGTGGAAATTAACCCCCTAGATTCTGGTTCATTTCAGACGAAGGAATTGATAGCAGAGATTGAGCTACTGGAAGAAGAGGTTGCAAATCGCGAGCAGCATGTTCTCTCTCTCTACAGAAGCATTTTTGAACATTGTGTTAGTCGGCCTCCTTCTGAGCAATGCTCAGGCATGACTTCGCCAGCCCATACGAAGAATGAATCTAGGAAACACCCAAGTGTAATTTCAAGTACCTTTTGTTCCTCAAAAAAGCTCCCCTCTGGCTTCCGCAAATGACGCGGGGAAAAGAACCTTAGTGTTGCAATCTAAGAAAAGACATGCCTCATTGCTTAGTTCCAAATCCAACAACCAATTTGAGAGGACTTGGTCAGATCATCGAGTTGCTTAGGATATTTCTTCCCATTTATTCTTCTTCTTTAGTGTACATCTTGGTTGTGCGTGTTTCTCATCCAGTTGACTCTTTTCTTTTGTAAATTGATTTTTCATCTTAAATATATATAAATAAAAGAATTTAAAAAAAAAAAAAATGTGTTGTGTTATGTACGATGGCTTTATTGTTTGTTCTAACATTTTATATTTGATTCCTTATCTTTGCATTATTATGTTTTTATATCCTACTTGTCCATATAGGGGTTTTTGGCAGTAGCAGCAAGATTTTATGGAATTTTTCAGCCTGGGAGGCATGGTTGAAACGATTCCAACACCTTAAAGCTGTATGTGGATACCAAATTGAATTCAAAGGAATGTATATCTCTATCACACTCTGAGTAGAGAGGGATGAATAATATATTATTTATACACTTGTAGGTTTACAACATGTCAAAAATATGTACGCTGTGAGAACTTTACAAGGAAAGAATTAAAAAAGGATAAGAGTATTAAGGAGTAAACTATGAAGTTTATAGCCCATCATCTTCAAGAGAATCAAGCAATCCACTATGTGTTATCTTAGTATAGCAATCAAAATATGCTATGCTTGAACTTCATGGCCTGCCGATAATTATATGCTTCCTTGTGTTTGGCTTGCTTATGGAGGAGAGTTTGGCCACACGTGAGAGATGTGTTGAGAATATAAATAATTAATTACCCTTCTCTCTAAAACCTAAGCTTTTTAGATGAGATATTGGTTAACAATTTAATAGTTGGGTGTTAGGAGGAAGTAGAATCATTCAATTGTGTATTGAATAGCATTTGAAAACATTCTTCCTGGTTGATACTGTAAATGAAATCTTCTTGTGATATCTACAGGATTATTTGGGGATTTTGTGAAATATATTTACATCGTTAAACTATCTATTGCAATAGTTTAGGTTATTGGTTGAGTTCAACGATGGTGTAGTCCTGTAAGCCTCTACAAATGGTCTTTAATCAGCTTTCTCTTTCTTGTCTTGTTATTGTTGTGTGCATAAGGTACCGTAGCATTTCTAATTCCATTTTCATAAAATGCAGAGCATCAAATCAAGAGTCCCTCACTTTTTGTTCAATTCAATGCTGGTGCAGTGCAACCAATCTAGTTATTATCATTTTTTTTCTTGCAATAGGTTGTGATGCTTTTGTTAAACATGGGAAAACAAAGCATAATAATGAATTTTTCCCATGGAATGTAAAAACACCCTTCTCATGTTTATGATTATTTACTGCAACTTATTTTTGGTCCACAACACTGAGATGGTGCCGTGCCATTTCATTATGTTATCTGATCTTAACTATTTGTAATAGGGTCAGGAATTGCTACCAACAATGGAGAAAACTTCTGTGCTACGAACCATAAAAGATCATCTCTACCAGTGCCCAAGCAAGTTGTCTGAAGAAATGGTCAGGTGTATGGCTGCTGTCTACTGTTGGCTTCGTAGTTCAGCTTCTGAAAGTATAGAACAAAAACAAAACCGGTCACCTTTACTCTCAAGGTCATCCACCAATGTTGTACTCCCCAGACGTGGAATCAGTGACGACAGGGACTGGTCATGCAAATCCATGGTTGAAATATCTTCAATATCAACTGATCAGGACAACTTCACTTGTGCATCTTATGCCATCGACAACTACAGGTGGGTTTATTACTTACTAAAAAGAGGTGGGAAAAGAAAAGAAAGAAGGCAAGAGAGGGTTGATTTTTCTGTCATCTACTTGGTTCATTTTCTATTGGGCATATATTAAGTTCCTCCAAACAGAGGACAGAAAAAAATGGAAACCAAGCATTTTTATCACCCAAAAAGCCACCATGATCTTAGATTATACAAAACTTGGGGGTAGGATATAAGTTTCCAATGCCTTTTGTGGATACAAAGATCCACTTCTCCTTGGTAGCATAACATTGTTGGCTCCATGTCACTGCCACATCATACTCTCCATATGCTTTGGGTTTCATGTGTCAGCCTCGGGTGGTGACACCTGGACCAACAAATGTGTTGGTGCTCCACTTTGGGGTCAAGCACTTGGGGGCTAACATACATCCTAACTTTCTCCCTCCCTGCCCCCAAAATAGAGACACTTGTGAGTATAGTAGAACTCTTTCAATGCGAGGGCTGTTAACATTTATTTCTTCTTTTCTTATATCAGAGTTCTTGTGGAACAACTGGAAAGGGTGAATGTGGCTCAGATGGAAACCAATGCCAAGATTGCATTTTGGATCAACACGTACAATTCTCTTGTCATGCATGTAAAGATCACTAACTGGTAAATAGTTTGCTTTCTCTATTTAGACTCAAATTATTTTAATCTCTTCACTCTGACTCATGCAGGCATATTTAGCATACGGTATAACCCATGGCTCTTTGAGAAGGTTAGCTTTGTTTCACAAGGTAGTGCACTTCTTTCAGTATCCATTTGGAAATTCATTTCTTTGACATATCAGACTTCTATATTTACGCGCACACAGACATATATATATATATATTAGTGCCGTGGGTGAAAAGATTTTTTTTCCTGAATTGAGAGAGAGAGAGAGAGAGAGAGGTTTGAACAAATTTACTCATATCTAATCAAATACATTTTGGTACAAGTTCCTCTTCCTTTTTTTTTCTTTTTTTTTTTGCAGTTGCTTTTGGTTGACTCTTCATGTAGAATGTCTTTTGCTGTTATTTTCTTTGGAGTCCTCATCATTTATTATGTACTTTCATTTTCTGGTTCCTGGGGAAAAAGAACGAAAGAAAATGAAAATAAAAAAGTCTGTTGTACTTCTCAATTTTATCAAGTTTCTATGTCAAACCCTATTCTTCCTGCCTCATAAGCCATGAAATGGACAACATTTATTGGAGGACAGCTTCCAAGAATAGGTGGGTTTTGATATAAAACTTGTAGTGTAATTTAGGACCACATGGACTCTACTTGTGAAGACAAAAGAATTCATTCGAAATGGTTCAATGGGCTATGAATTATCATCCAAGTTTTGTCCATCCTTGTGTTTACTTTTTTTTTTTGTATGTTACTATCTGAAAAATTGATGGGTTTCTTTTGTATAGTGCAGGCTGCTTACAACATCAGTGGCCACATTGTGAGTGCAAATACCATAGAGGAGTCAATATTCTGCTTCTGTACACCTCGAGTTGGACGGGTACTATCTTCCTCCCTTTAAAGTAGATATAGATATGGTGGCAGTTCTTGGATGTTGGTTAGTCCTCGTCTACGAAAAACTAATTAGGTTGAATGGCCATAATTACTTCCCATAAACTGATTTGCACACCAGCTAGCTTATAGATTGTTTTATCCATGTCCTGACCCATTTAGCATTTTTATGATTACGCTAGTGCCACGGAATATGAACCTCATGTATTTTAGCTATAATATTTTATCTTATTTTCTTTCCGTTTTCCTCTTTGTGTTTTATATCTGTTTTTTGAATGAATTACAGTGGTTTGAGATCATCCTGTCAACTGCCATGAGGAAAAGATTCGGAGAAGAAAGACAAGTCATCAGCTCGAAATTTAGTTTTCCAAATTCCCCATCCCTTGTTTGCTTCGCTCTTTGCACTGGAGCTTTCTCTGATCCTGTGGTAAGTCCTTGCTTCCATTACGTTTTCCTTTTATTTTCATATCATATTATAGCTAAAATATATTATGAGTTTAAAACTAATCCTTGTCAGCCAGTATCAGTTAGTCCGGGTATGACTGATGCTTTCCATTTCAGTATTAATAGAGATGGATTCAATGTATACCCATTTCTCCCAATTCACATTAGTTGACAAGTTCAGATCTCATTTACCTTGTTGCAGTTTCTAATTAATGGGCATCTGAATTTAACATTTGTTGAGCAAGTTGTTTTTAGTGATTCTGATCATATTTCCTTCACATTGATCTCTAGAATGACTTTTAATCAGTGACAAAGCTATGACTGGGGCCATTCAACAATTCATCACTAGTAAGTTTTAAGTGTATGAAATATGCAAGAGCACACTTTTCTTTTCCATTTACACTAAAGTGGAATTTTTTAAATTTTTATAATAACCAAAAAGTTAGAAAAGCAAGGACCTCAAAAAATTAACCTATTGCAGAATTCCTAAAGATTAATTTCACACAAATATAGCAAAATTATTGTATAGTAAAAGCCTTGTTAAATTGATAGTAAATATGAACAAACAATTGAAAATAAAATCCCATACTCCAAATCGATCTAGTTGTGATAAAGGTGCAGGTAGAAATGAAGGTGAAAGCACCACAATTAGTGCTTTTTGCTAGTATTGCATTTCAACTTCTGACTTGGATTTTCCTTTTTTTCCCTTCACATGGGCAGACTTTTTCTGCTTCTTTAAATGATTTAACTATCTCATCTCACTATTAAATCTAAATATAATCCTTAAAATTTCCACAAATGTTAAAACAGTTGATGAAATCTATTGTTCATTGAATTTTTGTAGCTAAAAGTCTACACAGCATCAAATGTTAGAGGGGAACTCGAAGCAGCAAAAAGGGATTTTCTTCAAGCAAATGGGGTTGTTAAGAAGTCAAAGAAAGTGTTTCTTCCAAAGTTGCTTGAAAGATTTGCAAAGGAAGCCTCTATTGCCTCAGATGATCTTATCAATTGGGTTGCTGAAAATGTTGATAAGAAGCTTCATGATTTGATACAGAAATGCATCGATTGCAGAACGTATAGAAAGGCGTCGCAGGTCATAGAGTGGTTACCTTACAATGTGAGGTTCAGGTATGTGTTTTCTAAGGATTTGACTGAGAAGCCATGGTGGGTATAACTTTTTTTTCTTCTCAATTCTTGGGATGAAATTTACCTTGTCATTGGCCCTTACTGTTGCTTGACTAAATGAGCTAAAATTCATGTCCATATACTTCAAAGTGCAAGTGATTTTACTCATTGTACATTTGATTGTTTAGATCATGCTGTTTTCAGATGCAACTCTGTGGCATCCTGTGATCTGAAATTACTTCTGTGGATGGGCTTTAATTGAATCAGCTATTGTCTATTGCATATAGGATCAAAGGATAATAGTTACTTGGGTTGAAAATTTTTAGTAGGGAATCCAACATGATGCAATAAAATTACGGTTGTATCTCCTTTTGTGGTGAGAACAAAACAAAATATAACCCAAAACACAAGAGCCAAAGTAATGCTTTGAGATTTTTTTTTTAATATTTTATTTTAATAATCGAGAATTGATTTTAGGCAGACACTTTGAACTTCTTTTAGGATTGCGAACTCAGATATGGGCGATTACCCTCTTATCTTATATATTGTGCAAAGTAGAATATGAGGATTCAAACATAAAATCTCAAGGATTCAAACAATTTACCCTCTTAAAGTGATTAATATTTGAGATGTGGTGTCAAACACAACGCTTTAATGGATGTGGTAAAGTTAAAACAACAGCATGTTTTTGAGGTAAATTGAGTGAAATCAAAGAATAATGATTATATAAATAGAATATTTGTACATAATTTTGAGACGAAACAATTAATTTAAACATTGTCATGGTCGCATCATTTTTGATGAGTTTTTTGTATGAAAATTTTATTTGTAAATTATTTTTGGAAATAAAAATGACTATTTGCATAATAAACACTAAAAACCATTTGGGCCTTTTTAAAATTAGATCATAGCTTATGACTTCGTTCGAAAAAAAAAAAAAAAAAAAAATGAAAGCCGACAAGGTTGTTTGGTAACATAAAAGACAAACTTTTGAAAGCAATTGGCAACCAAAGCTAAAAGGTCATGGGTTGTTAGAGCATTTTGTTGCATAGAGAGCTGTAAAATAAATATAATTATTTTAACTCGTTAAAATTTATTTGAAATCAGTTTATCATGCAAATATGGTAAACTTCAAGTTATTACACTAGGTATATCTAGTCCTCCCAACAGTATCGGAAGTGATATATTGACTTTGTTTAACAACAGTTAAAAAGCCATATTTTTTTGGTTTTTTTATATTTTTTCTAAATTTCTATTAAATTTTTCTACTTTTCTTATTCATATGCTCTATGAGGATTTTAAAAAAGTAAAAGCTTTTGAAAAAAAAATTTAAAAAAATATTAAACTGTTGTGTTTGGTTAGTTTCGCCGAACATATTTCCATCCCTTATTTTGAGTATCTTGATTGCTTAGAATTTTCAAAAATTAATTTTACATCAACTTTTGAAAACTCTTTGCAAGGCGGAAAAATTTAGATTAATCGATCGTCTTCCCGGACGTCTGGTCGGTTGACCGGAACAAGGCTATTTTTATTTTTTTACAATTGGCACGTGTTATTTTTTATATTTTAAATATAAAAAAATTGGAAAATTTTAAATTTTTTTATTAGTTTTGAATAGAATTTTAAGTTGTGTGTTTGGTTATAAGTTGTAAATTTTTGTATCAAATATCATATGTTACGTCAAAAATTTCAAACTCAATTCAAAATTCTTTTTTAAATTCCTAACCAAACAAATTTTTCACACCCAAATCATAATTCCAAAACTAACAAACTCAAAATACAACTCTATTCTCAAATCATAATTCCAAAACTCTTCCAAACACCATCCAACATTTTCTAGTTTTTTTTTTTTAGTGGACTTCTTCTTACAATTTTTTTTTCTTCCATTGATATAAATCTTTTAAGGAAAAAAAAAGAAAGAAGAAGAAGTCCTATTGTCTAAGTATTAGGACAATTTATTATTATTATTATTATTATTTTTTTTTTAAATCACTAAACACAGCACAAAATAATAATAATAATAATAATAATAATAATAATAATAATAATTGCCAAGCTCACTCTAAAAATATCTTTCTTGAATAATTATACAATTTTTTTTTTCCCATAAAACTTACTTATATGCTTTTTGTTTATTCTTTTACTAAGAATTTCCTTGATGTCATACAAAATACACATATTGCTCAAGTGAACATCACTTGACTTTAGACTCTACTCAATTACTAGTAGTTCCAATTATGTTTTCAAATGAATATTTAAAGTTATCAACTTATTATTTTAAATATCTACATGTCATATATTAGAGTGGATGCTATGATTTAAATCTTATCAATTATTATTAAAAAAAAATTGAAAAATAAAATATGCATGTATGTATAGCAATAGATAATGAACCAGGCAAATTGTGAAAATCAATATTGGCGCTGTTTGAGAACATGAGTTTCAGGCTATTATAGCCTAATTTTGAAAATCAACCCAAAAGCCTATATTGTAGCAACTTTTTTCTTGATTTTCCAAAAAAAAAATAGGTGACCATCGATAGTGTAGGTCAGGCCTACATTCTGACCGGAAATGGTTACATCAACAAATTTCAATTACCATTTTGCCCCTCAGCCGGAAATTAAAAAAAATATAATTGTAGGGACAAAATGATCATTTTAATTCCAAACATCTTTTTAACACATTTTTTAATATACCAACTCAAATAAAAATTTAACCCAACTTCCCAAACACAAAACTAAAATAGCCTACTAAAATAGTCAAAAAGTTAAATAGCCTCCCAAATGAGGCCATTATATTTAGATGGATGGAGATGGAAAGGGAAGGAAGTGTAGTAGGAGGGTTAGGAAAAGAAAGAGAATGGAATGACATTTTGTTTTTATTTCTAAAAATATAAAAATAAAAATAAAGAAAATAAAGACATAACTAAATGGAAAATTATTCCTCTTATTTTGATAATTAAAAGGAGAAGAGGTGAAATTATTTTGGTTTTGAAGTGGTTGGATATATATTTATCTTTCTGTATAGAAGAGGGTACAAATTCATATTTTTATTAAGGGGTAAAATAACCCATCGCTATCTCTTTTGATTTCCACACCAAAACCTCCCAAGTTTAGATGTGAACAATTGTGGAATACTAGTGTAATTCTTGTGTGTAAGTAGAAATTGTATTGGGTGTAAATGATAAATGTCTCCCATTCAAGTATAGTGTTTGATGCAAATAATTGTGACTCCCATCCCTTCCCACCTATTCTAGTAGTCACCCTAGCCCTTTTCCACTATCTTCACTGTTACCCTAACTTTCTCCCACTACATCCGTCGCCACCCCGCTCTTTCCACAAATTCGCATATCCATTATTTTAAAAATGCTAAACTCGATATATCCTTTTCGACTCATGTCATCGTCAGCTCTAGTGAAGGAATGAGAGAGATAAAAGGGTGCCCAAAAAAAAAAAAAAGTAAAAGCAACTAAATAAATAATTTATGGGAGATTCTATACTTTAATATATTTAATCAATTTCATGTGTGTTACTTATTAAAAGTTATTATTGGTTTACTAAAAATTTATTTAAAATTCTTTAAAAAGAACAAAATATTAACAAAATAAACAAGTAAAAAATATTTGAATGTAGTTTTTTTTTTTAGTGAAGTAGGGACTTCAATCAATTAAATACACTTTAATAAGGTCCTATTTTGTACAACTCATGAGGGATTGTTTATGAACAATGCTTTGTCTTTAATTTTGTTATCCACTTTCAATTTGAAACATTTAAGGCTTATAAAAAGTCAGGAGAATGATGATTTACATACAATTTTGTAATTACAATCTTTCAACTTTAATTAAACTACACCAAATAAGGCCTATGACTAACACTACTCCTTTTTTAAAAATAAATAAAATAAAGATCTTCATTCAATAAATTTTACTAGTTTATGAACAATTAAAATAGTTTTGTTAGTTTAATGATATTTAATATTTTTTAAATAAAACTACTGTTGGCTACATATTTTGTATAAGCCAATTACAGTTCGACACGTGGCTGAACAAGGGCAATACGGGAAAATAATTCAACTCCTCAATCAGAATCACAAACGTGGCAGTTAGTATTGGTTTTTGTAGATCTGCATAACATTGGATCAGCAAAGAGATGTAAGATGACGTGACTTCAACGGTTACTCATATTTAAATTCAAAATCAAGGGAGAAACCTAACTGCAGATATGGCATAGTAGATCTAACTATAAGGCAACATGATCAGCGATCATGGAAGGATGGTTCGACGGTTAGAAATGCAGTTCGACAGTTATCATTGAGAAGTATAAATAGCGGAGAAGGCCCTAGAAAGTGCCCCTAGACTCAGATCCAAAAAACCAACTTATATCTATTTTATTTCCTTTCCAGTTTTTACATTTCTTGTTCTTTACATTTCTGTACTTCAGATTCCTACACTACACTTCGTTCATAGGAGTAGTTTCAAGTAGTTTGTTACTGTAAACCTCTACGAAGCTGATTTGATCTTTGTAAGTCTTTCATTTTACTTAATGAAATACTATAATTGTCCTTCGTTTAATTATTATTTACTTAATTTTCCTAAACCCAGCCACCAGTAAAAGTACTCTTCATTGAGGCTGAAAGAACTAAAACACAATCATCTGATAATTGGTTAGCAATTAACATTCTATAAGGACTGATTGATCCTTGCTAGTACGCTCACAATTACAAAAATAACCTTTGAAAGTCAAAAAGCCAACATTTATTTTTTTGGCACGTCTAGTGGGACTAATTAAAATGGCTAGACGTAGGAGACAATGAGAAAATGAATGCCTGGAAAAAGGCGTGGAAGGAGAGGTAGAAATGCCTAATCCAGAGGATAATGTGATGACACATCCTGTGGAAGTACCTGTTTTATCATAACCTATGGTTGAACAGACCAGCACTTCGGAACAAGTACCGCATGTTCAAAGTATTAGACGAGGCCAAGGAATTGGATCATTCACTGTTCCATCTACTCAGCCAATGAATCCATGGGGAGGCCTATTAGATGTCATGGGACAACAGTTAATGAACACCATAGAAAGATGGGCAACATCTTTTTTGGATCGAATGAGTACTCATCAACCAACTAATGCAAGGCATATAGAGGAAAATTCAAATGTCTCTCAGCAAATATTGGCTAGAGATAAACAACCTATGCAGAGTAATGGACATGCTAATGGTCAAACTAGTAACCAAAACCATGAAAGACCACCATCTTAATCTTGGTATGAGCCTCTTTCGAGGCCTATGGCAAATCAAAATGCCTCATTACTTAACAGTGAAGCCATGCAAATTGGTGGATCTGGCCCAACACAAGATAATGGCATAAGGATGTTTCTAAATCCTATGTTCGAAACCATACCTGGCACGAGGGGGTTCACTAATCCTTTGTTCGAATTTAAACCCGGGGGGTTAGAAGGTTTTCCTACAACTGGAAGAGACATAACACCTGTTCCAGTACCTTTCACGGGTCCTTTTGCAGAATAGGCTCAAAGAGGTCACCTATATCCTCAACAGTAGCCAGCACCACAGGGATAACCAGTCCCAAACATACCACCCTATGGACCAAGAGGACCACAGGTACAAGGTTGTCCACCAAATCCTGTGTTTATTCCTCCAGTAGTGGTTCACCGAGCACAAAATATGGTCCCTATGGACCAAATTGTTGATATTGCTAGAGAGATGTGTGGACCAATGGCTCGGGGAGTTCAAACTCCTGTGTAGAAGAAACCATACCCAGAATAGGTAAATAGGGTACATGAATACCCAAGAGGCTTCAGGATACCAGACTTTGCCCTTTTTTATGGAAATGGAAACCAGTCAACGGTTGAGCATATTGATAGGTTCGCTGCTCAGTGTGATGAATTTACCAATAATGACTATATGAAGTTAAGATTGTTCCCAAATTCTCTAACTGGGGCAGCCTTTGTATGGTATATTAACCTTACACCTGGCTCTATCCAAACTTGGCAATAAATGGAGGAGGCATTTCATGCTCAATTCTTCCAAACAGAGCCAGAGGTTTCCATGGCAAACTTGGCCAGATTGAGTCAAAGGCCTGATGAGAAAGTTATTCAGTTTATTGCCAAATTTAAAAAAGCACGAAATAAATGTAGGATCATCTTACCAGAGCCTAAGTTTGTGAGATTAGCTCAAAATGGTCTAGAGTTTAGGCTTCGAAAGAAGTTTGACTCAATTGAGTTTAGAGACTTAGTGGAATTAACCTATAAGGTGTTTAGGTATGAAACATTACCAGAAGAAGAACAAGATCGAAGTAATGCATCATACAAGATGTATTATAGAGATCCTAATTATGAGATTGATGCAGCAGAGATTGTAGGGCAAGAGCTTGTGATCTGTGAAGCATTAATTCATAAAGACACAACAATTGATCAGTAGTTTAAAAAAGAAAGACCTTCATAGGAAATACTCTTTTGATCTGACAAAGGCAGATGACATTTTTGATCATTTGCTTGCTGCAAACTTCCTGAAGTTACCAAAAGGAGTTAAAATTCCATCTCCAGAAGAACTTAAAGGAAAAGTCTATTGTAAATGGCATAATTCTTGGTCTCACTCAACTAAAAACTGCATTATTTTTCGAGACAGGATCAAGGAGCAGATTCGAAAGGAAAGTTTGAAATTCCCAGCTAAAGCAGAAAAAGCCATGGGGATTGACACTAATCCATTCCCAGAAATTGGAGAAGTGGCAGCCAATGTTATTGTGCCAAACTTCCAGAACTTGTTCTTGAAACAATTGGAAGAGGTTAATGTGCAAATACATGTTGCCAGTCAGACTACTGTCAAGAAAGATGCTAGAAGTCTGCTAGCTATTGGACAAGGTTTTCTAGACCAAAGGGAAGATTCTGATGAAGAAGCACTGGATAATGATTCTTTAGAGGCAGCTGTCATGCAAAAAATGAGTCCTAGATGCAGGTTGAGCTATAAATAGCTGAAAGGGCTTCCGATTGATAGGAAGCAGTATTACAAAGATGTGCAGAGACGTCCTAAACCAACCAGTGCTTATAATAAAAGGGCATATCTAACTGGTATTAGGCAGCAGCCATTAATGGCTGAGCCAACGGCCACTAGAGTGTACTCCAAAAACAAGAGACCTCTACATAAATCTAGACCACCTAACTATTACAGAATGGAGGGCAATCCTCCTGAAAGGAGATTTGAAAGGGGTTCAAGTTATTGGATCAAAGCCAGGAATTGGCCTCCTAGACTAGTCTCACGCAGGACGGAAAGTGGCCACCTTCATCGAAGGCCTGAATTGGGCCCAAAACAGGGAGTCAGGGCCAAGCCATGGCCTTCACAGCTAGCTTCGAAGATGGATTCGAAGGACGAAAGAGACAGTTCAATAACTGGGCCAATGGGTTCATGGGTACCTGGAGTTCCAGATTGGTTTGTCATGCAGAACAAACCTAGGGAGATGTCTACCCGAAGAAATGTTGTTGGAAGCCAATGTAGGATGGTCAAACCTCCTTTTGGTGGCTCCAAACAATTGGGTGTTACTTAAGCACCCAAAAACAAAGGAACCAAATATGGTCCCAGTGATTTCTAGGTCCCAAAGAAGGAAGATCCAACGAAAGTACACTCAGTACCAAAAGGATCTGAAGGAAAGTGGAGAAAGCTCTTTATTGGTCCAGCTAAAGAGCTAGGTAGAAAAAGAAAAAAATTCAAAGTCAGATTATGATCCAAAGTTGACTCTTCAAGACAAAAGGAGTTGCAGCAGAGAACAATTAGCTAAAGTTCACTCCGAATTAAAAGCCAAAGAAAGATCCAATTTAGCAGGATTGGAAAAGGCTTTAATGGAAAGTGATAGTGAGATAGAGGAAAAAGTCAGTCTAGGCCAAAGGAAGGAGATAGTTGAGGAAGAGATGTTCGAAGCCTTCATGGCTAAACATACATTTTTGGTTGGAAAACCAGTAGAAGCAGACCATTTGAAGAAAGCTATTATTACTGAAGTGCCAGAATGCAGCATGGAAAATGCTTCTGAAGTAGTTGAACAAGTTGGCCAAGAGGAAAAACAGGTATAACCAATCGTCCAATCTGGCTCGTTTCCTCCTGTGTCAGTAAATATGGTGCTTATATTACCACAGGAGTTTCAAGCTGAAGATAACAACCAAGGTTAGGAGATTGACCCAATTCCAGTTTTCCAGTGAAGACTTACAAGTGAATATGGTGCAAGACGAATCCGAAGTGGCCATACCAATGGAAACTGAAGATGAGAGTGAGGAAGAGGTGAGTGTAAACCTCTCATACCCTTTTGAGTATCCCACAACATCTATGACACAACATGTCAAACCTTTGTATATCAAGGCTTTCTTCGATGGGGTACAAATGAATTGGGTATTGGTGGATAATGGGGAAATAGTAAACCTACTTCTGAAATCTTCTTTGAAGAAACTAGGAAAGAGGAACCCCAGGCTAATCCCAACCAGTACAACCATTGCAAGTTTTGCTGGAGACAAACAGATGGCTCAAGGCATTTTGCCTATCAACCAGAGTGTGGGGACCAGGGACTGTATGACTGCGTTCTTTGTTATCGACAACAATGCTAAGTACAATGCTCTACTTGGTAGGGATTGGATTCACACCAACAAGTGTGTGCCTTCCTCTCTACATCAGAAAATAATGATGGCCTTAGGCAGTGAAGAGACAGAGGAGATCAATGCAGATCTTCAACCCTTCATAGCTTGTGCAGATTTTGCAGAGGCCAAATTATATACTGAAAGAGTAGCACCACTCAGTATACTGAAAAAACCTAATGGATCAGCCGAAGTGACGGTTGATGAGGAATTAGCACACCTGAAGCACTTAGTCTAGGAAAGTGCTGATAAAGAGTTTATCGTTAAGGATGACAATGATGCTTGGTTATAAGTAAAGAGATGGAACCTTGTCACGACCCAAATCCGCCCCTATAAGTTTAGCACAGTAACCGGCCAGTAATCATTGGATTACCGAAGGCCTCTGGACAGATTAACAAGATTAAAGGGCTAGCGGAAGCAAATACATAAATATAATTGTCCAATGAGCTGTGCTGACTTATATGAAACAGAATAATTAAAACTTTATATACATATCCGATAGTCAACCATACGTTATACCCACACACATTACAGTATTTTAAGTACAGCCAACAATATCAAATCAAGTCTTATACATATACATAACCCAAAGGACTGAACATAGGACACTTTGGGAACCTCCACGTGAGGCGCAGTGGTTGGCTGATAACAGAACACAGATCCAGACAAAAGCCTTCAGGCTCGGGCTCCAAAATGCTCACCTATACATATATATATATACACACAATGAGTTAAAGCCCAATAAATAACATTAAGGTAAAGGGGTTAGTGAATGAAATCCAAATATATCATAAGCGGAAAACAAATCAGAGCATAATCATTCTCATATCAGAACATAATAATGGTACATCCCATAGAACACATCACAGAACGTCTTCCAACTAGAGTAATCGGTTCCGGATACCGATTAAATACATATCACCACAATGAAGTGGCTAACAAGATCTCGTAAACTTGTATGTCATGGACCCGCATTTTCATGCCGTCCTCCATAACTTGGGACTATCTATGGATACCATAATAAATTTCAAATTTGGGATATTTGTTCACAAAAACAGATATTATTTCAGAAATCATAGCTTATCACATTTCATTTGGAACATAATTTCATATAAATGTATCTTACGATAACGTTACTCACAGTGGTTCCAATAAGCGATCAATCAATCATTGAGTCTTGACCTACAATCACAAAATACATAACACAAGCATGTCTTGTCATTACACATTTAAGTAGCCATTAAGGCTTAGCTTTCATTACATTGGTTCTTATTCTTTCTTATCACATAGCCTAAAACACACTCACTTGCAGTCTCGAAATTTAGTACATTCTTTACTTAGTGTGTTTCTAATCCATAACCTCCTTACTATGGCTTAATTAAGGCTTAGGAATACTTAAGATGCAATGAGGATGCCAAAACATGCCTTGGAACACTTAGTCAAAATTTTTTGAAAATAAGGTCCCCGTTCGAACGTAGATTTCCTCGCTCGAGCGGACTGTAAACTCAGAAAAAGTACTGGTTGGTCTCAATCTACGCTCGAGCTACAACTCCCACGCTCGAGCGGATTAACAACATGCAAAAGGGTTCGCTCGAGCGTCCAAGTGGTCGCTCGAGCGGGATGTAATGGCCTGCAAAACTACTGGATGCACGAAATGTTTGCTCGAGCGACCTTAAAAAATTTGGGATTTCCAGAAGAGGGTTCTTGAGCTTCCAAATGCAATTTCAATGGCAAAAACGTGCATGGCTTGTTCAAAATACTTGGAAAACTTTTCTAAATCACAAATATATGATCATTTACAAACCCTTAGCTCCAAACTCATGGATTTAGCCAAAATTGAGTTCAAACTTCCATGTATGTATGTTTCAAAAACTCTTTTTCTCCAACACCATAGTTTTAACAAAATCGAGCTCAAAGGCTCCATACATGAGGGAAATCGTTTTCAAAACATGAATTTAAGCTTTAAAAAATGATGAATTATACATGCATGTGCCAAATAACTCATGATAATAACATAGATGCCCAAAATCAAACTCAAATGCAAATCTCTGTATATATATACATACATGTGAAATTATAACCAAATCCTCCATTTTCTTGACAAACATATGTAAATTACATGGAATGATCTTAACAACTCCATGAATTTATCTCTACAACACATAGCTCTTTGAATTAACAGCCACAAGCTTACCTAGAATCTTTAAATTCTCATGTTCTAGCACAATCTTGATGAGTTCAAGTCCAAGCCCTCAATTTCTCCTTGATCTCTACCTTCCTCTCTCTAGAATTGCACTCTCTCTCTCTCTCTCTCTCTAAGATGAATTCTCAGGTTTTGGCACTCAAGAAATGAGAGGAAAGAGCTAAATGTGTTGAATATGTAGTCATGATGATATAATGCATTAATTTGAACGTTAGGCTAACCAAACACAACCTAATTAATCGTTCTGAATCAATTTTTAATAAAATTTGCCAAATGGTTCTAAAAATTCCAAATAACATATCGGCGTAGTCAATTTCGGTTTCGGATGCCGATAAGGCTTTCAATTTACATATTAAAGTGGAATCCCAAACAGATATTTCTATAAGTAACAGATAGAAGGCCAAATATCATGTAATTTACATAATAAACCATAATTTATTTTAATTCTCTCATTAGCATCATTAATTACGGATTAGTAGCTAATTACGGATCGGGATTATTACAAACCCAGAAAGCCAAATCTTTGGCCTTAATTAAGTTCTCAACATTGGACATAACATCAATAGTCCATAAAGCGTAAGAGCTAGAAGCCATGATAATTGGCTGTAAGCAGGAACAACAACATGTCAGATGTTTGGCCTTGGATAAATACTGTGCTTTGGACATTGAAACAAAAGTCCAAGAGATACAGGAGGAAGAAGCCTTGTGGACAAATTTTGTCTATGAAGAGGAGGGTAAGGATGTTAAATCAAAGAAAATTGGGAACAAGACAAAGCAAGGAGATTGCTTCGAAGCCAAAAGGAATCAAAGAAGAAGCATCAGTGAGTTCTCAGAAACAAGACCCCATGGAAGAAGTAGACTTAGGAGAAGGTTCTTTACAGCAGCCTACCTATATAAGTGCTTGGTTGTATGCTTTTGACAAGGACCAGTTGTTGGTAGTCTTGAAGAGATACAAAGATTATTTTGCATGGTCTTATAATGAACTACCAAGACTATATAGGTCATTAGTAGAGCATAGGCTCTCTATGAGACTTAATTTCAAGCCATACAAACAAAAACCAAGATGAATGAGCCCTGAGGTGATTCAAAAGGTCAATGAGGAAATTCTTAGGCTCCTCAAGGCAGGCTTTATTAGGACAGCCAGGTACGTTGAATGGCTATCTAATATTGTGCCTGTAGTTAAGAAGAATGGTAAAATGAGGGTATACATTGATTTCAGAAACTTGAATTTAGCAACCCCAAAAGATGAGTATCCTATGCCTATAGTAGATTTGTTGGTAGACAGTTCAGCAAGGTATCAAATTTTATCAATGATGGATGGGCACTCTGGTTATAACCAAATCTATATTGCAGAGGAGGATATCCACAAGATAGTATTCAGATGTCCCGGGAACATTGGCATCTTCGAGTGGGTTAAAATGCCATTTGGTTTGAAGAATGCTGGGGCTACATATCAAAAGGCTATGAACACTATTTTTCATGACCTCATTAGAGGATATTTACAGTGTTACATTAATGATATTGTAGTAAAGTCTCAATCCATGGAGGAACATTTGTTTCACTTGGAAGCAGCCTTTGAAAGAATGAGAAAGTTTAAGTTGAAACTTAATCTTCTCAAATGTGCTTTTGGCATATCAGCTGGAAACTTCTTGGGCTATGTAGTATACAAGAAGGGAATACAGATTGATCAGAATAAAGCCAAAAGCTATCATTGAAGTTAGACCTCTATCAAGTAAGAAAGAATTACAAAAATTCCTTGGACAGGTTAATTTTCTTCAAAGATTCATTTCTAATACTGCAGGGAAAACTAAAGTATTTTCTTCCTTATTAAGGCTGAAAGATGAAGAGGAATTTGTGTAGACAGCAGAGTATCAAACTGCTTTCGAAGGAATCAAAGCCTACTTGGCCAATCCTCCAGTGCTGATGCCACCAAAGAGTGATAAGCCCTTGAAGTTGTACATAGCTGCAGCAGAGGATTCATTGGGAGTTTTTTTAGCCCAAGATAATGAAGAAGGTAAGGAGCAAGTTGTTTATTACCTTAGTAGATTTTTTAAATTCTTGTGAATGTAAATATTCAGGTGTAGAAAAGCTGTGCCTTGCATTGTATTTTGCTGCAATGAAATTAAGATACTATCTTTTGCCTACAACTGTCTTGGTAATTGCAACCACAGATTTGGTTAAATATAAGTTATTTAGACCCATGTTGAGGGAAAGAATTGGCAAATGGATACTAGCTTTATTATAATTTCATTTAGAATATGTCTCCCAAAAGACAATAAAATGACAAGTTTTAACTAACTTCTTGGCAGATCATCCATGTCAAACAGAAAGCCAAGAGATAATGGAACTTGGTATGGTTAGTATTGAACCATGGCAAATGTGGTTCGATGAATCAAAAGTCAATGGTTTAACTAGAATTGGTGTGGTGATTAAATCACCACAAGGGGTAGAAACCATACATGGTTTCAGAGTAAATGAAATTACTTGCTCCAATAATCAAGATGAATATGAAGCCTTAATAATAGGACTGTAAATACTTATTGGATTACAAGCTCACACAATTGACACATTTGAAGATTCTCAATTGGTAGTTAACTAGGTAAAAGGGATTTTCAAATGTCAAAGTGTACGTATGTTGCCATACTATGTAGTTGCATTACATTTGCTTTCTCAATTTCAGATAGCGATTGTAACTTATATCCGAAGATTCTGAATAATAAAGCTAATGATGTGGCTCAAGAAGCTTCGAATTTCAAGAGAATGGATAATACTCAAAGGGACATAAGCCAAACAATATATCAGAAAGTAATACCACTCTTAAACAAAAGGGATGTGGTCTTGGAAGTTAATCATAATGACTTACAAGAACAAGATTGGAGGTATCCAATAATGCAGTATCTAACTGGCCCATCTTCGAAAGCCAGCAGGAAAATCAAATTACAAGTTATGCAATACATAATATATGGTAATGCTCTCTACAAAAGGGGGACAGATGGTTTATTATTGGAATGTTTAGGTCCAAGGGAATCATTGATAGCCATAGCTGAAGTTTATGAAGGCATTTGTGGTGCTCATCAGCCTAGTGTGAAGATGAGATGGCTACTTCAAAGACATTCCTACTATTGGCCAACCATCCTTAAGGACTGTATAGAATATGCTAGAGGTTGTCAGGCATGTCAAAAGCACAGCACAATAAGGCATGTACCCATAACTGATTTGCATGCGGTTGTGAAGGCTTGGCCATTTAGAGGATGGGCTATGGATATGATAGGGAAAATACATCCACCCTCTTCGAAGCATCATTGTTTTATCTTAGTGGCAACAGATTAATTTACTAAGTGGGTCGAGGCTAAACCATATAAGGCTATGGACCAGACTGAAGTCATTGGATTTATTAAAGATTTGATCCACAGATTTGGTATCCCACGGACTATAACTATTGATAATGGGACTGTATTTGATGGGAAAATGGTAAAGTCTTTTGAGGCAGAGTTTGGAATTAGTCTTGTTAATTCTACCCCCTATTATGGATAAGCCAATGGTCAAGCTAAATCATCCAATAAGTCTTTGAAAAAAGGAATTCAGAAATTTGTGGAAGATAATCCCAAGGATTGGCATAATTTGCTGTTGGATGTATTATGGGCTTATAGGACTTCACCAAGATCAAGCACATGAATCACTCCTTATGCCTTAGTATATGGGCATGATGCAGTGTTACCTATGGAAATTAATGTTAAGTCCTTGAGGGTGAGATGCCAGGATCAGTTAGATCTCGAGCAGTACCATGAGAGTATGTCCTTGGAATTAAAAAGTATAGATGAAGCTAGAATTCTAGCATTAAATAGCATTCTTTTCCAAAAGAAGAAAGCAACCAAAAACTAGAATAAAAAAGTCAAGCACGTTGGCTTTGATGAAGTTGATTTGGTATGGAAGACAATACTCCCAATAGGGATTAAAAGCCACAAGTTTGGTAAATGGTCACCTAACTAGGAAGGATCATATCGAGTTCATGGAGTCCTGCCTTTTGGAGCATACCATTTAAAAAATTTGAATGGATATGTACATCCCAAAATTTGATGAGTCGTTGAAGACACCAAATATAAATCACTAAACTATACCAAATTCTACCAGAATAATGGCAAGTTTAGGTATCGATCCACAGGGACAAGTGTGAAATTTAGATTAATTCAATCGCAAAATTCCTAAATTAATTTTGATTAAAAAGATAAGATTGATTTTATAACTAAACAACAATTAAATGAAATTGAGGAATTATACTGACAATTAAAATTAGGGTTTGAGATATTAATTTTCGGGAAAAAATGCTAGGGCAAAGAATTCACCACTAACCATATGAATCAGAATAAACATTGGCCAACAATTGCGATTCGATTTGAACTACTCGATATTTCACAACTACAAGTTTGAAATATTGATCAAGAGGGTTGTTGCATTCAATATACAGGCACGAATCATCCTGAGTAGTACGAGTCGTTTGCTCTAAACTATGGTAGCAATGCGACCTGTCTCTCATAGCATGACTCGTCTCGTACTTTGAATACAAACACAAAGAAAACTAATGTATAAAAAACATTAAACCATCACAGAGAGTAAAATGTTTGAAGAGATGAAAGAAACAAATATTAAAAACTTCTAAAGCATCCATACATCCATTCAAACCAATTCACAATTAAAGCTAATGAAAAATCCTATTAAATGGCTAGGGTTTCATCAAAATCCTAGAAAAGACGACTAGTCACTCATGGAGGAGTGGGAAGAGGAAGAAGATAAGGAAGAAACCTCCCTGGAAGTGTCCTTCAAGCTTTGGTAGAATAATCCCTCTCCAGAACCCTAGCCTCTATTTTCTTTGAATTAATTTTTCGAACCCTAGGTTTGGCTATTTATCTTTCTTTTAATCTCAGCAAAACAGATCAAAATTCCGTGCAGCAAAATTCGTCCTAGGTGGGCCGCTCGGCGCCATGTGGTCCGGCAGCTCAGATTCTTCACTTCTCGCACGGGGGATCTGCTTTCGTGACCTTTTTGATTGAATTTTCATATTTCCTGCCAAATCTGTACAAGTGCACAGAACACATCATCTCCACCAAATAAGCAAAATTGAAAGACTAAAACTGTAACTTAAGTGGCCTCAATGTGATACCTTTCGGCCTACATCACACCCTCCAACTTACATTTTGCTAGTCCTCAAGCAAAACAGAAGAAATAAGAAAAGTAAAATACTCTAAACCACTTTCGTAGGTATCACGATTGCATTTAGTATATGCAACAAGCCTTTAAACCACAAGGTTACCCCAAGTGGACGAGTATAGTCTCGTGAGGGTTTTCAAAAATGATACCCACAAACATGAACATATTCATAACCGCTCAACAACAATTAACCACACTATTCTACACAACAACTAACTTATGTGCCACTACAGTATGATATTAAGACATGATGAGTCATTGAAGGCACATTGGACTAGTATGAAAGAATCTATTGAGCCAAAACCACAATTCAGTTTATACAAAAGTAAAGTCCCCTGTACTTGTAAATACTAGTAGACACATCATTAGCACCCTCGGTGTAAAGTGCAATCTCCATATTAATTACCTGTCCACTATAATAGCCCAGTGTAACTTATAATAACACTTAACATATACAGAAAAACTAAACTGTTGCAACCAAGATTCTCAAATTTTTTTTTTTTTTAAAAGACTGTGCAATGTCCTGATCCATTAAGCTTTCTAGTCAACCCATGTAACAAGCATTGGGCCAATGACTCCCAAACCAAACGGTTTTAGGGCACTAGGTGTAGAGATACCCCTACGGGCTTAATAACTCGAGCTAAAAAGGTTATGAATCCGAACAAGTCATTCTCTTTATTTTTTCTTAACTGTACAATGTCTAGGTCCTTTAAGCTTTCTAATTAACCCATGTAGCAAGTATTGGGTCAATGACTCCCAAACTAGACAGTTTTAGGGCACTAGGTGTAGAGACACCCCTACGAACTTAATAACTCGAGTTAAAGAGGCTACGAACCCAAACAAGTCAAGTTTTTTTTTCTTTTTTTGCAAGAATCTTGGCTACTCATTTATTCTTTTCTGCAACCTTAGCCATTATCAATGATGTATACCAGGGATTATAATAAAGAGGTCACTGCTATGATAGTGTGTTCATGTGAATTAAGACATACTCATGACAAGTGTACTAACACCACAAACACAAACAACTATCCTAGTGTAAACATCACATGTGAGTATTTACCCAATAAACCATTTTCATACAAACCCACTATGTTCCCCAATTAACATATGCTCATATCATTACCATACTGGCACAAAGTAAACATTAAGTGAAGTGGTGCAATCAAGTGCAGTAGGTACAAACATGAATGGTTATTACAAATACCTTCACCCCCCAACTAGAATATAACATTGTCCTCAATGTAAGCAATTATACATTAGATAGTAAAATGAAAGAGAGGATCTTACCAGACAGCGTGGGTGCAAATCCAGTGAGGCAAGAACACCCAAACACACTGCTGTGGATTCGACGATGGTGGGAAATACTGCTCAAATAGGGTATGCATCAGTGTCCGAGTCTCGAACGCCTCATCATGAACCCTAGTGCCAACCTGATCAAACCGTTGATCAAACTGATCAAATCGCTGCTCACTCGAATCCAGGTATGCATAGAAGTCAGTTTGCAGAGAGGCCACTGACTGCTGATACCCATCAAATGCCGCCTATAAGTAATCCCGATAAGCCTGGTAGTCGGTCCGGAGATCAACCACAAATTGCTGAATGGCGGTTTGATTATCCAGAAGAGCTTGATATTGTGCCATTGTCATATGGAATGGTGGTGGCGCTGGCACTGGTATGGCAGCGGGCTCGACTAGAGCATCATTAGGATTGGCCAGGGCTTCGGGGAGGACTAGTGGAGGCGGTAGGCGAGCAATGGTTTGGCGCCAGTGGGTTTTACCATAAAATGTGGGCGGCAGAAGCTGAACCTCATTGGCTTGAAGTGGGTATATCGCTTGGTCTTTTATGAGCACAGTAATGAGATTGGCAAAAGGGAGAGCCCATGTAGAACTGCCCCGAGTATTGCGTATTTTGACTTCATTAAAGATTCGATGCATCTGGTTGTAGATCAAAGTAGGGATGTCCACCCAAAATCCGAAGTCGAATCGATGCAAGGCACGGAGGAAGTCCCCTCGCCGCTCTTCCTTGTGGCCAAGAGGAATAACATTCTTTTTCAGTGCCACATCAAGAAAGAGAAGGCGGCGTGGTAAATTAGCCCGCTGGATACTAGTCATGTTGTCATCATCCTGCCGCCCCTTATAAAATTCGGTCACCAATTCCTGGACAGTAAGTTCTCGAGTGAATACCGGGAACTGTTCTGCATTGATAGGGTCCATGGAACAGTGAAGGACCTCGGCAATTGAAGCTGGAGTGACCACTAACTCTATCCCGTCAACAAGGGAGCAAAGAGCTCCCGGGGCCTTGTCGCTAATGTACATATGGTGATAGAAGAGTCGCACAATGCGCGGGTATGCCAGCTTAGTGACGGTGCAAATGCCACGGATGCGCCGGTCTTCAAGTTTTTAAATACTCCATGCAGTAGTTTGATGGCGATAGAAGAAGTCCACATCAAAGGATGTATCACATGCAACTGGTTTGGTGGCCCAAGCATCGGTTGGCACATCCCTAAATGCAATGTTAGCATTGCGAGGCCGTTTGGGTGCTCGGCGAGATGATGAAGACATATCTGCACAAAATAATTCAACCACCACAACCAAAAATATGGAACCATTATATCAGCACTCATCAAAAATAACATGTATACATACATCACTCAAAACCGCATCATCCTCACACCACCGAATTGATTGGAATTTATTTATTTACAAACACACAGTGGAACTACAAAGATGAAATAAAAAAGAAAATTAAATTAAATTAAACAATCTAAGTTAGTAGAAGAGAAGAAAGTAAAATAAAATAAAATAAAGACTAAACTACTTAACAATTAAATGAACAATTACATCATAGAATAGAGATAAAAATAAAAATAAAATCACTAACTAAACAAGTAAAATAAAAATAAAAGAAAAACAGTCCACTAACTAATTAAACTAACAGGAATTACTAACGAAACAATTTAAACTAAGCAAATATAGCAAATAAAAATAAAACTAAATTATTATTATTATTAGCACCATGATTTCTGAGTTTTTTTTTTTTGTTTTGTTTTGGCTTGGACCGCACATGCGCCGGAGAAGGCCGCACGTGCGTCGATTGTCTTGTTGCCCAGATTTTATATATGTATATATATATATATATGTATATATATATTTTTTTTTGAATAAACTAACCCTAAATCTAACTAGAATGCAAGATTGACAGAAGAAATAAAAAAATTTGGAAACCAAAAAGGGATAATTTACCTTGAAGAAGTGAAGAAAGAGGAAAAGAAAGATGATTCGCCAGAAAAAATGGTGGTCGCCGAAGATTCAACAGACGGAGAGGAAAGAGGGCACCGGCGGTGAGATGGTGTTGAGGAATAATGAGGGTGAAGGTTGGTGATGGTGGGGTTGGATGGAGTTTGTGGGTGTGTGGGGTTTAGAGAGAGAGAGAGAAAGAGAGAGAAGAAAAAGAAGGATGAAGATGATAGGAAGATAGAGAGAGTTAGGAAAGTGAGGGTCAGCAAAGTGGATTAGGGTTTTGTTAATTTTATTTTTTTATTTTATTTTATTTTATTTTTTTGTATTTTTATTTTTATTTTTATTTTACAAAATAAAGAAGAATATATAAATATATATATACACGAATTTTTATTTTATTATTATTTTTTTTTACAAGAAGAAGAAAAAGAAGAAATAAAAATAAAAATAAAATGAAATCAGATTAAAATAAATCTGCATTTATTTGTTTATTTTTTTTGGACCGCACGAGCGCCTATTTATGGCCGCTCCAGCGATTGGATTGGGCCGCTCCTACGGCGTGAAAGCAGTATGCCTTTTGGGTTGGGCCGCTCGTGCGCCCAGCCCAACCTCTCGTGCGGGCTATCCTCTGTTTTTTTTTTAACTGGGTCGCTCGAGCTGGGCCGCTCGTGCGCCAGGTGGGACTGCACGAGGGCTGATTTTGGACCGCTCCTGCAGCGTGAAATAGTACCCTTTTGGGGTTTGGCCGCTCGTGCACCCAACCCAACCGCTCGTGCGGTCTTTTTTTTTTTTTTATTTTATTTTATAAAAATGTGTATATATATATATGTTTTAAAAGATTAAAAAAAAGAAATTAAAAACCAAGTACAACCCAAATCATGCTAAACCATTTCTACCTTCCTTTGACATCCGGAATAAATATAGCACTTAAGAAAATATCGGAATGCCGAACAAAGGTATAATTTTCACGCGAAAAACACGGGTACTACTTTTCTCCCTAACTGTGTTTGTAACTTTCCATATTCTCTAATAGGGTGACAGACTAGGTTGATTCGGTATCCAGAATTAAGGCGCATAAAGCTACCTCAACCTATGGGGCTGCCATACAGAGTTCAAGCCGGGGTAGTTTTGAAGCAATCTCCACACCCTTGGGTATTTAAACCAAACTCCAGTCTCGGAAATCCCAAACCTTTGTGTTCTAGGCTTTGCCATTCGAACTCTAGTTTCCACCTTCTCAGTTGGTTTCATAGGAACTCACTACAAACACAGTTAGGTGGCTATATGACCGTCAGATGCCGTTCGGGCATGGCTAACACCAATGGAATTACACCTTTAAAGGAATTAAAGTCTCTTGGACTCAAAGTGATCATTATGGAAGATATATTGGGTCCGTCAAATGGACAACCTCAATCATCTCCCCTTTCTCAATACCATCCACATAATGTTTCAATCTTTGGCCATTGACCTTGAAGGTCGTACCATCTTGTGGATTTTTAATTTCAACCACCCTATGCGAAAAGACTTCTATAACCTCATATGGGCCATCCCATCGAGACCGGAGTTTACTCGGGAACAACCGCATTTTGGCATTGAATAGCCACACTTTTTGGTGAGGCTCGAAGGACTTACGAGAAATATGTTTATCATGAAATGCCTTAGTTCTAACCTTGTAAATTTTAGAACTCTCATACATATCATTGCGGAGCTCCTCTAACTCATTGAGTTGGAGTATTCGATGGTCAGCGGCTTTGGCCATATCAAAGTTGAATTTCCTAATGGCCCACAAAGCCCGGTGTTCTAACTCAACAGGGAGATGACACGGTTTTCCAAACACAATCCTATATGGTGATATCCCAATAGGTGTCTTATATGCGGTGTGATAGGCCCAAAGAGCATCTACCAACCTAGTGGACCAATCTCTCCTATCGGGTCTCACAGTTTTCTCGAGGATGTGTTTAATCTCCCTATCAGAAACCTCTACCTAACCACTAGTCTAGGGATGGTAGGGGGTGCCAACTTTGTGAGTGATCATATATTTGCGCAGCAACGCCTCGAAGAATCGGTTGCAAAAATGTTTGCCACCGTCACTAATTATGGCACGTGGGAACCCAAAATGACAAAAAATGGTCTCATGAAGGAATTTAACCACAACCTTATGATCATTCGTTCCGGTTGCCACTGTCTCCACCTACTTGGAAACATAGTCCACAGCTACCAAAATGTATTCAAAGCCAAAAGATGGTGGAAAAGGACCCATAAAATCGATGTCCCAAACATCAAAAATCTCAACAATTAAAATAGGGGTCATTGGCATCATATCTCGCCGTGACATAGAGCCCATGCATTGACAACGCTTGCAAGCTTTACAAAAGTTATGGGCATCTTTGAAGATAGATGGCTAGTAGAACCCACATTGTAAAACCTTGGCGGCCATTTTTTGCCCACTGAAATGGCCGCCACATGCATGAGAGTGATAAAAGGTGAGAATGCTATGGGTTTCACTCTCAGGAACACAATGCTGAATCACTTGATCCGGACAATACTTAAACAATTCCGGGTTTTCCCAGAAATACTACTTGGCTTGTGAAAAAAATCAGTCATTGTCTTGTTTAGACCAAGTTTTTGGAATTTGACCAACTGCCAAGTAATTTACTATATGAGCAAACCACGGGAGGGTCACGTGTGAAACCGCAAGAAGTTGCTCGTCCGAAAACGAGTCGTGCAAGGCTAAGGGATCACTCGTGTGCTCAATGAAGATGCGGAATAGATTATCCACAACTACATTCTTGGATCCCTTCTTGTCCCGGATTTCTAGGTCAAACTCCTAAATGAGTAAAATCCACCTAATTAATCTAGGTTTAGTCTCTTTCTTTGATAGTAAATACCGCAAAGCAGCATGATCAGTGAAGATGATGACCTTGGAACCTAGGAGATATAACCGAAATTTATCTAGGGCAAAGACCATAGCTAGCAACTCTTTCTCGGTGGTAGTGTAATTCAATTGAGCATCAGAAAGAGTACGACTAGCATAGGATATGACATGGGGCACTTTATTCACCCTTTGGCCCAAAATGGCACCGAGGGCATAATCAGGTACATCGCACATGATTTCGACAAGAAAGGACCACTTAGGAGATTTCATGATAGGGGCAGTAGAAAGGGCCGCTCGCAATGTTTCAAAGGCTTTAAGACAAGCCTCATCAAAGACAAAAGGTGCGTCCTTAGCAAGTAAACTACACAAAGGACGGGATATTTAACTAAAATCTTTGATGAATCAACGGTAAAAACCTACGTGCCCTAGGAAAGACCTAACTTGACGCACAGAGTTGGGTGGAGGAAGACTTGCAATGAGATCAACCTTAGCTTTGTCAACCTCTATACCTCGAGGGGACACAATATGTCCCAACACTATCCCCTCACGAACCATAAAATGACTCTTCTCCCAACTCAAAATTAGATTTGTCTCCACACAATTAATAAGGACTTTAGTTAAGTTCTGGAGACATTTCTCAAAAGACAGCCCAAATACAGAGAAGTCATCCATGAAGACCTCTAAAAATTTCTCTACCATGTCAGAGAAAATAGCCATCATACACCGTTGAAAAGTCACTAGTGCATTACATAGCCCAAAAGGCATGCGCCTATAAGCAAAAGTGCCAAAAGGGCAAGTGAATATGGTCTTTTCCTGGTCGGCAGGGTATACCGAGACTTGATTATACCCCGAGTAGCCATCAAGAAAACAATAGAACCCCTGCCCTACTAACCTCTCGAGAATTTGATTAATAAATGGCAGAGGAAAATGGTCCTTCCTAGTCATGGAATTCAATCTCCTATAATCAATGCATACTCGCCACCCAGTAGTGGTTCGTGTGAAGACCAACTCTCCTCGCTCATTCTCAACAACAGCAATGCTCGATTTCTTGGGCACCACTTGTGTGGGACTCACCCACTTGCCATGCGAGATAGGGTATATAATACCCGCATCTAATAGTTTCAATACTTTCTTTTTCACTACCTCTTTCATATTAGGATTAAGCCTCCGTTGCATTTCACGAGAAGGTTTGGCGTCCTCCTCAAGATGTATATAATGCATGCACACGAAGGGATCTATCCCTCTCAGATCAGCCACCGACCACCCTATAGCACTCCGATGTGCCATAAGAACACTCATTAACTGACTCTCCTGTTCTGCAGTCAAGTCAGATGCAATGATGACTGGTAAAGTATCCTGGGGCCCTAAAAATACATACTTGAGTGTGCCCGGAAGTGGCTTCAACTCAAGTGTAAGGGGTGTGACCAAAGATGGTATTGTAACAACCCTCGTACTGATTACCGGATGACCACTGAATTATATACTGATTAATGCTAAACCGAACTGATATTGACTGATAAGTGAACTGGATGAACTACTGAACAGACTGAATGAAACTGAAAACGAAATTGAATGAGTTAACCTATTGAATTGCGTTTCTATCTGTTTAATTGATTTATTATCTGTTTGTGTTTATGTGTTTAAACTGGTAATTGAAGGCCTTATCGGCGGCCGATTTAGGAACCGTTTAGTGTTTTGTAATCAGGAGAATATTTGTGATTTAATGATATAATTACCTGAAAATTGATTAGGAATGATTAAATTAGATTAAATTAAGTCAATTAAAGAGTTTGAATTAATTACCACATTGCCATTGGATGGGCCTTTGTTTAATCTTGTTTAAGAGCCTTATACACTTAGTTAAAACAATACTCCATCAGCCCCTTCCTTTGTCTCCACCGAAATTATAAGAGAGTTAGGGAGAGAGAATTGATTTTTTATCACATTTTGCTTGTTGAGCTTGAAACTTAAGAGGATTGAAGTGTTGACCCCATTGTTGATCTCCTAGGCTCTCAATTGAAGACTTAAGGTAGGAATCCATCTCTTTGATTGTGTATTTAAGCTCCATCTTGCATGTTTCATGCATCATTGCCATGTTTGAAGTTCAAGAATGTTGAATTGGAGCTCCATTGTTGCATGCATGTAGAGATTAGTGAATTTGGAGTTGAATTCATGGTTGATTGTACATGCATGTTCATGTCTAAGCTTTAGTCCATGTTTTCACTTTGTTTTCCAACTAATGAGCTCTTGAGAGCAAGATTTGAAGATTGAAATTGGTTTGAAACTCATGCATGTCTTGATTGAGCATGATTCTTGGAATTGGTTTGAAATTGGGTTTGAATTAAACACCCTTGGGCCTTGATTTCTTAAATTGAGGTTTGAAACATGTTATATTATGTGTTTTTATGAGTTTCCCAGAAAATGGGCCCAAGAGGATCGATTTTGGAGGTTGAAACCTTGGTTTTGAATTCAGAACACAATTCTGGATTTTCCAGATTTCTGTTGTCGCCGGCGGAGGTATATCTTTCAGCGTAAATCGACTCGATGGTGTTGCATACTTTATGCAGTCGCCGGCGGATAAATGCACGCACGAGCGGGTTTTCGACCATCCAGTATATTTTGCAGACCGCTCGGCGGAAATTACGCTCGGCGAATGCGTTTTGCTGTCTTCGGCCGAATTGTGAGCTCGAGCGGGACTCTGTTTTCTGAAAAAATTCTGAAAATGTTTTCTGTATGCATTTTTGCATCCTCATTCCATCCTAGGCATTCTTAGGCCTAGTTTAAAGCATCTTAATGAGGATTTAGACATAGAACCACACCGAGGAGATTTAGGGATTTAACTAACATCCTTTCCAACTGTAAACTTAGTGTGTGTTCTATTCTGTTTATTGTTTAGGGTTGACTCTCGGGGACGCGCTCTAGCTGCTTTAGCCCAATCTCTGTGAGTAACAGATTGTGTAAAGATATGTTCAAAATGGTTATATTTTGATTACTGAACTGAACTGTTTATTGAACTGATATTGCTTATTGAATGAATGTATGTCCTGCATTTCGAACTGTATTGTGGCATCCTTAGCACCTACTGTTATTGACTGTTACAGAGCTCTGTCGGTTTCCTTGTGGAACCATACTGATTGATGGGCATCATTATTGTTGGGTCATAAGGCGGTCCTTTGGACCTACTGTTTATAGGCTAATGGATGTACCACATATGAGTGATTGATTGAAATACTGATTGACTGAAATACTGAAAGATTGAAATACTGTATAATGAATTGATTTCATTACTGTAAGGACATTCATTCATAACCTCTTTACACTGTATGTTATTCACTGGGCTTTAGCTCACTGTTTATATATATATGTAGGTGCTCACCGCCGATCAAGCTAGGGCGTGGGATTAGTCCCCGCTTTGTCAAGCCGGCCAATGTGCCTCACTTTGTGAGGTTCCGAGACGCCATGCCATGGCTTGGGGTGTTTGTGTCCCCATAGGTCTCCTTCTTGTTTTGTCTTGTTGTATAGGCATTTCTTTCTTATCATATCGAGGGTTGGGTCCGTCTTGAATGTTGTACATGTTGTATATATTGTATATAGACCGTCTTGGATTGTATGAATGCATGAAAAATGTTTTTGGCATCTGATTTCACAGCTCAATGGACACTAGTTATTTCTTGTATTGGCTTCCATGAATACGAACTCTGTTTCATTGTATTACTGATCTGTAGGCCTTCGGTAATCTCGGATTACTGGCCAGTTACGGTGCTAAACCCATAGGGCCGGGTTTGGGTCGTGATAGGTATGGCGGGCTCTCTCGACAAAGGAGGAAGTGACTCAAACCGAGCTTTCCACAAAGGAAAATCCGGTGTAGAAAAAGCATTAAGCAAGACATTCACCTCCTCAACCGACCCGTCAATATCAAAATTTTCAAACCCAAAATGAGCTAGACAAGTCTCTAGAAGGTCCTCTATAAGAATGGAGGGCAAAACTTCCTCCACAACCTCATCCACAACATCCACAAATAAGCACTCCTCTCTCTCGTGGGGTTGTTGGGATGCTTGGAAAACATTAAGTTTCACTTGCATGTTACCAAATGAAACTTCTATCACCCCGGTACGACAATTAATGCATGCATTGGCCGTAGCCAAGAAAGGTCGACCTACGATCATCGGGTTTTGTTTCCTAGAATTGGCTACCGGTTCCATATCTAACACCAAAAAGTCAACAGGGAAGTAAAACCTATCAACTTTTACTAGCACATCCTCAATCATGCCACGTGGCACTTTGAGGGACCGGTCAGCCAATTGGAGAGTAACAGTAGTGGGCTTCAACTCGCCAAGCCCAAATTTCTCGTACATAGAGTACGGTAACAAATTGACACTAGTCCCTAAATCTAATAAGGCCCTATCAATGAAATAATGCATGCAATGGTTGGGGCATCCGGGTCCTTAAGCTTAGGAGGTGTATCATTCAACAAGATGGAGCTTACTTGCTCCGTGAGTAGGACCTTTTGGGACACGTGTGTCCTAGACTTACGCTTTTGCGTACAAAGGTCCTTCAGAAATTTCGCATAGGAGGGTACTTACTTAATCGCCTCCAACATGAGGAGATTGATTTTTACCTGTTTAAAGACCTCCATCATTGCTTCCATAGATGCCGCCTTCTTATTAAAAGGGGACGGTGTATCAAGGCATTGGAGAAAGGGTGCCTTAGGCACATATGGTGCCTTGGGCTCAAGTGAAGTGCTAAGGACTAAGTCATCCCTCTTAAGTGTTTTCCCCTCACCCTTGCTTTCATTGGGTGTACCACCGTGGTCACCCTTCTTAACTCTAGTTGCATCAGACGCAACTAACTGAGGCTCTAACTCCTTCTCACTTCTCAAAGTAATTACCGCTTGCATCTGCTTATGGCGCTTTCCATTCCCACCCGAACTCTCTACCCCGTATTGTCCCTTAGGGTTGGCCATAGTTTGACTTGGTAATTTTCCCTCCTCTCTCCGATTCATGTTGTTAGCCATTTGACCCAATGAACTACCGGTGCTAACCCCTTAAGTTCTGAGAGAACTTTCAACACCTAAATCTCAAAGGCAGAGTTGCCCTGAGGAATAGGCGGGGGTTGTGGTTGCCGGTACAGTTGTGGGGGTCGATAAGGTTACGGTGGTTGGTAAGATGATTGGTTGGCAAAATTATTAAAATTCTACCTTGGTGGTGGAGGATTGTAAAAAGTGCCTTGTGGAGGGGGTCTCCATGAAAAATTAGGGTGATTTCTCCATCCGGGATTGTATGTGTTGAAGTATGGGTCATTACCCGGGTTGGAAAATCCTTAAGCCGCATTCACATGCTCTTGGACTAACTCCGGAAATTGTGATGCCGAAGGGCACTCATTCAATTCATGAACAGGGCTTACACAAATAACACATGCCTCGTGAAATTGAGGCTGATCTTGCTGGGTAGGGGCATATCCCGTAGTTAATAATTGGTCCATTTTGTGGGGCAGTGCCTCTATTTGTTAGGCTAACTCTAGGTTTTGCCCAACCTCATAAATGCCCCTTCTTTTCGGGGCTCTAAATATTGGTTGCCGGACTTGCCGGGCTGTAAAGGCATGGTGAAGGGAATGATCACTTAGGTTCTCAAACAATTGCCATGCCTCAGCATCATTTTTGGATATGAATGTCCCACCACAAATGAATCCACCATTTGGCGGTATGGCTCAGTCAAGCCATAATAAAAGGTCTGCACAAGTTCCCAATCAGGCACTTAGTGGTGGGAACACTGCTGGAGAAGGTTACGAAGTCTTTCCCACGTCTCATGGAATTGCTCGCCATCAATTTAAGCAAAATTAGTGATGGCTCACCTAAGTTGGTTGGTTTTACCTATGGGAAAATACTTCTCCAAAAATCGCTGCTGCAATTGGTCTCAAGTTGTGATTGAATTAGGAGATAAGGAATTCAGCCAGTGTTTGGCTTTATCCTTTAATGAGAATGGAAACAATCACAACATTAAGGCCTCATTTGTGAAATTATGGATCCTCACTATTAAGCAAATTTCCAGAAAGTCATTCAAATGTTTGTAAGGATCATTATGAGCTAGTCCATGGAATGATGTGAGCATTTGTATGGTGCTGGACTTAATCTCATAATGAGTAGCAGTGGTGTTGGGTAGTTGGATGCATGATGGTGGTGTATATGCAGTGGGTGTGAAGTAATCCTTAAGGGTCCGGTTGGGCACATTCGGAACATTCGCATTCTCCATCTCTAATGGCTCAATATGTGAATATGAATATTCAAGCCTAGGAACACGGGCAGTGGCTCTAAGTCTATTAAGAGTCCTTCCTAGTTCAAGGTCCAAACTCCACAATTTAGGGCGACAAGAACGACGCCCGTGCATACACTACCTACACACACACAAAAAGTTCCAACTTTGTGCACTAAGTTACGAAAACAAAATACCAAAGAGAGAAATACTCACAGCGATTTAACGAAAATGCTTTACTCGCCTTGCGGGTGTTTGACGTGTAGACATTGTCTCCAATCGCTAATTGAGCTTTGTGTTTCTTTTTTTTAACACTTTGGTGCTTTACTTGCGAGTGTTTGCTTCTGTTTACGCACTTTAGTGCTGCGGATTTTTATTTTATTTTTAAATCTCGGTTGTGCTCTACTTGCACTTCAGTGATAGCTCAAATTTCAAACGCTCTGCACACTTAGCAACACGAAAGCATAAAATCCTAAACTAAAAATTAAAATAAGAATATAACTTTTAAATTAATTAATTTCGCTAGAAGTCCCCGGCAACGGCGCCAAAATTTGATGAGTCGTTAAACACGCCAAATATAAATCACTAAACTATACCAAATTCTACCAGAATAATGGCAAGTCTAGGTATCGATCCACAGGGACAAGTGTGAAATTTAGATTAATTCAATCGCAAAATTCCTAAATTAATTTTGATTAAAAAGATAAGATTGATTTTATAACTAAACAGTAATTAAATGAAATTGAGGAATTATACTGACAATTAAAATTAGGGTTTAAGATATTAATTTTTGGAAAAAAATGCTAGGGCAGAGAATTCACCACTAACCACATGAATAAGAATTAACATTAGCCAACAATTGCGATTCGGTTTGAACTACTCAATATTTCACAACTACAAGTTTGAAATATTGATCAAGAGGGTTGTTGCATTCAACATACAGGCACGAATCATCCTGAGTAGTACGAGTCGTTTGCTCTAAACTATGGTAACAATGCGACCCGTCTCTCATAGCATGACTCATCTCGTACTTTGAATACAAATACAAAGAAAACTAATGTATGGAAAACATTAAACAATCACAGAGAGTAAAATGCTTGAAAAGATGAAAGAAACAAATATTAAAAACTTCTAAATCATCCATACATCTATTCAAACCAATTCACAATTAAAGAGAATGAAAAATCCTATTACATGGCTAGGGTTTCATCAAAATCCTAGAAAAGACGACTAGCCACTCATGGAGGAGTGGGAAGAGGAAGAAGATGAGGAAGAAACCCCCATAGAAGTGTTCTTCAAGCTTTGGTAGAATAATTCCTCTCTAGAACCCTAGCCTCCCTTTTCTTTGAATTAATTTTTCGAACCCTAGGTTTGGCTATTTTTCTTTCTTTTAATCTCAGCAAAACAGATCAAAAGTTCGGTACATGTGTCCCTAGGTGGGCCACTCGAGCGCCCATGTGGGCCGCACGTGCGGTGGTCTGGCTAGCTCGGATTCTTCACTTCTCGCCTGGGGGATTTGCTTTCGTGCCCTTTTTGATTAAATTTTCATATTTCCTGCCAAATCTGTACAAGTGCACAAAACACATTATCTCCACCAAATAAGCAAAATTGAAAGACTAAAAATAAAACTTAAATAGCCTCAATGTGATACATTTCGGCCTACATCAGATATGTACATCCCAAGAAGATTAATGACAGATATTTGAAGCCTTATTATCCAACCGTGTGGGAAACACAAGGAATTTAATAAGTGCTAAATAAAAGAACATGAGAACACTCAAATGATAAATAAGAATTTTTATTTCATAAAGAGTTGAATACATGTAGCCATAGATTGGTCCAGAAGTCAGTACAATGTTTCAGTTGTTCTTTTACAATAGATGCTCTATTCTTAAGTGATGGGAACAACTGGATGGCTGTAGCCATTTCTTGCTTTCAATCAGCCAGTCCTTGATTGGTAATCTACAATTTGGTGGCAGTTCGATCTAAGGCTTGGTTGACTACTGATAGCTCCTCTTCAAGTTGAGTTTTCTTCTCCAATAATTGAGCTCGAAATTAGGAGACAGAGGAATGTTGTTCCTTCAATTCTGACACTTCAGTATGTACGTTGGAAACAAAGCTCTGGTCTCTCACCAATTTCTCCTCTGCAATCTTGGTAGCATGACAAATGTTGATGTAAAAATCAATGGTGGCTGTAACGCCCTCAAAATTAAACCCGAAACATGACATGCATTAAAAAAAAAAAAACAGTATATTATTTAAGTCACCAAAGTAATATGGAATAAAACATCAAATAAATGCCCTATGGGCTTACATCTTGCCAAGCCAACACTTGGACACAAATTCATGAGTTCTAACTCAAAACAAATAAAGCCCTAGGCTTGAAAGTTTACATTGTTCAAATAAAATAAATAAAATAAATAAAATAAAACAAGTCTTCCAATTCAATTCCTCACAAGCTAAGTCCTTGGAGGTAGTGAACCACACAATACTGAAAAATGAAGTTCTATATAGGGTGAGCCACACCCAATAGAGAAATACTAAACCAAGCATAAGAATTATCTATAGTATTAGCATCTAATACATGGTTAACACACTATAATCCTGTTACACTTTTTAAGACATGAATGTCTATATTGCCTATGACACATTGTCTATGGCACATCTTACTTTTCATCTATGGCTCAGAACCTGGCCAAATAACTCAACAGGGTTTCATCTTTTATTAACAAAACTTCCAATTCCACAGGAATAACAATTCAAGTTAAACCTAATCACAACAAATACACGAGTTGGTATTATATCAATCATAATCAATTCACTTCCATACTTCCCAATTGACACACATTTTAGTGCTGTATCAATAAAACACTTCAATATAAATAAGCACACATGAAAGTGATGCTAATGGAGTCCATCCCTATCTCCTCCCAAACAAAAATCCGGTTTAGAGGTCCATCCCTATCTTCCCTAAACCGTGGAGTTCATCCCCTATCTCCTCCAAACAAAATCCTTTAGAGGTCCATCCCCTATCTTCCCTAAACCGTGGAGTTCATCCCCTATCTCCTCCAAACATCATGCATATGCAATGAAACATACAAATTGCCATATGCAACACACAATCAATACAAGTAATGTTCTCAGATAATTCAACAACATATGTGACTTAATTCCAATTATACCTACAAAGATGCAAGGTCTACAACAATCAATGGCTATCCTCCACCGATAGCCCAAAACAGTTATTTCTAAGCGAGAAATAAATATCACAATATATATACATTATCAAATCCACATATGAGTGATTTAATATTCAATTACATCAACCAATCTCAATTTCTCAAATCTCATGAATTTAACCCAATACACAATTCCCCTTTTTAAATTAATTACATGAATTAATCTATGACAAAACCTTAAGATTTCTCCCAGAATTACTAAACCACCCCCTCCCATATACCAGAACACCAACACTTAGGATTAAACCGTATACAAGGAGTAGGAAATCCCTACCTCAAAGCAATGAACCCAATAGAAGAAGATGAAGATGTTTGCCCAAATGTTAAAGTGCTCCAAATCCAACAATGCTCGATTAAATGAAAGCCCTCACTCTCCTCTACCTTTTAATGAAGGAACTAGGTTAGAAACGCCCCTAGATAGATCAAACCCAAGGAAAAGATGAGTTGAGAAAGAAGAAACTCTAACTAGGGTTTTTGGATCAAAAATGTGAAAAAGACGTTTTAAAACCGCTGCTGCGTTTAAATCTCGGGATGCTCGCTCGAGCGAAGACATGGTCGCTCGAGCGACAAGACACAAGAAATACTCGCTCGAGCGAAGAAAAGCTCGCTCGAGCCAAGAACTCGATGCTTCAGGTCTGCAACCCAGAAGCATGCTCGAGCGACAGAATGCTCGCTCGAGCGAAGAACTCGAAAACATACAACTCGCTCGCTCGAGCGAAGAAAGCTCGCTCGAGCGAAAACACTCTGCTCTCTGGTCTATACTAGACGCAATCTCGCTTCGGCGAAGAAATCTGCTCGAGCCACTAGAAACAAAATCAACCCTCGCCGGCGACCAAACCTCGCCGGCGACCAACTCAAAAACTGGACAGCAAGATTTGATTTCCGAACCCAACCAACCTGAAACAAACCTGCCCAACACATCCTATAACTCAATTGCGGAATTAGAGAACAACAAATATAACAACAGAATTCGCGGAACGTAAGTCCGGATACAATAATCAAATGGGAAAAAAGACCGGGGTCGCTATAACCTCCCCCCCTTAAAAGAATTTCGTCCCCGAAATTAAGCATGAGTTTGTAAAAAAACAAGTTTTTCTTAATTCCCAATGATATATAAAACAATAATCAACAATCTTGACCTATATTGGTCACTTCATCTCTCATTAAGAGGCATCTCACAATATGTATAAACCAACATATATTTCAACCTGCATCAATATTATGCATTATTCCTTTCGATGTTAACAAATTCCATATCGTATTCAATCTCATGGTATAAACAACACATTACTCCCATTATGTGGCAAGTTTCAAAATGTTAACATTCAATCAAACTGTTCTCAATGTTTTCCAACTCAAGACAAATATAAAATTCTCAAGTTCCGCAATATTATATAATCTAAGTACAAGATTACAAATCAATAAACAAATCCGGATATTTCTCACGGACTTCCAACTCACGTTCCCAAGTGGCTTCCTCCACCGTGATGCTTCCAGAACTTTCACCAAAGGGATAGTCTTGCCACGCAAAACTTGATCCCGCCTATCCAAAACCCGGACCGTCTCCTCATACGAGACATCCTCATCAACAACTAATTCAGTCAATCCAACACATGTGACGGATCGCTCATACTTCCGAGCATACTCACATGAAACACGTCATGAACTCCGGATAATGCGGTGGCAAAGCTAAACGATAAGCGATTTCGCCAATCCTCTCAAGGATATCAAAAGGCCCAATGAACCGAGGGGACAACTTCCCGCTCTTCCCAAATCTCATCAAACCTCGCCTAGGTGATATTTTCGAAAGACATGATCACCTACCTCAAACACCAAAGGTCTCCTCCTACGGTCGGCATAAGATTTCGACGACTAGGTCAGAACCAAATCTTACGGATAAGCTCAACTTTCTCCGTGGTTTCTCACCAACTCGACCCAACAAAGGTCGTCACCCACCTCGCCCAACAAACCGGTGACCTACAAGGGCGGCCATACAAGGCCTCAAACGGTGCCATACCGATACTAGACTGGAAGCTATTGTTGTAAGCAAACTCCACTAATGGCAAGTGCTTCTCCCACGACCCATTAAGGTCGAGAACACAACCTCAAGCATATCCTCTAGGATCTGAATAAGACGCCTTTCGCCTGCCCGTCACCGAGGATGATAAGCCGCATTTAAGGGTCAACTTAGTGCCTAAAGCACTTCGCAAACTCGCCACAACCCGCAAAGGAAACGAGGATCTCTATCTCAAACAATCGCCTTTGGGACCCCGCAACCTCACTATGTCCCGAACATACAAATCGGCAAGAGGATCTACCGAATCTCTAACACGCATAGGAATGAAGTGCGCTGACTTCGTCAACCGGTCTACCACAACCCAAATAGCATCACTACCTCGCTGAGTCTTCCGAGGACCCACAACGAAGTCCATAGTGACATGCTCCCACTTCCACTCGGCAATAGGCAAGGGTTGTAACAAACCCGGCTGCCTTCGATGCTCGGCCTTCACTTGTCGACAAGTAAGGCACTTAGATACAAAAAGTCGCCACATCTCTTCATACCCCGCCACCAAAATCGGCCCAAATCCCGATACATCTTAGCTCCCTCCGGATGCACCGCAAGGCGCGAATGAAGAAACTCTTGGAGTTCCTCCTCACGGCAAGATTCCGGTACAAACAGACGATCCCCGTATCTCACGCTCAGGTCGGGATACACCGTCAAACCCTTCTCAACCTTCCCAATGGAAATCCTTTCTCGGAGAGATTCTACCTCAAGATCACCCCTCTGAGCCTCTAACACTCGAGTCACAATTGTAGGCTGTGCAACAACTGAAAACAAGGCCGCAGCCTCAACGGATTCGCCCAAATGCAAATCAAACTCCCCAACAGCACCCAACATCTCCCACTCCCGGATGGCTATACTGGCAACGTCACCAACAGATTTTCTGCTAAGGGCATCGGCCACAACATTGGCCTTCCCTGGATGATAGTGCAACTCGAAGTCATAATCCTCAATGAACTCCATCCACCTCCTCTGCCTCAAATTCAAGTCCTTCTGAGTGAACAAATATTTTAAACTCTTATGGTCGGAGAATACCTCAAATTTCTCACCATACAAATAATGTCTCCAAATTTTAGGGCAAATATCACAAATTGCTAGCTCTAGATCATCGTAGGGTAATTCTTCTCGTGAATTTTCAATCGACGTGAGCCATAGGCAACCACTTTCCCTCTTGCATCAACACACAACCTGCATCTCGTGAGGCGTCACAATAAACCGAATAACCCAACCCTCTCCTAATAATCAAACCGAGCGGTGGTCAATCTAACTTTCAACTCTGAAATGACTTTTCACAAGTCTCACTCCAAACAAATTTGACTCCTTCCGAGTCAATCTAGTCAACGTGAAGCTAACTCGAGAAATCCTTCACAAACCGACGGTAATACCCAACTAATCCTGAAAATCATGATCTCAAATACACTCTTAGGTTGTGCCCAATCTTGCACTGCCTCCGTCTTGGATGTATCAACAGACACCCCCTTCCCGGAAACTACATGGCCTAAGAACTTCACCTCTTCTAGCCAGAACTCACACTTCCCAAACTTAGCATAAAGCTTATGGGTTCTAAGTAATTCTAGCACCACTCTCAAGTGTTCCTCGTGCTCTTCCTCTGAAGGTGAATAAATCAAAATGTCGCCCTCGAAGACGACCACAAAACGATCCAAAAATGCTCGGAAGATCCGGTTCATCAAATCCATAAATTCCGCTGGTGCATTGGTGAGCCCAAACGGCATCACTAGAAACTCAGAGTGGCTATACCGCATTTTAATGCCGTCTTTGGAATATCCTCTCCTCGACTCTCAACCGATGATAACCCGATCTCAAGTCTATCTTAGAGAAACAACGGAACCCTTCAACCGACGAACAAATCATCTATACGAGGCATCGGTACTTATTCTAACCGCCACCCGATTCAACTTCCGTAATCTATACAAAGTCTCAAAGCACCACCTTTCTTTTTAACGAAAAAGGGTTTGGCGCCCCCACGGTGAAACACTAGGACGGATATAACCCTTATCTAACAACTCGAGCCGAATCTTCAATTCAACTAGCTCGGCGGGGCAAAACGATAAGGTGCTATAGAAATCGGCGCCGCATCGCACTAAGTCAATAGAGAACTCAATCTCTCGATGCGGTGGTAAATCCCACGGATCCTGAAAGACGTCCGAGTACTCACAAACCACCCTTGGTAACACAATCGAGTCTCAACATCCTCACTAATCGCAAGACTAGCAAGTAAACTACTAAGCTCACTCGCCCTGGATCATACCTCGGTGGCAAAACACTACCAACCCCGCCCCCGTAAAATGAAAACGTTCTCCGCCATCAGACAACAAGTTACCTCCGACGGTAGCAATCAATAAATGCCCGTATGATGATAACCATCCATACCCAAAATAACATCGAAGCCCTTCATGGGCATCACTACAAAAGAGAAAGGGATTCTATGATCATCGACTCTATATCACAACCCCTAACACCTTGTTTCAAAATCAACTCACCCCCAAGAGGCGACACTACACAAATAGGAGATGCTAACCGAGCTAACTCCAACTCCAAAATAGATGCAAATGCAGCAGACACAAAGGAATGAGACGCACCAGACGATCAATACACTAGCAACTGAATTGCAAAACAAGAAGGTACCTCTAACCACGATGGAGTCAGGTATAAGATCCTGCAGTAATAAAGATACACGCTACCAGATGACCTTCGATCAACCGCCACCCTCGAGCGAAGATCAAGGTACGATTGGGACGAAGAAGCCCCGGTTGGCCCTCAAGGCTCGAATCGACCGAGTAGGCATCGACTGAGTCCGCCGAACCAAGAAGCACCGGTGTGCCACCCAATCTGGGCAAAACCTCTTCATGTGCCCTGCCGACCAAGATCGAAACAAGAGGACGGCCGACCTTACTCGACTCGCTCGAGATCGAGCCAAGAAGATGCCGCCTCTGAACTCCTCCTCCGAGGACAACCGAGACTTGTGGCCCAATGACCACACTTGAAACAGTAATGTCTCCTCGATCGCCTTTCCTTAACTAGCACTCGACCGGAAAAGTGGATCTAGAAAAACTACTCGAGGTCAGCTGAGGAGTGAAACCTCTCGCCTCCCCGCCATCACTCCGCCATCCTGACTCCTCTTGGAGCCTTCGCCTTTCCTCTTCCTCGCATCATAATCTCGGTGTGGGCTGCCAGATCAACCAATCGCCCAAATCCCTAATCATAGACCCAACAACTTCAAAGATGAGGCCACGCCAACTTCTTCTCAAACTCAATCGTACAAGGCCTCGCTTGCCACCAACTCAGTGCAAACTCGACAGACTAGTGAATGCCGCTTCAAACTCGCCATCGATAAACCGTTTCGCTCAAGATGGCGGAACGATCTCTCAACTTCTCTGAGCAATGGAGACAAGTACTTCTCTGAAAAGCATCAACAAAAGCCTTCCACGACTCTCCAATACGACCCTTGGTGAACTTCCACCATCGACCAAGATCTCCTTCACCGAACGATGCCAAGGTCACCTTCAACCTCGCCTTCGATGCCAAGCATCTCAAACGTTGTTGTCCGCCGAGCCATTAAATGCATTTTTAAGCGGCTCGCTAGGATCACCTACAAACACGTCCGGTTGAGACCTAAGAATTCTCTTCGTAAAAGAAGGCCCGTGATCCGCCACAACTACCGAGCACGATTCTCGAGCCCTAAGAATGCCCATCGACTCTAAAAGCTCCAAATATCTCTTGGGCCAAAGCGCCCATACCTTGTCAGCTTGCTCGGCCACATTGGCTTGGCCAACACCTCCCGAATCGCCAGATCTCCTCCCAGATAGGCACTTCTGCCTAGCTCGCCTCCCACGCCTACCACGACCTCGCCCCGACATCCTAATGAAGGAAACAAAGACGTTAGCACTCTAAATAATGTGCCAAAACTATAATACTTAAGGCCCTAATACATTGCACACCAATAAATGACCCCCCGTAAGCTCATAATCACATAAGCACCTGGGAATTTCATTCCTGGATAATGACAGTCCCGAGACGTCGCTAAAGTTCCGGTTGGAAACAACATTGATCAAGTGCCTTTCCAACAAGACATTCAGAGACTCAAGGGTCCAATCAACATCCAGAAACTACATTCCATACCCACATAGTCACATAAACATGTTATCATATAAGCATGCAATCATTACACTAAGTCTCTATCAAACGAGACGAACCCATTGTGATTCTAATCACTTCCCACGCACTCCAAAGTATTCAAACCCCAGACGCTCGATACCAAGTTGTAACGCCTCAAAATTAAACCCAAACATGACATGCATTAAAAAAAAAAAAAGATATTATTTAAGTCACCAAAGTAATATGGAATAAAACATCAAATAAATGCCCTATGGGCTTACATCTTGCCAAGCCAACACTTGGACACAAATTCATGAGTTCTAACTCAAAACAAATAAAGCCCTAGGCTTGAAAGTTTACATTGTTCAAATAAAATAAATAAAATAAATAAAATAAAACAAGTCTTCCAATTCAATTCCTCACAAGCTAAGTCCTTGGAGGTAGTGAACCACCTGTACCTGAAAAATGAAGTTCCCATATAGGGTGAGCCACAAACCAATAGAGAAATACTAAACCAAGCATAAGAATTAACTAAAGGATTAGCATCTAATACATGGTTAACACAGTAGAATACGGTTACACTTTTTAAGACATGAATGTCTATATTGCCTATGCCACATTGTCTATGGCACATCTTACTTTTCATCTATGGCTCGTAACTCGCCAAATAACTCAACAGGTTTCATCTTTTATTAACAAAACTTCCAATTCCACAGGAATAACAATTCAAGTTAAACCTAATCACAACAAATACACGAGTTGGTATTATATCAATCATAATCAATTCACTTCCATACTTCCCAATTGACACACATTTTAGTGCTGTATCAATAAAACACTTCAATATAAATAAGCACACATGAAAGTGATGCTAATGGAGTCCATCCCCTATCTCCTCCCAAACAAAAATCCGGTTTAGAGGTCCATCCCCTATCTTCCCCTAAACCGTGGAGTTCATCCCCTATCTCCTCCAAACAAAATCCGGTTTAGAGGTCCATCCCCTATCTTCCCCTAAACCGTGGAGTTCATCCCCTATCTCCTCCAAACATCATGCATATGCAATGAAACATACAAATTGCCATATGCAACACACAATCAATACAAGTAATGTTCTGTATTAATTCAACAGTCAACATATGTGACTTAATTCCAGTTATACCTAAGCAGCATGCAAGGTCTACAACAATCAATGGCTATCCTCCACCGATAGCCCAAAACAGTTATTTCTAAGCGAGAAATAAATATCACAATATATATACATTATCAAATCCACATATGAGTGATTTAATATTCAATTACATCAACCAATCTCAATTTCTCAAATCTCATGAATTTAACCCAATACACAATTCCCCTTTTTAAATTAATTACATGAATTAATCTATGACAAAACCCTAAGATTTCTCCCAGAATTACTAAACCACCCTCCCATATACCGTAACACCAACACTTAGGATTAAACGTATACAAGGAGTAGGAAATCCCTACCTCAAAGCAATGAACCCAATAGAAGAAGATGAATATGTTTGCGCAAATGTTAAAGTGCTCCAAATCCAACAATGCTCCGATTAAATGAAAGCCCTCACTCTCCTCTACCTTTTTAATGAAGGAACTAGGTTAGAAACGCCCCTAGATAGATCAAACCCAAGGAAAAGATGAGTTGAGAAAGAAGAAACTCGGAACTAGGGTTTTGGATCAAAAATGTGAAAAAGACGCTTTTAAAACCGCTGCCGCTAAATATCGGGATGTGCTCGCTCGAAGCGAAGACATGGTCGCCGAGCGACTGAACATTAAGAAATACTCGCCGGCGAAGAAAAGCTCGCTCGAGTTAAGAACTCGATGCTTCAGTCTGCAACCAGAAGCATGCTCGGCGACAGAATGCTCGCCGAGCGAAGAACTCAAACATACAACTTCGCCGCTGAAGCGAAGAAAGCTCGCCGGCGAAAACACTCGCTTCTCGGTCTATACTAGACGCAATCTCGCCGAGCGAAGAAATCTCGCTCGAGCCACTAGAAACAAAACTCAACCCTCGCCGGCGACCAAACCTCGCTCGAGCGACCAACTCAAAAATCGACAAAGAAGATTTGATTTCAACCCAACCAACTGAAACAAACCTGCCCAACACATCCTATAACTCAATTGAGGAATTAGAGAACAACAAATATAACAATGAATCCGCGAACGTAAGTCCGGATACAATAATCAAATGGGAAAAAGACCGGTCGCTATAACCTCCCTTAAAAGAATTTCGCCCCAAATTAAGCATGAGTTTGTAAAAAAACAAGTTTTTCTTAATTCCCAATGATATATAAAACAATAATCAACAATCTTGACCTATATTGGTCACTTCATCTCTCATTAAGAGGCATCTCACAATATGTATAAACCAACATATATTTCAACCTGCATCAATATTATGCATTATTCCTTTCGATGTTAACAAATTCCATATCGTATTCAATCTCATGGTATAAACAACACATTACTCCCATTATGTGGCAAGTTTCCCAGTATGTACGTTGGAAACAAAGCTCTGGTCTCTCACCAATTTCTCCTCTGCAATCTTGGTAGCATGACAAATGTTGATGTAAAAATCAATGGTGGCTGCCACCTAAGATAAATGACTTGAGACAGTCATGCCGGATTGCTCAACAATCTTACAACATTGGAGGAAGCCATTTTTTATTATCGGCCCTTGTAAGGCTTCGAAAGGAATCCTCGAAAAAGACGTCAGCAACTCCAGACAGCTGTCAAAGTCTATCGAAGGCAAGGAAGTTTTACCATTAGAGGAAGAGCTCTCAAAAATTTCTAGCAGAGAATCAGCTATAACTAATGGCTCAGTCTCATTGCTAGCCATTGGAGAGGTGGAAGGTATGTCAAAGAGACTATCTAGCCTAGCTTCAAAAATGTCCACCTCATCCATGGACATGGAAGGTGCAAAAAGAACTCTGGTAGAAGGAAGAAATGATTGCATAGGAATACGAGAAGAAAGTGGAGTATCCTTAGCAGTCTCTATAGTTTTGGCTACTAGTAGGTCGAGGGAAGAGGGACTGGAGCTAGGCAAAGATAATAGACCATGAGTTGGAGAGTTACTAGTACCCTCTCTATAGAAATCAACTATCATTAAAGATGAGGCAATAGTTGGAATTTCCTTAGGAGGGGAAGGAGAAACAAGGCTTGAAGGGAAATCAAATTGGGAAGAATTAAAAGATAAATAAGGGAAGTAAGGAGTTAAGCCAAAAGAAAGAGATGCATGAATACTTGACCTCAGGAAAGGTATGGAGAACATGGGACCAAGAGGTGGAAGTATTGCTTGAATTGGCTTTACAATTTGAGGACTTTCAACTTCAAGTGAGATTGAAGGAGTCCTTGTTGAGGGAGGAGGCAGAGTAGTCGTTCCTACAAAAGAAGAAATACAAAGTAATGTCAAGTCTCAAAACCAAGAATTTGACAAGAGAATAGAGACATGAAAGAAGTTACTTGTTTCAGAAGTGGTAGCAATGATGGGAGAGCTACGAAGGGAATAATGCTCAACAATGTGTTGCTTTCTCGCAGTTTCCCTTTGGATTGTATCAGCAGCAGCAGCAGCTTCATCTCTTAATAGTTACTGCTACTGCCTTTTTTTTAGCTCTCTGGAAAACAATTATTTCCTTAGAGTGTTCTTGCTCCACTGTTCTGGCAACTGCCTCATGAATAGGGTCTTCAACCAAATCAGAAGGAGAAACAGTTATCTTCTTTCTCTTCTTTTCTTTGTAGTGGTATTTCCTGCTCTTTTTCAGTCTCTCTCTCTTCAATTTGAGACTCAGATTCCTCAGAAGTGAGTATTAGCTTTCTTTTCTTTTTTTGCTGATGTTTGTCTTTGAGAATGGCCAGAGCTTCAGCTCTCTTAGGAGATTCTTCTTGTGGAGATCCTACACCAAGAAGTATGAATGTAAAGACAACAAGCAAAAAAGTCTAAAAGAAAAGAAACCTCAAGATATATACCTTTTTTCGAAGCAGCTCTGGTAACTCTGGAAGGAGGAGGTGAGACTGCAGGAACAGTTTTGGCAGCTGTAGAAAGAAAGGGAATGTTCCCGGCTTCTTTTGGTTTAGCCTTAGAAGGCACACCTAGCCCTATCAGTAAATCATGAGGATGTATTGCTAGACGTACTTCCATATTGGCCGTCCACCAATTTTGAAATCTTTTCAAAGCCAAGCCAGAGGAGAGGAAGGGACAAATTTGAACTCACTCAAATCTTTCAACAGTTTAAATGTTGCCTCCTCTAGTTTGGATTTGGATACTCTCAGGTCTCTGGCTGTAAAATGGACATTCGAGAGGCTGCAAAGTGGAATGAGAATCCCTTAAGTAAACCCAAATTGCTTGGCAAACTGAGAAGGGCAATATACCTTGGATATGCACTTATAAGCTCGAGGGTTTAAAGTGCCAATAAAAAATTCCCTTGGCAACAAAATAGAAGCTCACATGTCTTTGTGCGATGGAATGGAACACTGTCTATCAGCCAAGAATGTCTTTAGCCAAATTGGCCCTTTATTGGCATCAAAGGGAGAAAAGAAGGTGACAGTTGGGGAAACAGGGAGCTGGTGGAAAAAAGTAAGATAATAGGCGAAAGAAGCAAGATAAAGGGCAATTCTAGCATACTTTTCCCTATAAGTGCTAGGATCTTGAACTAAGAATTTTAAGCACTTGGGATACAAATCGGTAAAGTAAGCGAAGAGCCAGAGTTGAAGCACCCAGAGGGGACCTCCTTAGTTGATATCAAGAGGTTTCTCACAAAATTTGGAGTAGGCCCTATAAACATGGCTTAAGAGATAAGGGGCCAAGGTTATGCGTTTCTTCAAAACAAGGGTCTTTGCAAGTGGGGCAAATTCAGGCATGATTCGTTGAGATGATGTACAAAAAAGAAATTTACACAACTAATATAAAATAAAAGAGAAGAGTTCTCGATCGCCCACAGGGCCCACATTCTTGTTTTCAGCATTTACGAAGTCACTAAAAGAAGAATTCAAAGGTGGAAGAGAAAATTTAACCGAAAGGCCTGGGTAACTGGGTATAAAAGGGGTGCTAAGGGGCAAAAACCCTAAGAGATGGCAGATATCAAGAATGGTGGGAGCCATCATACCACAATGAAACTGAAAAAAGTTAAAAGCTATGTTCCAGAAACAAAGAGCGGCAAGAATTAAAAAAGGGTCTTCAGGAATGATAAACCTGGAAAGACGGAGGGCATCGGTGATGCAGAGTTCTTGTAGGTTCCATTCTCTTGCAGGCACAACCCTGTCATACCACTTCTCTCACTCAACCCTCAATGTTGGCCAGCAACGGTGAGGTCTGTTCATTCTCCAATTTCCCTCAGTCTAGCCCCCCTTCATAGAGAAGAAAGTGGTCCTCCAAATGAGGGTACAAAACTGGAAGATGAGCGAGAGCCTCTCGAAAGATAGGACCTAAGACATATTCTTGTTTGTCGCTATGACGAGGGACAAAGAGGCGTCCGTCTATGGTACTCGATCCATCAGCTTTAAATTTGGCGATCTCTTCCTCAATACATCTTTTCAAAGCCATTGTTGGGCTTATACGTTCGCCAGTTGGTACTTTCAAAGAAGAAGAATCCATTGGTGACGAGCAGCAAGGAAGAAAGGGTCAGTAGAGGTAAAGGGTTTGTGCGCTGAGCAAACAAGTGAATTCAAAGCACGAAATAAGAAGGGTTTTAAAACTTTTGTGTCTGAAAAATATACCCAGTCGTTTTACACGGACGGAATTCACAAAAAGTACTAAAAGTACGGATGCGAAATGTTTCCCTCAATATTGATAGTTCTGGAGGGAAACACATCTCAAATACTGGTGTCAGCTTCGAAATAAAATATTTGGCTTCAAAGCCAAATTTTGGCGCCAAGAGCCGATAACAAACAGCTTCGAAGTAAAGAAAGTCGACTTCGAAGCACATTCCATGCCTAAGGATGCAAGAATATTCAAGTATTCATTTACTTCAAAAGGACTGAGGGCCTATTTTAGGGTTTGTCAGTGATAGTAAAATCCTTCGAAGCAAAATTTGAAATACCTTAAGGTTAGAAATTGTTGTTCTAAGTGCCAGAACTAATAATTGGTTTGATAATACACAGAATAAATCACTTTTTTAGAGTAAAACAGTGCAGTTCTTGAAAGAGGTTTCCATATTTTGGAAAATGTAGATTGTTTGATTGAAACAAAATTAGTTGATTTGAAATCACTTGATTGTATTAACCATATGTTGGAGAACTAGATATGATCAAATCGAGTTTTGAAGGGCAGAATTGATAAATTCGAAGCTTTGATTCTAAAAGGAAACCAGAGAAAGTTGTTAATTACACTCCATAAGTTGGAAAAAATTCAAATTAGGTTTTCAGTATTTCATTAGGTATGATCAAATTGAGATATGAAGGATGAAATTGTTGGTTTGGAAGCCCTAAGTTTGTTTGACTTTGACAAATGGGGTAAAATCAGACCATGTCAAATAAAAGAACATATCTTAAGCTTTATTAAGACATAAACGATTACATCAGAGGCCTTGCTTAAACACATATTCAAGCTCATAAAAGTAAGGAACAGAATAAATGACAAGATCATGGAATTTGGTCTAGCTATGGTCAATAAACTTTTGTTCATTTTTTATTCTGTCTTCTATTTTCTCCAAGCTTGGCTGCTGAAGTTGATGTGCTCTTACTTGACAAAAGAGTTTTTCGACCTTTATTTCAAACTCTATTTCTTTTAACCCTTGTTCTATCTCATCCATATCTAATTCGTCCCAGTATGCAGAGTGTTTATTTTTTAAGTCATTATATTCTTCGATGAGGTTCTCTGCTTCATACCGGGTATGAACTCGAAGGGCTGAAAATTAGTTCAAAGATTGGGTGGTGGCCACAGAAGTTTGGCGCCAATGAAGAAGTAATGGGAGTTGGTCCAAAAACATCTGGAGCTCTGCTTAGGCGATGGAGTTGAGGACATGACCCCGGGTCATAACATCACAAGCCCATTGAAAGTTCTTGAGAGGAACATCGTCCTCAAGAGCATTGAAGGGCAAGTGAGAAAAGGCTGGAAGCAAGAGTTGGGCTTGTTGTCGCTGACTTTTGGTAGGAGGAGATGGAGGGTGATAGGAAGGGAGAAACTGGTCCTCAAAGAGAGTAAATCTCAGTTCCTCTATCTAGAGAGGATTTTGCGGAAGGGGATGCGCAGTAGCTTCCATCTCGAAGGAATGAGGAAATTGTGGGTTATTGACAATATCAAGCCAGTCAGAAGAGCAAAGTTTTGCCTCTGAGCTAAGGATGGCGGGATGTACCCTTGGGCCTCTTTTGGTCGACGAGTGGCTTGTACTATCTTCGTCGGCATGGAAGACGTGTACCATGCTACAAGTAGATTGTCTTCTAAATGACGTCGGCAGTCGATGGGTACATATGGATAAACCACCGAACTCCGAGCAAAGGGAGGGAAAGTTAAGGGATCAACAAATTCGACAAAATGATGATTGATTCGTTCCCTTAACTTAGATTCTTCAGGTTCTGTCCAGCTTCTCCAACTAGAAATTCCAGAGAAAGAAGAAGCTGTAGCGTCATCCCACGCAGAAGGTTTTAGGCTAGAAGAAGAGCTCCCAATATTCATGTTTGCAAAATTTCAGGTTAAAGAGTCGTGGATAACAGGTTTGTAGTCCAAAGGTTGATAATTTGCAAAAGCTTCCATGACTTGAATATAGGAAGGTGGGTAAAGGTAGCCAATAAATGCATGAAGGTTTTTTCGAGGATAAACAGCATCATCGAATAACTCTTCGTATGCTTGATCAATGTAAAAGAAGATTGGCTTAGCCATAAAAGACGTATTAGTCTTTTCGAATACTGGAATAAATGGGGATGTTCAAAGAATTAGAGGAGAATTTAATATAAATGATGAATGACGGTTGCATTTCTAGAAAATGCAAAGCCCATGCACGTTCTAAGACGTGGATAAAATACCTTGATCCACTAATATCACAAAGTGTTGGATATATTAGTGCGGGGGGTAATGTTGACTACATATTTTGTATAAGCCAATTTGTGAAAATCCATATTTAAATTATTCTTAAAAAAAAATAAATTAATTAATTAATGTTATTCAGAATCTACCAAAAAAAAAAAAAGTTTTAAATTAACCCAATTCAATCACTAACAAAGACCTTATTAAGAATAAAAATTTTGTGGATATTCAATAATTATTGTTATAAATTATTAATTAAAAAAAAAAAGAAAAGAAGAAGAAATTTTCATGGCAATGCCACCTGCTTGTTTGCATGGTGGTATGGGAACAATAACCCATCATCCTTCTTAGAATTTAGAGAAAGCCATATTTCTTAGAACTTGGAGAAAGTTGATAGATTTATTAATGAAAAGAATGTGTGTGAGAGAGAGAGCCTCAGAGAAGTGGCTCTATAAATTCATACCACACACAGTGTTTATACACATTGTGTTCGTTCAAAGACTAATCAAAAAAAAAAAAAAAATAGAGGGAATTCTTGTGGAAGAAGAGGAGGAGGTTGAGGTTGCATATTTTCCTATCATTTCATTATTCCATTTCAACCCTACAACTAAGTAAGAAAACCCTCTCAATCCTCTCATTTTTTTTTTTTTATATATTTGAAATTTTCAGATTATATACATATGATAAATTGTCTAAACTTGTAAATATGATTTTATTTATACTTGTATAAAAATTTTATGATGGTATATTAAATATTGGTAATCTAAAGATCATGATAATATTGTGGAATTTGGACTTGCATGTATAGTTTATGCAATTAAAAGATTATTGAAGATGTTATTCGACCCTTTAAATCTGCCAGAAAGTTGTACGAATTTTTAGACAATTTTATACTCAAAATTTCGAGATGATTTCTTCTACAAAGTTGTTGAGAATGATATCTAGTTCATCGAGAAATTTTGACAACAATTTTTGAGCTTTCTACGAGTTTATACAAATTTTTAATTAAATCTGAAACTGTGTTGAAAATAATCTGTTTTGAATCTGTCATAATGTTTGCCCGAATTTTTAGACAATTTTATACTCAAAATTTCGAGATGATTTCTTCTAAAAAGTTGTTAATAATAATGTCTAGTTCATCCAGGAATTTTGGCAACAATTTTTGAGCTTTCTACAAATTTATACAAATTTTTAACTGAATCTGAAATTGTGAGACAGATTTTACTATGTATTTGAAAATTTATTTAAAATTCTATACTAAGCCAAATATGGTAATTTCTAACTAAAAGATAAAATTTGAGAAATCTAGTTTCATGATAAATTTTTAGATTATGGATTTGATCTATAAAATTAAGCATGGAATTAATGTAAGGAAATGTGACAAACCTGTGTCATAAAGATTGCTGGAAATTTTACAGGATTATTTACATCTTATTTTTTTGAAATTCTTTTTGAAAAGTGACCTAAACATCCCTATTGAGTATTCTGTTCAATTGCACGAATTTTAGGATTGTGTAAATAATTTATTTAAAATTTTAATATCTAAGTTATTATGTTCATACCATGATTTAAATTAATTGTCTATTAAATTTTGGACATTGAATTATTATTGTGTGACATGTATAATGTTTTATGTTGGGAGTATTTTTTTTTTTTTTTGGTATAACATTTTTAGTGATTGAGAATTGAATAATTTGTGTTTAATATATATATAAAGTTACTGATAAAGGATTAATACCAGGTATTCAGGGTGAGCCCTGGTTTTTAATAAATTTTAAGTAAATTGCGTTACGAAACCCTAAGATGGCACGGGGATTATTTGAACTCTTATCGGTATTTGATTTTGAAATAAGGGTGGATGTGCGGATGGCACGCAGGGAAGTTACGTACCCCTGGCAGATCGTTCCCTTGGGGCAGACCACGGATGTCACGGCTTGGGTATATAACTCCGGGCGTGGGCATCTTTAGTAGTTCTTGAATATTTGACCAAGGAGGAGTTTCCAAATTAACCGTGGCCATGACTTAGTAGTTGATAAGTTAAACCTCTTTGATGAGATTTCAAAGGTCACCTAAGTTATTAAAATTATTTGAATTATTTTATTAGTTGTAATTTATGTTTACAATTATATTATTATCTCGTGTTTATAATCTAATTATTTTCTCTCAAAAAGAATGGTAGGTTGGTTATGTTTTCTTACTGTGTTGCAAAACTCATGGCATATATTTTGTTGCCCTGGCGTTTCATGCCAGATTATGTCGAGGAAGGACCGAGGTGAAATTGAGCCGCCATGAATATCGAACCTTGGCTAACTTAGAGTCAAGATTTTATCAAAATAAAAAAAAAATCCTGTCATTTCTTGTATTAGTATTTAACTATGATGTGACATTGTGTGTGAACTTGTAGTTTTATTTTGTTATTGGACTTTGACTATGTAAGAATTTAAAATTTCCTAATTAGTAGTTAAAATTTTATCTAGCAAATTATTGTTATTTAAATCTTATGACGTTTCAAAAAAAAATTTAAGACGTCACACAATTACAGTTCGATACGTGGCTGAACAAGGGCAATACGGGAAAACAATTCAATTCCTCAATCAGAATCACACACGTGGCAGTTAGTATTGGTTTTTGTAGATCTGCATAACACTGGATCAGCAAAGAGATGCAAGATGACGTGGCTTCAATAGTTACTCATATTTAAATTCAAAATCAAGGGGGAAACCTAACTGCAGATATGGCATAGTGGAGCTAATTATAAGGCAACATGATTAGCGATCATGGAAGGGTGGTTCGACGGTTAGAAATGCAGTTCGATAGTTGTCATTGAGAAGTATAAATAGTAGAGAAGGCCCCAGAAAGTGCCCCCAGACTCAGATCTAGAAAACCAGTTTATATCTACTTTATTTCCTTTATAGTTTTTACATTTCTGCACTTCAGATTCCTACACTGCACTTCGTTCATAGGAGTAGTTTCAAGTAGTTTGTTACTGTAAACCTCTACGAGGCTGATTTGGATCTTTGTAAGTCTTTCATTTTACTTAATGAAATACTATAATTGTCCTTCGTTTAATTATTGTTTACTTAATTTTCCTAAACAAAGCAACCAATTTAAGTCCTCTTCATTGAGATTGAAAAAACTAAAACACAATCGTTTGATAATTGGTTGGCAATTAACATTCTGTAATGACTTATTGATCCTTGCTGGCATGCTTACAATTACAAAAATAACCTTCGCAAGCCAAAAAGCCAACAACTACCTTTCGTAAAATTACCCTAGCTACATTAGTCGTTGCCACCTCCAGTTGCACCAAATAATCTCCAAGGGTAAAGGGTAGTGCCACTACATTGTCACAACCCGGCCACTAGCTCCAGCCATCGGTGACAATTTTCTGATAACTCTCACCAATCGCTAGTATTTTTCTTACTTGATACTTTTTCTTATGAAGTAAAATTTTGTTTTAAATTTAATAAAAAAAATTCAAACGTTGTTATACTTAAAGCCCTCAATTTAAATATTGAGACATAAAATTAGAACAAACTGTGTTGGTATTTGGAAAGTTACTATTTTAATAGGTTATTTTAGTTTTTTGCTATTTTAGTAGGATAAAATTTTTGTATTTAAAAAGATAGTTGGATTTTTTTGCAGTTGCATGTGATGTTTGTGAGAGAAAAAAGTGAAATAATTATGAATTTTATGTGACATTTTGTCTTATTAGTTGTTTTACATATTTTATTTTTTTGTGAATTTTAGCCAAAAGAGGCTAACATCTAACTTGCCAAACACCTCTATGTCTAGTTTGAGAAGTTGGTTAAAAGTCAACTTTTGGTTTTTTTGAACTAATTTTTAATCTACTTCCTAAAATAGACTTATTAGAAGTGTAAATTTGGCTTGGCCCAGCCCATGTCGGGTCTCGCAGACTTTTACAAAAACTTGGGGCGGGTCCGCCCACATGTCAAAAATTAGGTCCAAGCCCAAAGGTATTTGAGCCTTGGGCTGACTGGTGGGCTTGGGCTCGAGCTTGGGCAGGCCTGAACAAATTTATTTTTTTTCACTACAAAAGACATTAGGCCTCTAGCGAGTTGGGGCTTAAGTGAGCCTTAAGTGGGCCGATGGGCTGGGCTAGGCGGGCTGGTTTGGGCTCGGGCCAAAACGGGCCGCGGGTGGACTTTGGGTTGCTCATGGGCTGCGGATCATTTTTACACTCCTAAGACTTATACATTATTAATATGAAGAATAATGTTAGGAACTCTAAATGTTTTACTAATATTTTTATCAAATTTCTTACATAGGTGCAGAACTCACATAGGACCCATATGATGTGAGTCCCATACCCATATGAAATATGTGATAGAAATATTGATAAAATATTTAAAATTCTTACCACTTTCTTAATATGAATGTAGGTCCTACATACGAAACCTACATCGATGTGAGTAGTGTATAATTTATTTGGCAGTCTTGGTGTCATACAAAATATTTATGTATTTTATGAGTCCTATATGGATGTGGATGTGGACCCACACCCATGTGAGATCCACATCCATATGAATAGTGCGTAATTTATTCGGTAATTCTTGTTGGTAACCAAAACATTTCTCTATTTTGAGGGAACAAATAAGAGAAATCAAATATTATATTTAAATATTTGTTTAACATAAAAAATTAATAATTAATAAAGGTAATATTAGGAATACTAAATTTTCTACTAAATAAATGACCTAATATCTCATATGAGTGTGGGGTCCGTTATAGCGATCCCGGGTTTACCCTTTTTTGTACAGTGATCTGGACACGTGTCCGTGGATGTTAATAGTTGAGCATTGTCTGGTTTACATCCTTTTCTACATTGTATTTGAGTTATAGAATGTGTTGGGCAGGTTTGTTACAGGTTGGTTGGGTTTAGAAACCAAAACTAGTTGCCCAGTTTTTGCCCCGCCCGCCGGAGGGGGGAGTTTGACGCTCGAGCGGGGATCCTGTTGTTGCTTGTACGCTCGAGCGGGGGTTTTGGCGCTCGAGCGGGGAATACACCCATCCAGTACTTTTCTCTGTGTTGTGTTGGACGCCGAAAGGGGATTGGCCGCCGGCGGTCCTGTCTGTCGAGATGCCGAGGGTGTGCATCCGCCGCCGAAGCGGAGTTTCGCCGAAAGTGAGTTCTTAGTGCCGCCGAGCGGGCTTTAGGCGCCGAGCGGGCGATCGGGTTTAAAGATCCAGTTTTGACTTTTAAAATCACTTTTTCTTGTTCTTTCTCTCTTACTTTTCCAAAACACAAATTTGAGAGCATCTCTCTCTAACACCGGCCCTTCTCTCTAAGATTTGATGTAGTAGGAGAGGATTGCTCGCCCTGGTTCTTCACATAAGTTGAGTTGATCGTCGAGGGTTTATTTTAATCAAAATTTCGGATTTGGAGCACCTTGAGTTTTGTCACCTCATCCCTTGGAGCCCAAACTTTGAGGTAGGGATATCCTACTCCTCTTTATGGATTCTGTCTTTGAATTTTGACATTTTGATGTGTTGGGGATAGTTGTGTAATTTTGAGAAAGCTTGGGGCTTTTATGCAATTTTATAAAAGTTTGGGGTTTTGTTTTAAATAAACCAATATGTATGTTTAGTACATAGAAATGAGATTAATGTGGACTCATTGATGAAAATGGAACCTTTAGGGTTGAACGTTAATTATGGAAAATGCTATAATTATATTGTTTAATTAATTGGGATAATTAATTGTGGAATTGAGATGTTGATTATATATCCATTGTGCATTTATTTTCTGTATAGAAATAACTGCTTTGGGCTATCGGTGGAGGATAGTCGTGTTTGTTGTAGACAATGCATGTTGATTAGGTAAATTGAAACTAATCTGCGGAAAGTGTCATGGAACTTGACGATTTGTAGAATACATTAATTGTATTGATTGATTGTATATAGAACCAATGTGTTTATATGCATTATATGTAGAGGAGGAGATGGGGGATGTACTCCGCGGTTTAGGGGAAGATGGGGGATGTACCTCTAAACCGGATAGTGTTGGGAGAAGATAGGGGATGAACTCCGGAGACACAGCTCATATGCTTGTCTTGAAAAAAAATATAGATACAGCTCACGTGCTTGTCTTGGAAATGTGAAGTAGCTTGTATGCTTATCCGTGGTTGTATAGATATAACTAATATGTTTATCTATGTTGAAATGGAAAGAAAGGAAATATAGACTTGAATGTCTTGGAATTGTAGTAAATTGTGAAAGAATGTGAAAGTGTTGACCAATCTATCAACTGTTAATCTTTTAGGCGTTATTCATAATTGGTTTAGTATATTTCTCTTGTCAGGCTCACCCTATATGGGACATCATTTTCAGGTACAGGTAGCATGCCACCTCCAAGGACTTAGCTTGGGAGGCTAGTGGCGGATGGACTTTTTGACTTCTATTTACTTTTGATGTGTTACATGTAACTTCAAGCCAAGGGCTTTACGTGTATTGAGCTAGAGCTCTCTTGATTGTAACCAAGTGTTAACTTGGAAAGTTGTAAGCCTTAAAGGCACCCGCTTTTATTGTTCACATGTAATACTCTTGTACAGAACTGTTTAGTTAAATAGAAGAGGATGGACTTTTATTATGTTTCATTGATGGGTTTAATGTCTTTATTTTGAGGGCGTTACATCCGTAATTTTGTGAACCCCACACTCATGTGAGATATTTAATTATTTATTTGGTAAAAAATTTGGAACCTATAGCATTTTCCATCAATAATACATATTTTGTAATGAGTTGGATTTCCTTCATATTAACATATTAATTTGAGAAACCTTGAGGGGCTCATGGGCCCTTCTTTCGATGATTCAAATAATTTATTTTGTATAACCTTCAATATATAACATTCATGAAAAAAAGTAGGTTCATATGATAATTATAACATTTTTTTTTTGTCGTGTTTATCATTAAAAAATGAACAATCTATTGTATTGAACTACTTTTTTCATGATACATTGAAGGCTATTTAAAATAAATTATTCAAATTATTAAAACACAACTCGTGGTGAATTATAAGGGCCCATCAAGTTCTCTCAAATTTAAATGTGAATTTGAGAAAAACTCAATCATTTTGTAATAAAGGTTAGGAAATAAGGTATTTATAAAGGGTGTGTTTGGTAACGTTTAGGTTTTCAGTTTATATTTACAAAAATTTTATAAATTGATTTTTGTTTATTTTTAGAAAAACATAAACTACAAACGCGTTTAGTAATTGATAAAATGTTTTAAAAAAATTTAAAATATAAAAAAGAGTGAGAAATGGCAAGTGGTGGCAAGTGGCGGCGGAAGACGGTGGTGGAAAGTGGTGATGGTGAGTGGTGGGTAGCTAGTGGTGGTGGGTGGTGGTGGTAGGTGGGTGGGTAACGGTGACGGGTGGTGGGTGGTAGTGAGTGGGTGGCGGCGGGTGGGTGGTGGTGGTAGGTTGGTGGGTGACGGTAGCGGGTGGTGGGTGGTAGCGAGTGGGTGGTGGTAGTGGTGGCGGCGGATGTTGGTGGGTGGTGGCAGGTGGGTAGCGGATGGCGGGTGGTGGTAGGTGGTGGCGGGTGGGTGTGGTGGTGGTAGTGGGTAGGTAGATAGGTGTGCGGGTGGTGGGTGGTAGCAGTGGGTGGTGGTGGTGGCGGGTAGGTGGTGGTGGGTGGTGGTGGTGGGTGATGGTGGTGGCGGTGGGTGGTGGTGGCGAGTGGGTGACAAGTGGTTGGTGGTGGTGGGTGGCTGGTGGTGGCAGGTAGGTGGTGAGTGGTGGTGGCAGTGGGTGGCGGGTGGTGGTGGTGGCAAGTGGGTGGTTGATGAGTGGTGGTGGCAGGTGGTGGTGGGGATTGGGTGGTGGTGGCGGAAGACAGTGGTGGGAAATGGTGGCGGGTGGTAAAAAAAAAAAAAAAACTCAAAACTCAAAACGGAAACACATTTTTTGTGTTTTCATTTTTTGACCAAATTTATAAACTGAGACCACTGATTTATAAATAAAAAATTTTACCAAACAAGTTTTTATTTGAGTTTTTAAAATTTTTATAAATATAAACTAAAAACGTAAGTGTTACCAAACGGCACCAAAGTAATCTCTACCATTGCTCTTCATTTATTATTTTTAATGTAAAATCTAATTTTTTAAAATTTATTGTAAATATCTCATTCACACTAAATCAAATTAATAAAACCAAACTGTAAAATGCAATTGGTTTTAGTTTTTCAATCAATTAAATAAAAAAATTTAATTTGATATAAAAAATTTCTTTTAACACTGATCCAACTAAAATTTTTATTTTTATTTTTTATAATCAGATATGTAAACCAACTTAAATGTGTATCAATTGATCTCGATACCTTAAAATTAATAACCGAGCAAACCTCCCGTGATCCCAAGATTTAGGATCCTTACGGCCTATTTTTATCTCTTTTGGGTAACAGGTTAGACCATCTCCAATGATTCATTATTTCTTTTATCAAATTTAACTTTGATGAAAAAATACATTTTTCTTACTCTAATGGTTTCATCAAATTAGTATCCAATTGAGGATTTCAAAAAAAAATTACCAAATTGAGCTTGTCTGAAGCTTTCATAAAATCACTGTTCATAGTCGTTAGATTTTCATCGTTGGATGTCCTACCAGATGACAACATCTAGGCAAAATTTTGTGAAAAAAATACACTGGCCAGTCGACCAGCCAGACATCCGCCTGATCAATCAGTGTTTTAATAAAATCTCAAACTCCTTTGTTAGAGCACTTAATATCAAATTGAGTTTTTACTCAAATTTGATAAAATTAAAAAAAAAAAAAAAAAATCTGTTGGAGATGCCCTTAAAAGTCACTTTAACATATTTTTCGTCACATCATATCTTTACTTGTTACATATTTTTTTAAAAAAAAATCTAAAACAATTCAAAAAATTAATTTTTAACATACTTCCTAAAACAACCCTTTGATAACAAGGTGAAAGGCTAATTTTTTGAATTTTGAATTTTTTAAGTTAAATCACCTATTTATTTTTCAAATATTATTAAAAAAATTTCAAAAAATTTAAAAAATAATTTTTAATCTATTTCTCAAAATAAAGGAATATCTCTAATTTTATCTTTAGATCTGGGTTCGACCCTAGTACTTAATTTTTTACTCTCCTTCATTAAGGTAGGCTAATCTCTATTTTATTACTTATTAATTAATAATTAATAATATTTATTTTCAAGGGATAGGGATCGTCCGAGTCATTACCAAATATTATATTACAAAAATTGAAAACCTTTAACTACACAGCCCAATCTCTACTGTCAAGTCTACATCTTCTAAAAACAAACAACGATGAAGATGACTGTGATAATCGTATCAACACTTACCTGTAATTGTATCCCTAATATTGTGTTTAGATTTAAGGAAGAATTTGAAAAAAAAATAAAAAAAAATAAGTGAAATGTGAATAAAATATACTTATATTTTACTTAATTTCATATATATATATATATATATATTTTTTTATTTTTAAATTTCTTTCCAAATTTCCCAACTAAAGACATTAGCGCATTTGGTAGAAATTTGGGTAGCTAACATAGTTTATCTTTGACAAATTTATAAACATAACTTTCGAACAGGTGATTTCCAACTTATTCTTAAAAGCGTCTCTAATTGATTTTTGACTTCAAAGCTATAAGCGTAAGTTAAACCAAACATATCAAAAAACTAAATTAAACCGAAAATGAAAATAACAATAAACAGTAGTTGTAAATGACTATTGCTTAAAATTTCAAACACCAAACTCGATTGGGCCCACATGGTTACATGTCAATCAGTGGTTCCCGTCCGATTTTAAATTTCAAATTTGATCGTGACCACACATTTCTCTCTCTTCCCAAGTGAAAAGAATCGAAGAAAACTCCCTCTCTCCTCTCTGTCTGTCTCTGTCTCTGTCTCTCTCTCTCTCTATCTCTATATGTATATTTGTATCGCCCGTCGAATCTCCTTGTAGTTCTTGTCTCTGATTCGCCGAAAAATTCGTGTGGATCCGCCGGAGATTTCGGATTCTCGGACGACTCAGTACGCGGGTTGGTTGGTGAATGTATTAGGGTTTTTACGTGGACTTTGGAGTTCGAACCCTAGGGTTATGAAGCAGCGGGAGACCGTACGATTGGGGTTGAGTTGATCAACGGTCAGGATTTCGTCTCCGGATGGAGGGAGGTAGCGTCTCTAGACTTACTTGTTCTGGTACTGTTCATTTCCTCTATCGATTTGTGAGTAGACTATTTTGGTGATATAGTAGTTGAGTGTAATTAGAGCAAAAGTTGAAGGCTTTTTGTTGATAAAAATGGTGAGTAGAATTTAACCAAATTTGTGCTTGTGTTTGTGTTTGTGTTTTTTTATTATTTTTTATTATTTTTTTTGGGGATTTAAGTGGAGACAGTTTTGTAATTAGTCTGAATCGTAGAGGGCTTTTGATTCTCACACGAATTGGTGAGAGTGTTTTGAGAAAATTGTTTTCTTATCCTCTTCAGTTAATTTTTGGAGGATGGGGGTTGAAGATTTATGGTTTTATGATTGGTTTGAATTAGGGTTTATATGTGGAGTGTAATTGCATTAGTACTCTAAAGCCAAAACATGTTACAAATTACAATTGGGTTTGAGGCTTTACATTTTTATTTTAAAATTTTTGTTCTTCAGTATTTTTTTAAAAAAAATTTGTGCATTTGTTTCTTTAGAAACTTTTTTGGTCTAGTCAAGAATGATCCTAAAAAAAAAAAACAGAAAGACTATTGAATGATCTAAAAAGTAAAATTAAAAAAAAAAAGTCCAAAAATCTTTCAAAGAAATCAAATTTTTTAGCTTACAAACTTGTCAGGTCAGTCTAGTCTACCTAAAAGTGATTTTTTTTTTTTTTTAAATAAAAAATTCGTATAAAGACAAAAAAAAAAAAAAAAGAAAAAAAAGAAAAGAAGAAGAAGTAAAAAAGTTACTAAGAATGCAACTGCCAAATCCACACAAGTCACTATGAAGGATGTGGAATTATTCTCTCTTTGTTTTGGCGCTTTGGTATGGTTCTTGACATGGTTTTCTATGAATTTCAGTGCTTGTATATGTATATTTGACCTCCTAATCTTCTCCATCTGCTCTTATATATAAGTTAGTTATTCTATCCATGCGAAATTTCCACACCACCCCACTCTGCTATCTGGAATATATTAGTTAATGGAGCAATAAAATTCAGAATATCATCTGGTGCCTATGATTGAGCAGCTGACGGCAGTAAAATCCTTTATAAGCAGACAAATTAATGCATCCCTGTGATGTTGGTGCAAAATTTCATCTATTATATATATATATATATTTCATTCTTACATTGTAAAGTTATGCATGTACAGCTATGCATCTGCTTGTCCTGGTGAGCTTTTTACCTTACATGGCCACGTAAGGAAGCTGTAATCATAGTTGTCAAATCGGGATTCGAATCGTGAATCGAAATGGTATTGTACCGAATCGCGAATTGAATCGAATCGAATCGTGAATCGTAAAGATTCGGTCACTTTTTTTTAATTATATAGAAAATATATCTACACACTTAGATATTAAATATATCTAATAAATATGAAATATTTAGACACAAATCACTAAAAATATTATTTTAAATGATGATCATGTGGTCTAAGTAAGAAGTTAACATTGGTTCCAATGTTTACCACTTCACCTTTTTCCCTTTTAGATACTATTTATTATCAACTGTTCTTAATGAAGAAAGCAAACGAAGACAAACTTTTAATTTCCAAGTAACAATAACTCAAAAACAATGTTTTTAACTTTTTACAAGGTTAAAAAACCAAAATCTTCAAGCTTTTTCAAAAATCTCACTTGATGCCGTCAAAAAATTCATTTTGTAAATGCAAGTATTTAGACAAAATTGAATATGTAAGCCTAGAATATTGTAGAGAGAGAGTTCTTTTCTTTTTTCCCGCTAAAGTTTGTGTATTTGAGAGTAAATAGGGAGGAAGAGAAAGTCAAAAGATGACATATAGTAATCTTAGAGACCTTAAAAAGGTTGTATGAACCCTTTTCCAACAATAAAAACTCAAAAAAGAAAGCCAAATATCGATTTTAGCAAATTGAATTGATTCACGATTCACCGATTTGATTCACCGATTCACCTACGATTCATAGCTATTTGCGATTCACACAACCTGTTCGAATCGATTACGTACTGAATCGAATCGAATCGTACGATTCGAATCGCGAATCGTACGATTCTCATAACAGAGGATGTAATTGGTAAACGAAAACAATGTAACTTGCAAATTGTTGCTTATGCCACACTTTTATTTTTATTTTTATTTTTTTGGGTCATTTCTTCCGCTCTTTTAAGCTTATTATAATTTTTTTTTTTTTTCTAGTTCAAAACTGCATTGTTGATGGATCATATACAAAGGAATACTCATTTGTTAATTAACTTCCACAAGCTTATCCACATAATTACTCTTTTGTTAATTTTGTGGATAAGCTTGTGGAAGTTAATTAAATACCTAAGCTCTAGCATGATTGTGTGACTTGACCAACATCTCTACTCAAATATAACTACCATACTGTAATAGCTCCACATCTCTAGGTGCTTGATGATTGCCTTCTTTTGACGATTGAGGTGTTGTTCCACCATAATCATTGCATTGCTTGGTGGTTCTTATATTTCTAGATGGGGTAAATTACACTTTGCAAACCCTTGCACTTTCACCAAAATCTCACATTGACCCTTTTCAAGCCAAGTTGCAAGGTTGCCCTTCTATTCATCTACTGTAAATGAGGTTGATGGAAATTAAAATTGGAGGAACCAAAGTGAGATGTTGGTGAAAATGCAAGTGGCGAGAAAAACAGTTGCGTATATATAAAAATATAGTAGATTAAAAATTATTATTTATAGAGGCATTGTGATGAGTTATTCAATGAAATTATGGGAGAGTGATTGAGAATCGCCTATCAAAGAATTAGTTTAAATTTATGCATAGTAGATCAATTATAGAAGTGATATATTTACTAAGAAGATTTATAGAAAAATAGAGAGATAAGATGGGGGATTTTCATATGATTTTTTATAGATTTGGAGAAAGCTTACAATAGGATACCCGGAGATACAATATGGTGAGTGTGACAAAAGGTATACTGATGCGATAAAGGACATGTATGTAGGAGTTTTTTTTTTTTTTTTTGTTAACTCGGTATTCGGCCCATTGGACTGACTAAACCGTCGGACCAATCCCACTGGCCACTTGCGGGGTCCCAATTAAAGCCATGGCAAAGCCCTGTATGGACTGACTCCAAGAAATTGTTTGCCTCATACATGATGGAGTTGTGATTTCAATTAGATCACTTGCAGCAGACAATAGTTAATTTCATTGTAGGATTACGTCAAGGGTAAACTTTGAGTCTTTACCTATTTGCGTTAGTTATGGATGAATTATTTGATATACTAGGGGATATCCCTATCAATTGTTATCTAGGAAAAAGTGATATTATGTTTATGGAAAAATAATCTAGATTCTCTCTCCGACAACTTTTTTTTTGGGTGAATGTCTCCGACTACTCACCAAACATGTTTTCATGTTTTTGTTTTGATTTGTTTTGAAACATGTGTGTATACCAAACATGTTATTTGTTATTTTGCAAATAAATAAATAAACAAAACATGTTTCCTAGTTTCTATAAACAAAAAATAGATAATTGACAACATTACTTGACACAACTTGAAAAAGTTGTGTTTTTTCTTTTTTCCCTTGATAAAAAATTTTACTTGCTCATGTATATCAGTGGGGAAAAAAAGGTAAAAAGAAAACTTATTTGTATGTATTGATCTATTTTTTTTGTGATATGGTATTTTGGCTCTCTATTCCCTTGAATACGATATTAAAGATTTGAGCCTCTGGAAACTTAGTCTGGAATTTCTACAGAATTGCTTATTTATTTATTTCATTTTTGTTCTTTTCTTACCTACTTTTCTGTTTTCATAGGGATATACCGATGGATTATGATAACAATGATTTTCAAGGCCAGAATCTTCAATTAGCTGGTGAAGGGAGCTCCAAACTCTCTCCTGTTCTACGTCCGTATGCTCTTCCTAAGTTTGATTTTGACGACGGCCTTCAGGGGCATCTAAGGTTTGACAGCTTGGTTGAAAACGAGGTTTTTCTTGGCATATCAAGTCAAGAAGACAATCAGTGGATTGAGGATTTCTCTCGTGGAAGTAGTGGAATAGAGTTTAGTTCAAGTGCTGCAGAATCTTGCTCCATTTCAAGGCGTAACAATGTTTGGTCTGAGGCAACATCATCTGAATCTGTTGAAATGTTATTGAAATCCGTTGGGCAGGAAGATATTGTCTGCAGAGAAACTATTGTGGAAGAATCAGATGCTGGCCATGAATTGGATAACTTAACTGAGCAAATGGAGCCTCATATGAAGCAAGATGATAGAGTGACAGATTTTATGGATTCAGATCCTGCATTACCAACAGATGAGCTTGTGGAACATGTGTCTAGGCTGAATGATGTCGAAGGTACTTCCCAAACTCAAGGGGCTGAAAGATCTACCCATGGAAGTTCACACGTGTTGGATCCAAATGCTGCTAGTGAAACATGTGGTGTATTTATGACTCAGAATAATGTTGGAGTTGATAGAAGAGGTGATGGTGAAAGTCAAATTGAAGTTGATACTTCAGTACATGAATCTCCTGACAATAGAATGCAAAAAGATTCTACTGGTTCAGGGATGCAAATTGATGATGTAGACTCCTCTTCACAGGATATTGCTGTAGGTGTTGAGTTGGTCAATCAGAAACCTGAGAATCAGGTAAGTGATGCTAGTTTTGAGAATGCTAATTGCTTATTAACAAACACTGGTAAGGCAGCAGGGGAACACCATATTCTCAGTAAGGAGGTTGATACGGATGCTCAAATTTTGAAGGGAACTGTATTTGAAACTGGAACTTGCAATTTGGAGAACCTTCCGTCTTCTTCTTCAAAGGTAGAATCCATAGAACAACATTCAGTTGAAACTGGTATCAATAACTTTGAGGAGCCTACCAGTTTGCCATTGAAGGGAGTTTGCAACTTACAGATAGCTGAAGGATGCAGTGAGGTTATATCCTCCACAGACCCTGATAAGGGCAGCAAATTTGAACATGTGGATTTGTCCGGCAGCTCTGGAATTCATCAGCGGTTTAGGGTAGATATGCATCAGGACTTACCTGCAGGTTTTCAAGGTGATGGCAATCTTGAAGGGTGTGCCATTGAGGTCAGCAACATGAATGCTCAAATTCCTTCTAGTTCAGAGTTAAAGATGGATCAGATAAAACATGGAGAGAACAGTTCTGTGCGGACAATAAAGTTTTTGATGGCCATGGTGATGGAAGCAGCAGCAATTATGTGGGAGATCACTTTAGTTTGACTGTACCATGCTCTTCAACTGAATTCCATGGGGAAAGACATACAATTGAAAATTTAAAAGGCGTTGATGGTGCTTCTGGAGTCCACAAAGAGGACTTAAATGCTGAAGGTCATGGTTCTCTTCCCATGGTGGCTGGATCACTGAAAACATACGAACAAAATCTTGTCCCAAACTCTAATGACATGCACTATGACCAAGATGTTTCTTTCAATGAGAAAGAGAAGGTCAAGTTGCCTAATGATTCTAGTGATATAGAATGTGAGATTATTGAATCTCTTAGCAGTGATAAGAAGGTTAAACCTTCATCTCAAGGAGAGGGTATGAAAGTGAACAATGTGGTAGTTCATGGATCAGAATGTACCACTGCAATGAATGAACCAGGTATGTCTTGAACTATTATTTTTGGATGCTCATATATCAAATGATAGAATAGAAATGGTTAAATAATCTTTCTAAACCAAACCAAACCAAACCAAGCTTTGAGTCCCATCAAATGTGGTTGGCGGTTAAATAATCTTTCTGCGCATTTTTTTTTCCCTTTCTGTTTTACAGCTTTAGATGTTACTTTGGAAAATACAAACTTGGCATCACATGACACACTGAATGGTGTTCCCTTGCGTTCTGGGTCAGGTGCTACTGGAGATCAAATTATAGAGCACCTGGATAAAAACAAAAGGACTGAAGATGAAGGTTTGGCAGAAGCACATTTATTGTCATTGAGGGAGAGTCCAGAAAGGGCGAGTAACCTACATGTTTTGGAACTTGAAAAAGGTACTGCTCATAATTCTGCTATAGAATTATCAGAAGAGGCTGTTGATCAGTCATTGCCAGTGGTGGAGACTTTAAAGTCAGCAAGTCGGAGTGAACAATCTGGGGAATTCCTACACAACACAGTTGCTCAGCCATCACCAATGGCAGAGAATTCTAGCATGGCTAGCCAGATTGAACAGGCAGTGAAGGCCAATGAAATTAGTGAAAACTCTTCGAATAAGTTGGAAGTTTGTCTTGCTCTTTGTGATTCAACAGTAAAACAGGATAGTGGTGCTAAAGGACTAATTATCCCTGGAAGCCATGAAGAAGCAGCTGTAGGAACAAATCATGAAATGCCATCCTCAAAAGTTGCAGGTTGATATATTCTTTCATTTATTTTTTGATCTCTCTTTTCCTCCCCAGTTGCGATCTTAGCCAATTAAATCCTTAGTCTGCTTGGTTTGCCTTCTCTCAAATCTTGTCAATTGACATCATGAGAGTATACAAACAATAACCAATAAATGGGAGTCAGAATTAACTCCTGCATGCATGTTATGATATAAACACAGACACAGGTTATCCTGGGTGTTATGTGGATATTATGCCACAAGGGTTGACCGCAAGTTCTGTTTCACCATCTTACAGCGATAACTGGCCGTTTTTTGTCAAGGCCATTGTGTCATTTCTCTTTGCCTAACCCTCACTGGATTTGTTTTAAGTACAGTCGCCATTGTTTTGATATCCTGGAATAACTTCAATTTTGATGAAACAAATTATTTGAGGAACAATTTGAGTGAGGAACTTCAATTCTGGCCTTACTGCTGGTGCATAATGTGTTGTTTATAGATTTGTAAAGCCCATCCATTTCAACTAAATTAATTTGGAGTATCTAAATTTAACCAAATACTTTTAACTTATTAAACATAAGAAATCCTCGAGATTGGTTTGATGTCAAGGTGAGGTCAGTAAAGACCTGAAAAAAGTGGAATTTGCTTTTAGTCAACCCCTATTTATGCTTTCTTTATGTCAGCTACATCTGGGGTCAGTTTTACATATGATTGCCTGTGTCTCACTAGTTAAATGTAATTTCGCGATTTCATGCTTTGTAGGCACTGTGTACGCTACGATCTCGTGTGTCAGGGAACAGGCATATAGGAAATGTATTAAGATTATGGAAGTAGGCTTCAGTTAAGTTGTTGATTGATGGTGATTAAAATCCGAAATTATCCTCGCCAAGAATTACAACGAAGATAGAGAAGGAGAAGAAAAGTGGAAGAACATCACAAAATCCTCTAAGAACATAATTGCGAGAAAATTTTACTTTAAACTTGTTGTTTATGGAATTTAAAGGGGTACATAGCTTTATCTTCTACCTATACTATTATATATGTGAAGACTAGAGTTGGTGTTGATGTCTCGTTTTTGGATTTTCCGAAAATATCCCTATAGTAGTTACACGGGCAGTTATGCCCTAAATTCAGGTTTTTTGCTTTTGTTTTTGTTTTGCCCCCCAAATCTCTCAACTTCTGATTTTTCCAAATTCATTTCAAATTTCAGATTTTTAATTTAATCATACAATTTTTAGTCTTTTTTTTTTTTTTTAAACAAAATGATCATATGCATGCGGATCGCGCGTGACGTCACTTTGAGTATAGGCTATATGACAACTTCTAAGCCAGCTAATTCAGCTACAATAATGTATCTTGACCAAACAAGATTTACCTACTACTACTTCAAGCCATGTCTGAAAATCTAGGAGTTGAGATTTTTTCAAAAAACAAAAGTGGCGAATGGTCAACTATGTAACCTTTGCCTAGGTTCTTAAAGTAGGGGAAGAGATTGACAAACTTGTAGCCAATTGGTGTTAGTGTGACAACCAGTGCCTACATATAATGCTAGAGTTTTGGTGTATTGTATTTCCCATCATTATGATGTAATACTTTCTCTGATTTTATATCCTTTTTGTTAACCTAGTTCCTTGAGATAAGTGGGATTTATCTGACAAAAATTCTTGGTGCTTCTGCAGATTCTGATAAACCTAAATGTGGTACACCAACTGTTATTACTGGCACTATGCTTTCTCAAAGTGAAAAAGAAAAGAAAGAGGTAGTCCAGGAGTCAAAAAGTAAGAGTGTCCCACTGTCTGAGGTCACTGTCCAGTCAACTCCCCAGAATGTAAGCGGAAATGATGCAGCCAAAAATGAGAGGAGCTTCACCTTTGAGGTCCATCCATCACAAGGTCTATCAGGAAGGGAGACTGGCAAGGATGGGCAATCATTGTCCACCATCAAAGATTGCAAAATATCCACAGTAATTGTTCTTTATTTTGATATTTGATCATGCATTAATTCTCACATTTTTTTGTACTTCATATTTATGTTACTATTAATACCATTTCTTGTCATGAAATTTTAATGAAGATTGTGGTGGGATCTCCCTTAAAACCTGGAGTTGGCCAAATGGATCCTAAGATGTTACCAGGGGTTTCTCACGGAAGTTCTCAAACTCCTGACCGGGAGATTGCACGTGGACGTTCCAAAGGTTCTTCTGAGCGTAAAACGAGGCGAGCATCTGGTAAGGCAACAGTGAAAGAAACTGCTAAAAAAGGAAACCATGTGAAGGAAACAACCACATTGAGGCAGTCAGAAAGACAGGATAAGTCTTGTAATGTGTCAGTGAGCTTCTCTGGGGCTGGTCAACTTGTGCCGTTTGAAGGGTTGAAGCCTTATGGGAATGTTGAACGCAATGTTACTGTACCATGTGGTGTGATTTCTGTTCCCACATCCATTTTGCCAGATTTGAACTCTTCAGCTCCGCCATCTGCATTGTTTCAACAACCTTTCACAGATTTACAGCAAGTGCAATTGCGAGCCCAGATCTTTGTTTATGGATCTCTGATGTGAGTACTTTTATATTTATATGTATGTATATTATCTGTGTATACGGAGACATTGTGGATTGATAAAGAAAGGTTGGATTAGTTAATTGACTTTATGGCTTTGGACGGGGTGCTAATGACCTTTTACACTTGTAACATCACCAGTGGGATACATAAAAGGAGTGCAACTGCATCTTAGAGATGCAAGCTTTGGATGAATGTTAATTCTTAGCATGTTGTCATTTGATTTTCAGAAAAGAACTTGTTATTGGTTAAGCATATTGTCATCAACTTTGACAAGATGGGCGGTTAGTGGTTTGTGAAGCTTAAAACTATCAACTTTAATCTAATTATTAATATTTTGTGGCCATCTATAAATTTTTTGAGGTTTTTATTAATAAAAAAACTTTCTTACGGAGTCATATGATTTTTAGCACTGGAAATGGTGCATCCAGTGATATTTCTGAGGAAGAAAAGGAAGAGAAAAAGGCATCATAGCTTATCTAAATTAAAAAGAAGCTTCTCCTTTGTCACAAATCAAATGATGTTATTTATGCTTTTATATGGTACACATAATTTCTATTTACAATGTTTCTAGTTTCTTAAGGATTCATTAATTAGTATAGGACAGGATTGTGTAGCCAATGCTAAATTTGTTATATATAGTGCTTTCTTTTTTGTAGATTGAAATTTGATGCTAAAGTTTGGAGTATCTTATTTCTTATATGTCTGTTTATGAAATTTAAATTTGAACTTCTTGTTACAGACAAGGAGCAACGCCTGATGAAGCATGTATGACTTCGGCCTTCGGAGCATCTGGTTAGTTTATTAGCCCCCTGCATTTGTATTATTTTTTGAGATGAAGTTAGAGACATATATGGTCAGTCTCTGAAAATTTGTATTATAGATGGTGGAAGGAATGTTTGGGAGCCTGTATGGCGTGCTTGTGTTGAAAGGCTTAAAAGTCAGAAATCCCATCCCAGCAAATCTGAAAACCCTGTTCAACCTCGTTCAGGTACCTTTGGATTTTAAGTTTGTTTTTGTTTAATTGTTTTTTGTTTTTTTAACATGGGCTTGGTTGATTTCTAACTGCATTTCAGAATCAATAAATGCAGGTGTTAGGCCGCTTGATCAATCAAATAAACAAGGTGCACTTCAAAGTAAGGTGCTTCCCTCACCTGTTGTTCAAGCAAGCAGCAAGGGTACCCCGTCACCGGTTGTTAATTCAATGATACCTCTTTCATCACCACTTTGGAATATATCTACCCCTTCTTCTGATGGCATGCAGTCCAGTGTTATGCCAAGAAGTGGTCTTCTTGATTACCATCAAACATTGTCCCCCTTGCATTCTTTTCAAACTCCACATACACGGAGTTTTGTTGGACATAACACTTCTTGGCTACCTCAGTCACCTTTTCCTGGCCCATGGGTTGCTTCTTCACAAACTTCTGCCTTCGATACCAGTGCTCGTTTCTCTGTGTTGCCCATGACAGAGACAGTGAAATTAACCCCTGTTAAAGAATCAGTGGCACCTTTCTCCTCTGGAACAAAGCATGCTTCTCCTTGTACTGTGGTCAATAGCACAGGTCCTGTTAATTTTGTGGGGAGTCCTTCCCTGCCTGACATAAAAAAAAAGGCGACGGTATTGTCTAAAAAGAATTCCACTGAACCAAAGGGTAGAAAGAGGAAAAAGGCTACTGTGTCTGAAAAATCTTCCCCAGATTCCACTGCTTGCTCAAACGCGGACAGAATCAGTATCTGCTCCTATTGCTACTGATCATCTGTCTACATCAGTAGTTGTCTCAACTCCTGCATGCTGTGCATCTAAAGGCAATGACAGTAAGATCATCATGGCTGTAACCCCTACCTCTTCGACTGCTCACCCAAAAGGAGGGGAACAGAATACAGAGCAGAAGGCTGCATTATCAGAGGATACTTTGAGCAAAATGGAGGAGGCGAAGCGACAAGCGGAGGATGCTGCATCTTTTGCTGCGGCTGCAGTTAGTCACAGCCAAAGTGTATGGACTCAGTTGGATAAGTAGAAGAGGTCTGGATTGACTCCAGATGTTGAAGCTAAGTTAGCTTCTGCAGCTGTTGCAGTAGCAGCAGCTGCTTCTGTTTCCAAGGCAGCTGCGGCAGCTGCTAAGATTGCATCAAATGCTGCGCTGCAAGCAAAACTGATGGCTGATGAGGCATTGATCTCTAGTAGCAATCCTACAGAGTGTAATGCAGCTTCACTTACTGGTTTTGTGAACAATATGGGGAAGGCTACTCCAGCATCCATTTCGAAGGGAGGGGATGGGAGCAGCTCTTCCAGTTCTGTCATAGTTGCTGCTAGGGAAGCTGCTAGGAGAAGGGTTGAAGCTGCTTCAGCTGCCTCAAAGCATGCTGAAAACTTGGACGCTATAGTAAAAGCTGCTGAGCTGGCAGCAGAAGCTGTTTCACAAGCTGGGAAAATAGTTGCTATGGGTGATCCTTTCCCTTTGAATGAGTTGGTAAAAGCTGGCCCAGATGGCTACTGGAGAGTTCCACAAATGCCCCCTGAGCAGGGTGTAACATTGACCAATGGTAATGGAGAACAATCGAAAGCAGACAACATTGAGGAAGGCTTCAATGTTTCTGGTAGGCGTGGCAAGGAAGGACCATCAAAGGAGGCAAAGACTACAAACCGTGATTTGTTACCTCTTTCAAGAGAGTTTTCCGGGGAGTCATTGGAGGATCACACGAGGGCAGTGGATGGCATCTCAAGTTCCTTTACAAGCAGTGAAAAGGATTCAAGAGGGCAAAGGAATCGTAGAGCATCTGACTTAGCCAAAACCATAGGTGTTGTTCCTGAATCTGAGATTGGATCAAGATCTGCTTCTATCACTGCTCAGGATGATTATGAAAAAGGAGCAGGGACTTTGAAAGAGAATAGCATCAAGGAGGGTTGCCTTGTTGAGGTTTGTGACTCAACTTCTTGAAAATATTAATTATTTGGGCTCACAGCAATTCAAAAGCAGAGAACTGTATATATGTTCTTTCAACTATTGCAGCTTTGAAGCTTCTTGACACTTAGTCATATTTGAAGAGTTTACATGCACCAGTTTTTATGTTTTTGTAATTTATTGCAGCTGTTGTATATATGTTGTATGATCTTAAACATGTAGTAATCTAGCCATTTGATGTTTTAGGTTCACAAAGAGGGTGATGAGTTTAAAGCAGCCTGGTACTTGGCCAATGTATCGAGTCTGAAGGATGGAAAAGCTTTTGTCGTTTACTTAGACCTTCAATCAGATTATGGTGAGATGCTACCATCTATATATGCATATGATCTGAAGGGAATTAGTAGGCTTGTGATGTAAAATCATGGACTATGTTGCATGGGATCTTCAAAATAAATCGAGTACTTGTGTCAGACTCTTGGCACTTGGATGAGGGTGTGAGATATGTGTATGACTTTTCCCATTAGATATGCGCTTGGCGAGCTTATTTTGTTATACAATTGTACTTAACATGATCATTATATGCATTTTTTTTTGCATATTTGCTATAAAATGAGCGAAGTGTTTTTTTATTTTTTTAATCTATGTTATGCAAAACACCATTTATACCAAAAAAATAAATTAACAATCTAAAAATATGATTATTTTTTTGCTAAGTCCGCATATCCTTGAATTAGATGCACCCACACCCGACACTCATACTAAAGTCCATGCAATGCAACATAGATTTTTCTACATAAAATACCATTTATCCAACAAATAGATTAACAATATAAAAATATGATTATTTTTTGCTGAGTCTGCATATCCTTTAATTAGATGCACCCACGCTTGACCCTCATACCAAAGGTCCATGTAACATTGATCTTGGAATAGACATTTTCAAGCACATATACGAGTGTTGCATATGCCCTACCTTGTGGACACTGTTGTTTTCATCTTAGTCGGCCCTATTCTTTGAAAATCAGGTTGACTTAGAATCTGGTTAGTAGTGCACATACTGTTGCCAAAATTCGTCAAGCTTGGCTACTTCATTCAATACTGTAGACTTCTAGTTTGGAATTTCCTTGTTACAGATATAAAACAATGATATGTTCATTCTGGTGTTGTATATACTTAATCATTGTAGATTTGTGGTTAATATGCGCCTTATTGAACATGAGTAGGGGAGTTGTTGCCCAACCTTGAACATCAGTTGGGGAGTTATTATCTGGGTTGGTCTTCATATATTGGAAAAGAAAAAAAAATGAATTTAGACAATTCTGTATATGTTCTGACACAATTGTCTTGAGGCTTCTTGGGTTCTAATTTTGGTTACTTATTATCTGAATATGATCAGGTTCAAAGCAGCTAACTGAATGGGTAGCACTTGAAGGTGAAGGCCACAGGGCACCCCAAATACGAATTGACCGTCGTACTGCCATGTGTTTTGAAGGAACTAGGAAGAGACGCGGAGCGGCCATGGGGGAATATGTGTGGTCTGTTGGAGATAGGGTTGATGCATGGATAAAGAATTGGTAATTATGATACTTGTTATTGCATGTTTGTCTCTTTTTTGACATTTGTTGATGTCTCCTTTCTATCCTTCTTTAGCTGATATGTTTTACATGGTTTGTGTTAATTAATAGCTAAGGTTATGTTTGGTAATGTTTTTGCTTTCTCTTTTTGTTTTCAAAATAATTAAAAATTGGAAACAAAAACATATTTGACAACTGTTTTCATTTCTCAATTTTCAAAATTTTAGTAAAAAGAAAATATTCACTTGAAAACAAATTTTTATTCCCTCCTCCGTCCCCTACCCCTCGGCCCACCATTCTCCTTCCATGTTTTCCTATTTTTGTTTTTGTGTTTTGAAATCATGTGTACCAAATATGTTATTTGCTATTCAATTTTTTTGTTTCAAAAAACACATATGGCCTGAAACTAGCAATTACCAAAAAATTGTAGCAGCCATCAGATCATCAGAAAAAATTGACTCAAATTTATTATAATACTTGTATTTGCATAATATTCTTTTACATTCACAAAAAATAATTTGTCGATGACATCAATCTCCAATAATTTGTACTTGCCTTGCCTCCACCCCTGCCCTGATCTTGCTTTGCTTTGTGCAACTAAGTTTGGACATTTTTCTTCTTCTTCTTCTTACACCCATCTCCTCCTGTCATTGTCGCCGCTCCCTCCTCCCTCCCCATTTCAGCCACCACCCTGCCTGCTCCCTTCCTCTCTTGTCATGCCCCTACCCCTTTTCCTCCCTCTCCCCAACCAGTCGCTGCCTTTCCCTCTTCTGTTTATCCGCTGCCACCCTCCATCCTCCCTTCCCTGTTGTACCACTTCCCCTGTTCCTCTCTCAGATGCTGGAACCCTTGTTTCCCTCCTCGCCATGTGACAGCTGCTACCCATCCCTCCTTCCCTCATCATAGTTTTCTTAATGAAATTATTTCTTTTTACCCAATTTATCTATCAATTTTAGTCTTGGTCTTGGTGGCTGATGTCTATTGGTATTGGCAAGTACATGACAATTTTCTAGAAGATTTCATTAAAATCCATAAATTATGATGTGGGATTATTACCTGGTGACAAATTACCTTCTGTGTAGGATCATTATACAATAGTTTAGTTTGTAATTATTGGAGGAGGTTAAACTAAAATTTGCATCCAATAATTACATGAATAACAAAAAGAATTGGCTTAATTTAAAAACTAAAAACAAATCTCCCTTTTTCATTATTACAAATCAGAAGTACACGTTATACACACCCCAAAATCTTACTGAATTGAATCAAACTACTCTGAAACCCAAAATAACTGGGAATCAATCCTGATCTATTTGAAGAATATTTGTTTGTTTTTGTTTTCTTTTCAGACATGGTAGGAACAGAACACGGAGTGTGAGGCCTATATCCTAGTTGTTTTTAAAATTTCTTGCCTAAAAATCAAGCTTTAAATCTGAAGTTTGTTTGTTCATAAGGATACATCTTAGCCATGGGTGTCATATACTATGTCGAAGCAATCTAACCTTATTTGTCTTATTACTGTGGTTTAGCTGGCGAGAGGGAGTTGTCACAGAAAAGAACAGTAAGGATGATACTACACTAACTGTCCATTTTCCAGGTATTTGCAATTAAATGACATTGGTTCATTGATGCATCAAGGTTTTTGATGGCAACAATGATAGTTTTTGGTTTGTTTTTTCATTAAATGAACTTCTCTTTGATTCTGTTGTAGCTGGAGGGGAAACGTCGGTTGTTAGAGCGTGGCATCTACGACCAACGCTCATTTGGAAGGATGGGGAGTGGATTGAGTTTTCCAGTTCCAGGCAAAGGGACCCTTCTTCCCAGGTGTTATTTTTACTTGTGTATATGCTTCACAATAATTTGTTAAAAACTTTGAAGTTACTGGTTCTTTATTACTTAGGTTTCATTTGCTTTTCAGGGCGATACACCACAGGAGAAGCGATTGAAATTGGGCAGGCCTTCAATAGAGGGCAAAGAGAAGGATGACATCTCAAAAAATGTAGAACTTGTGGAATCCGAGAAACCGGGGGATTCACAGTTACTGCCGTTATCTGCCAATGAAAAAGTATTTAATGTTGGTAAGAATACTAGACATGAGAGTAAGCCTGATACACTTCGAACAGTACAGACTGGTCTACAGAAAGAAGGGTCAAGAGTGGTTTTTGGTGTTCCTAAACCTGGAAAGAAAAGGAAATTCATGGAAGTAAGCAAACATTATGTTGCAGAGAAGACCAGTAAGACTAATGAACCAAATGATTCAGCTAAATTTGCAAAATATTTGATGCCTCAAGGATCAGGATCTCGTGGATGGAAGAACACTAAAATTGATGCCAAGGAAAAACAGCCAGCTGAATCCAAGGCTAGGGTTCTTAAGTCTGGAAGACCACTGAGTGTTTTTGGTAGAACCCTACCTCAGAAGAACAAGTTTTTGACCTCTGCACCTCAAAACGAAGGCACTGTAATGGATCATGCGATCAAGGATTCTGTTAACACTGACAAGAATGAATCAGGACAGCAGAACCTGATGGAATATGGATCGTTTTCTAATACTGAAGGGGCTGCACAAGGCCCGATTTTATTTTCTTCACTAGCTCTTCCATCAGATGCTCCTTCAAAGAAAATATCCACATCAAATGCCAAATCTGAACGGGTGAATAAAGGAAGATTTGTACCTTCAACAGGAAAGTTGGCTAAAGTTGAGGTGAAGAACAAACCTAACAATGGTAATCCAGGAAAATTGGTTCCTGAAGTCATGGAGCCACGTAGATCAAACCGCAGAATCCAGCCAACATCAAGGGTAAGTCTTGTGACCAATTGTTTAAATACCTTAGTGTGTGTTTGTGTTGATGGATCTATGTGGTATCTCTTGTTTTTCACTATCAACTCCATTGAAATAATAGTATACTTTTTTCCATCCATGGAAACTGGTCTAAGCTGTGTGCGCTCATGTGCTCACGCATTCCATGGTAGGGATTTTTTTTCTTGTGAATAATAAATGTTTAATGATAAATGTGAAGTGTTGGGAAAAACAATTGCAATTTTACATGTTGGGTCATCAAATATTTGGTTATAATTTATTTATTATTTATTTTTTGGGGAATTTCAAAAAAGTGGAGGGTAGAAAAAATAATTTCAAAATGATGACAGTTCAAGTTTTTATTGCATAAATTTATGCATGAACCACTTGTACTTTTATTATTTTAAAATTATTTTGTCTACACCACTTTTTTGAAATTCTCCCTTATTTTTTAAAATATCACTACTATGGTATTGAATCTAAGGTTTAGCATTGATGCTGAGAATAATAATCTAGTACCTGTTTAGAGTTATCCAAAATTCTGGAGGGTACTCATATTCCAAGAAAGAGGTCATGTTAACCACCTTTTGGTCCAAATGTAATATTTGTGTAAACTCATCCTTCTTTGCTAGCATTTTATCGATGAATTATCAATGAAAAGAAGTGCAGTTTAAATTTTACTGAGTAGACCAAGTCATTATGTTTTTCATCTATAATACTTGATTAAGCCAATAGCTGTACATACCCAATTATCTATATAACTTGTGTTCAGTCTTCCTGTTATGAAGCCAAACATAGTTTTAAGATTCCCATGTTTTAGACAAACCAACTCTAACTTTGTCTTTTAATTGACCATTACATATGGTGAATACTTTGCCATTGAGGCAAACCTAACTTTTTAGTGATTGAACAAAAATCGTTTCTGATCATACCGCGATCTTGATGCTTATATGTTTCATATACATGCCCGAGATTATTCAACCATGTAGTGCTTATTGATTTTGCTGAATGCAGCTATTAGAAGGATTGCAAAGCTCACTGATGATCTCGAAGATTCCTTCTGTTTCACATGATAAAACTCAGAGAAGCCAGAACAAGGGTAGTACTTCGAGAAGGTAAATCTTGAAGTGCTCATTTTGCTATAGGATAATTTGAATGATATACTAGCCTACTTATTGGAGTTAGTCTATAATAATGGTATTTGTGCAAGTGCTTAAAACTTGTTGCTTGGTGTTTGTGACAGGGAATAACCATAGTTGACAGGAGTGCTTCCAAAATGATGGGATTGAAACTAAAAAAATTCAATGAATATTTGGATGAGCAGAACATGTAGCAGTGTCCGTGTATATTTATTGTAGAAGAGAAAAAAACTAGGAATGGAAATTCTCGCTGAAGGTTCAGCTGTAAAATTTAGTTAGCAGATGTTTATATTGATTTTTCGTTTAATACAGAATTATGATGTGATGATCTCCCTAGGGTTCACTATAAATAGGTTTGTAGATGGAAAATCTCCCATCTGGTTGGATTAAAATTGCAGAGTTTTTCAGATTTATCTATCATAACATTTTGCTGCTTCAATTGATCGTACAGGCTTTAATGGTGTTTAGATTTTGAAATGGAAGATTATAACTTTGTTCAGCGGTTCTGATATCTCTATCACTTGTGTATTGAAATCACCGTCCATCATGTTTTTAGATGGCCTATTTGTATAGTTTTTGGTACTGGTAACTTTTTACGGATGTCACAGATGCATAATGGTAACAGAGTTCAATTTCGATTGTCCTGGGCATTGATCTTCAATTAATCATGGTCAGTGAAATCCAATCTCATTTTGTTAGAACCCATCTTCTCTGGATGATAGCAAGATTGGAGTTTGGATTTCACTTTTTCTATGACTGATTGTTGTGGACCATCAAATAATTTACACTGGAGATGGTTGCCTTCTGTTTGCTCTTTGATTCTCATTTACGTTTGTTTTGTGTTTTTGTTTGTGTTTCTGTGTTTTTTGTTTTTTGCTTTTTTGTTTTGTTTTTGGTTTTTTGAATAGGAGATTCTCATGTCTGATAGTGAGACAGGTGGTATGTTTGCGGCAATGTTTTAGGCCCTCTTTTTATTATTATACGAAATGCTATATGTTATTGTTTTGTATTATTGCTTGCTTCCTTGTTTGGAAATAATCATTAAGAAAATAATATAATGCCATGTATCTAGTGACAGCAAAACATATATAGCAGTCTTCTTTTATTATTTTTCAGTAACTTTTTTTTGTTCTTTATTCAAGGTTATTGTTAAACTAGAATCTAGTGAATTTAGGATTAGTTTTTATTTCCTAATATTATTTTGGCTTTCATACTTTTTAAATATATATATATATATATATATAAACAAGACACTGCGACTGCCACTTTCGACATTAAACAGAATGCACCAACAGTTGGTGCACTTAGATTGGGAATGAAGCGGTAAATTACATTTTGCACCCATAGACTTCGTATTAAATTTTATTTTGGTTTCTACCTATGAAATTATCACAGTTAATTATTTATACTTTTGGTTAAATTTTACTTTGGTCTTTACACATGAAATCGTGACAGTTAACTCTCTGCACTCATGAAATCGTAACAATCAAGTCCTTATACTTCTAGTCAAGTGTCAATATTTTTCTTTTGTTATTATATCGTATAAGTTTTTAACAGAAGTCAGTAATGTGACAAGCATATGATTACAAAATGAGTGCAAAAGAAGAAAATGACACAAATTTCCCATCTGTACACATTTTGTCCCAAAAATTTATATTCAATTTTGATTGTATTCAGTTAAAACAAAATGCAAGTTGTGAACGATTAAAGAGATGAACAAAGATTTTGCAAAAATTAGAATAATGAAACTCAATTTGCCACAGTAATAGTCTTCGATTTTTCTATTGCCTTTTTATTTATTTATTATTTAGTTTAAAGGTTCTATTTTCTTACCTCTTGGTCCTAATTTTCAGCATAGGAATACACATACACATGTATTATATAACTAACATACTTATCATGTAAGACAAAGTGTGTGTTGATAGGAAATGAGAATGATTTTTCTCTTTTGCTCTCATTTCGTAGTTACATGTTTATCACATGATTGGATTCTGTTAAAAACTTAAATAATGAAGTAATAAAAAGGACAAACTGATACTTGACTAGAAGTGTAGAAGATTGACTGTCATGATTTTATATATAGGGATCAAAGTGAAATTTGATCAAAAGTGTAATAGATTGATTATCAAGATTTCATATGTGTCGAGACCAAAGTGAAATTTGGTATAAAGTGTAATTTCTCTGGAACAAAGAAGACAAGAAACAAAGTAAGCTGAAATCTTGTTAAGAAGCAGTGGGCAATACATGCCCACTATGTAAAACCTCACAAAAATACATTTATAAACACTTGCAAAACTCATCACAAAGTCCCAACAGATTGATTCCTGTACAAAGTCTATTTCATGGTTTTCAAATTTAGGTATTACATGTGGCAGCATCCCGTTGGCTGTGCAAATTTTGGGTTAACAAACATACAAACCAGATACCACCCGAGAGAAGTGGATGATTCAGCGTCAGCGCCATGTTAGCTCCGATAGATGAAGACAATTGGGTCATACACCATTTTGGGCTGCTTTATGTCTAGCCTGGTATAAAATCTTCATTGACAGTTGTCTCCTGCTAAAGATACCGGTCCTTTTCTCATGATGATTGTCTTGTTCGGTTTCTGCAAGCTCTTCACCCCTTGATCATCCCCGTTGTATGACCTACGTGCAAAATTTGTTTCGGAGACAATTGCCCCTTCTTTCGAGGTCTGATTTCCGTCACTATCATTTGAGTATCTGAACAGTTTTTGGCAGATGCAAGAGGATGGATACTCAATGAACTCGTCTCGTCCAGGTCTCACTTCCTCTGGTTCTCCCATGAACCCTCTCTGGCATGACTTGACCTTTCTAGCAAATGTATCCCAATCCATTTTGTCTCGTGCCATGAACAAAGAACTAAGCTTTTTTGCATTCGGTCTGATGGTCCTCTTATGACCCATGTACCTCCTTTAAACCATGAAAAGCAATGAGAAATAAGTAGGCATGTCTGAGTAAGAACGATAAAGGAGACTATAGCAACAACAACATAGAATTAACAACTACAGCACTACTAAAATAAGACACAAATGGATATGCAATACCAACAAATAAATTCTAGACGATTGCCTATGGTCATACAAAATCAATGCAACACAGATAGCGGGTTGTATCAGATGATTCTTGAGAAATAAGACAATATAGTCATGAAAATGGAAATATTTAACAATCGCATTCACATCTCCATAACTACGAAGCACGGACACTTCTAAGAAGGTGACGTGTCTGTGTTGGACACCGACACTCCTCGAACACTCTTAAACACATGTCCGATTTTCTTTTTCACGTGTTCTTAATTAAAATTAAAAATATTAATTTCGAACATGTGTCCAACAATCATTTTACGACATGTTCATCACTTCTTGGTCATGTCTATCACTAAAAATATAAACATGAGACTAACGTATGATTTTCAAAATTTGAGATTTGACATAGACATCTTATGGGTAAATTCAATTGACACCCCTGAGATTTGGTCCTATTACATTCCACCCCTGATGTTATAGAAATTACATTCTCACCCCTATAGTTAATAGTCTTATTTCCTTGCTTATATAAAAGGCAACAACTCCTAATAGAAAAACAGAAGACATTACATTGAAAAAATAAAGTAAAGCAAAAGAAAGCAATAAAATAAAAATAAAAATAAAATAGAAGAAGTAAAGATAGCAATAAAAGAGTGTGTATAAATTTAATGTTTTTTTGATACCAACGTTAATTCTGTCTAAATAATTACAATGACAGAGGAGCCAGTGTAATTTCCCAAACGTCAAAGGGTGATATGTATTAATCCAAATCTAAGGGGGTGCAAGTGTAATTTACCCGTATCTTATTATTAAAACAATGTATAATTCTTAAAAATAACCTAATGTATAATTCTTTTCAAAAAAAATGTATAAATAGATAGTTTAGGAGGATGAGGGAAATATTGCAATTATGTATGTTTCCTATAGTTTGTCTAATTTTAAACTATAATGGTCCAATCCAATAATCTAAAAGATCATTTAAGAGAACTAGATACAAGATTTACTTAGTATAAAGTAATTATTTAATTTTGTATATATTACGCACATATATAATTATATAATATAATGTATTCTTAGATAATATTATATCAACATAAAATTATTTGTGGCATGTCCTAAGCCGGAGCCGTGTCCGTGTCCGTGTCCTACTTTTTTAGAATTTTCCGTGTTTGTGTCGTATCCATGTCTATGCTTCATAGCTCCATAACATTTCGAATGTCTTAACCAAATTTACTCGTGGACACAATTAAGATAAAAATGTGCATAAACAACTTTGGTGCAACTCCGCCGGTCCCAAGCCAAGGTAAAGGAGGAGAGCTGTGTGTTAGGTAGCCGACAGCTAATACGTAAAATGCCGCTTGGATCCTTTATGACATGAAGCCTAATACTCTGAATCGATTAAATACTAAGTCGTTCCCCTTAAGTGACACATCATGCTTGCCTCCGGGTGTTTCGAAAATTGAGCAAGGGACGCCGCATCGACGCTTGGATGCAGTGAAAAATGGGCAAAGGTTTCTACATTTTTCTGGACAAGTGAGGATAAAGAAACTAGTCCAAGATTATAGGTTTAAGGTAGTCACATGGAATATAGGGACTTTAACTGGTAAGACTATGGAATTGGTAGATGTCATGATTAGGAGAAGAGTTAGTATAGCTTGCGTATAAGAAACTAAGTAGACGGGTGAGAAAGCTCGGGAAATAGAGAAAACCGGTTTTAAACTATATTATAGTAGCAAGGATAGCAACAGGAATGTGGTAGGAATAATAGTTGCCAAGAGTCTAGCAAAAAATGTAGTTGCGGTCATTAGGAAATATGATAGGATTATGTTAGTTAAACTAGTTATTGGAGAGAATATAATGAACGTTATTAGTGCATATGCCCCCCAAGTAGGATTAGATGATCAGACGATCAGACTAGGAAAGTTTTTTGGGACCAAATGAATGAGGTATTATAGGAGATACCCATAAGAGAGAATCTAATTATAGGTGGTGATTTCAATGGCCATGTAAGAGTAGATAAACTAGGGTATGAGAGGGTACATGGTGGATATGAGGGTGATAAAAATAAGGTTGGAGAGAGTATTTTAGATTTTGTGTTGGCTTCTAACCTAGTGGTAGTCAATACTATGAATAAGAAGAGAGATGAGCATTTGATAACTTTCAAGAATGAGTCAATTAGAAGCCAAATAGATTACTTTCTAGTAAGAAGAGGGGTCGTCTAAAATGCAACGACTGTAAGGTGATCCCTAGAGAGAGCTTGACGTCTCAACATAAGATTTTGGTACTAGATTTATGCTTTAAAAGGCAATACCAAACTTAGAAAGATAGTGGGCATCACAGAAGCAGATGGTGGGACCTAAAAGAGGATAAACTAGATACATTTAAGAATAGAATGGATAAAGAAAGTATTTGAGATTTGGAAGATGATACTAACACTATGTGGAACTTGATAACCAATTGTATGAAGAGAATCTTAAGTAAAGTTCTTGAAGAGTTGAAAGGAAAGAGAACAAACTTTAGGAAAAATTGGTGGTGGAGAGTGGAGGTCCAAGTGGCTAATAAAGACAAAAAAAGAGAGCTTTAAAAAGTAGCAGAATGATAGAACTGAAGAAAACCTTAAGCGATACCGATTAGCCAATAAGAAGGTCAAAAAAGTAGTGAGGGAGACTAAGTTGAAAGCCTATGATGACCTATACACTAGACTTCATAGTAAGGAGGGAGAGAAGAGCATATATAAACTTGCTAAGATAAGAGAGAGGAAAACAAGAGATTTTAATTAGGTTAAGTGCATCAAAGGTGAGAACTCTAAGATGTTGGTGAAGGATGAAGAGATTAAGGAGAGGTGGAAGAACTATTTTGAGAAGTTGTTAAATGAGGAACATAGAGGTAGGTCAAAAGGGGATGAAATAGGCAGTAATAAGGAAAATCAGGACTATAAGTTCTATCATATCGTAGGATTAGGGACTTTGAAGTGGAGTTTCACTTAAGAAGATGAAATTGAATAAGACTTTAGGATCCGATGATATACCTATTGAAGCGTGGAAATGTTTGGGTAAGAAGGATATTGTTTGGTTGACTAGGTTATTTAGAAAGATTTTGTTGACTAGGAAAACGTCAGAAGAGTAGAGAAAGAGTATTTTAGTGTCAATATATAAGAATAAAGAAGATGTCCAAAATTGTAACAACTATAAAGGAATCAAGTTAATGTGTCACACAATGAAAGTGTGGGAGATAGTAATGGGACGTCAAGATATAACAGAGGTGTCAGAAAATCAATTTGAGTTTATGCTTGGTAGGTCAACAATGGAAGCGATCTATCTTTTAAGGAGAGTAATAGAAAAGTATAGAGAAAAGAAAAGAGACATTTACATGATTTTTATCGATTTTGAGAAGGCATATGATAAAATGCCTCGGGATATAATCAGGTGGGTGTTAGAGAATAAAGGGGTGACAAAATGTTACATTGATGTGATTAGGGATGTGTATGAAGTTGTGGTGACCACTATTAGATCGCCTACTAGAGAGACGAGAGAATTTTCAATTTCTGTAGGGTTACACCAAAGATCAACCTTAAGTTCTTATCTTTTTGCTTTAGTTATGGATGAGTTGACGCGCAATATTCAGGATGATGTGCCATTGTGTATGCTTTTTGTAGATGATATCGTGTTAGTATGAGACTAGAGAAGGAGTTGACACTAAGTTAGAGATTTGGAGAAAAACACTTGAATCTAAATGATTTAGGATAAGCAGAACTAAGACAGAGTATATCGAGTGTAATTTTAGTAATAGTCACAATGGAAGCAGAGTGAAGATTGAGAACCACGAACTATATAAGAGTGACCATTTTCGTTATTTAGGATCAATTATCACAACGACTGGGGAGATTTGAGCGGATGTGGTCCACAGAATTAAGGTAGGGTGGCTTAAGTTAAGGAGTGCGTCTAGAGTACTGTGCGATAAACAAGTACCCATTAGACTAAAAGGGATGTTCTATACAATGGTTATTAGACCAGCAATGTTGTAAGGGACGGAATGTTGGGCAATTTGGAAACAACATATAGAGAAGATGAGTGTTGCTGAGATCATGATGCTAAGGTGGATGGATGGCAAGACTAGAAAAAATAGAGTTAAGAATGAGTATATTCGAGAATGGGTAGAAGTAGTACCAATAGAAGATAAGTTGAAAGAGAATAGATTAAGATGGTTTGGTCATATACAACGGAAACCAACAGAGGCAATAGTATAATGACAGTAGATGGTAATATTAGGAGAAGGGGTAGACTTAGATTAGAGTGGACTAGTGTAGTAAATAGAGATATGAATCTCCTTAATTTGACTAACGAAATGACTTTGGATAGAGTCGAGTGGAGAAGAAGGATTCATGCAACCGACCCTATTTGATGGGACTTAAGGCTTGGTTTGTCTTAGTTTGGTTTGGTAAACATCTTTGCTGTAGCATCACCTGTATACCTTTTGAGTAAGCAGCATTCTCAAGACTTGGAAGTTATTTAAATCAAATCCTAACTGAAAAAAATCACTCTTGAAATGCTTAGCTTGTGACTTATTCTTCATCATTCTACAATAGCGAAGAATATAGTCCTTTCCTTAGTAATTTTCTAGTTTGAGTTTGATAAGGGTTGAAATTATTCTCTAAATGTTTCACACAACAATAGTAGTTCATGCTATCTCTGTTCTACTACATAAATGTTGGGTTCTTTTGTAATGTCTATGCTCAATTGCTCATTGCATGTATCTTCGTTGTCTTATCCACTGTTTGTTAGATTGTTGAAGCAGAACCATTCCAGAATTCGATTAAATATAGTCACCAAATAATTGGAACAGAATCATATCCCAACAACAGAAAATGTTCTTTCAAATTTCAACCTGATAAAACAGTGCCAGAAAATAAGCAGATTTGAGTTTTTACCTTCGACCTGCTAGAATCTTGGCCATGTTTCCATTGTTATTAGTGACAAAGACGTCACTCTCATCACACACAATGTAGTCGATTGCAGCTAGACGAGAAGAGAACGGAAGAAAAGGTTTTAGTTCTTCACTGGCAAGCATCTCCTTTGTGTAGAAGTTCGGAAAGAGCTCTCGGAGAGGCCGTAGAGTCTCTTCTCCACCATATATTTCACCAGATGCAACATAAAGGTACGTGTCATTACTAAAACCCAGAGCCCGGAGCATCAGACCTACTTCATGAGGAGTAAATGGGCACTTCCCACGCTTTCTCTCTCCATCAGGGCTTAAATCCTGTACAGAAGGGGGAAAAAAAAGGTCTCCATGAATAACAGAATATGGAACAAAAATTATTCCCGACTTTATTCCTCTAGATAAGTTAAATGCTACAGATCTTTTAGCATCTGAAAAGGTGAAGTAGTTCCACCATTTTGGTAAAACTTACAAATGGCAGGCTAAATTGAGGTGCATGAGAGAAGAAACATTACATTTGTCTGTTATTCAAATGGTTTCATTGAGATGAATAAGAAGAAACAGAGATTAAAACTCAGCAAAGATAGCAATCTCACAGGTAATGTTGTCCATCGTTTCCTTATTTCACCAAGCTCGTATCTCTCTTTATCACCCCCACCATAGTAACATCCAGAAAATGCTAGCATATCAGGTTCAAACCTGTCACAGAAATAGTTTCAGAACAGACACACGAAAAAAAATGGCGAAGAAAAAAGATTATGGAAATTCAAAGAGCTTTATTTGGATAAGATAACACTGAAGTAGTGCACATGCATTTACAGATGGAAAGGAAATACTCCTCCAATATATAAAAGGGATATTGCTACTGGCGATCTCCAAACAAGTCAAACTAGAAATTGTCGTTATCTACTATGCGCACTACTTCAAATTTGGAAGCTTGATCTAATATATTGCAGCTGTTTGTCAAATGCTATAACCATCCAGAATACAAAAACTAAAGAACAAAGATCAGTTTCCAAGAGGCATGGCAGTAAATTTTTCATTAACAAGGCATCCATTTTGCTGCAGGAGTGTATTCCTTGTAACAAACTTACATTGTCAACAGGACAGTCTATACTCATGGGGGGAAAAAATGAGCAGTTTACTTTTGTACTATGGAAGAATAATCACAGTAGATTACAAATTTCCTAGTGCTTGTAAACCAAAAGAGACTCTTTTCTGATCGTTCTAGTACTGCCATGTCCAACATCAGATAAAGGTCCTATCATTCCACATAAAACCTTATATGTTTGCATACCCGAAGATATACTACTTGAAATGCATATCGTTCTAGCATGAGAAGGGAGAATGGAAACATAGTATGCCACTGTGAGAATATATTGTGAATTGTGAATCTTACAAATTAGGCATGATTGTGGTTGTACATATTAGAGTCCTATTAGAGGAGTGATTGTATTAGAGTCCTATTATAGGCATGATTGTATTTTCCTTTTTGGTTTAGGAGTTAGAGCTATAAAATCTAAGGTCTGGTTGTAATCAAATATACAATTGAATATACAGAAATACAGAAAGCTTACATGGTATCAAAGCCACGTCTGAAAACCTAGGTCTGGCCTTGATCATTTGAAGTTCTTCATTCCTGGGTTTTTCTGGGTCGATTGAAGCCAGCCCTCTCTGGGTCGTTATAGTCGCGACAGCCCTCTCCGAAGCCATGAAGGTCTTGCTGGGTCGTGACAATCTTCTCTGAAGTCGCGACAGCCCTCTCTGTCTTCGCCGAAATCGCGATTGCCTTCTCTTGCTGGGTCTGAAGTCGCGAGTCTGGTCTGGGCTTGAGGGATCTCTCTCACTCTCTCGCGACCTCTGCGTTGGTTCTCTCTCTCTCTGGTCTTTGCTCTCGGTTTTGCTCTCTCTATCTTCGGTTTTGCTCTCTATTCTGGTTTCAGTCCACCTTGACCTCTCTGTTTCAACTTTGGATTATTACAAGTTGACCCCTCAACTTTATTGGATTTTATCACTGTGCCCCATCAGTTCTTTTTTCTTTTATTTCTGGTTCATTACAATGTCGGAAGACAAAATCCAAACTATTAAATGCAAGCTTACAAGTGACAACTATGCTTATTTGTCTAGTGTTATGAGAAATTTTCTTCTTGGTCGAAAAACATGGGGATTTGTTTTTGGTTCTGTTCCTCGTCCATCAGATCCCAAACAAGAAGACTATCTGAGTTCCTGTGACACTTAGGATTGTGATAATGCTCAAGTTTTGACCTGGTTCCATAACTTTGTGGATGACCGTATCGAGATGATGTTCTCTAAATATAGCACTGCCAAAGAGGTGTGGGATTACTTACAAAGTATTTATCAGCAGTCCAACTTTGCCAAACGGTATGAGTTGGAAACAGCTATTCAGGAAGCTCGTCAGCGGGATCTGTCTATTCAAGACTTCTATATTGAGATGACAGGCCTCTGGGATCAGCTGGCTCTCATGGAACCATCTAGCCTCAAGACACTCGACACTTATGTTGAGTTTCGGGAGCAAGGTCGTTTAGTGCAATTCTTAACAGCTCTCTTCCCTTAGTATGAGACTATCCGTGGTGGCATCCTTCATCGGTCTCCTTTCTTCTCTGTGGATGTTATTGTTCGTGAGCTCCTCTCTGAGGAAACCTGTCTTAAGACGGCCAGTCAGACTCTGTCTCCATCTGTCTTCTTGGCTCCTACTCTATCTCCTTTGCTACCGAACCCCCCATCTCATCAGCTTCAGGCCAATACAAAGCCCAAGAAGGGGCCACTAGCCTCTAATGAGTGTGCTTTTTGCCGTCAAAAGGGCCATTGGAAGTACAACTGTCCCAAGAAAGGCCGTCAGTCTGCTCAGTCTTCTCAGCCACCTCAGCTACAATCCCGAGGTCCTGCTTCGAGTACTTTCGCCCTTCTGCTGCTTATACTGCCTTTGCCCCGACTTCTGATCTTGATTTGGCTTCCTTGAGTGCTCAAATTGCTCAACTTTAGCATCTCTGATCCATCTGTCAGTCATCTTCACCTGTCTTTGCTTTCACCTTTCCTCATTTAGGTTTGCTTGGGTCCTCTTCAGATATTCATTCCTCTGTCTGGCTTTTTGATTCTGGTGCCTCTCATCATATGACTCCTCACCTTTCCTTACTCCAAAACTGTATCCCCCCTTCCTTTCCTATTACTATCAATACTACTAATAGGTCTGGTATGTCTGTCATATCTATTGCGTCTGTTTTACCCTCTGCTATGTTTGCTGTTACTATTCTCTCTGTTCTTTATGTTCCTCAATTGTCTGTTAGCTTGCTTTATAGCTTGATGCTTCTGGTTTTGATATTATCTGTTCTTTTTATGTCTATTGTGTGCAGGATCGGGTATCCAAGAAGCAGATTGGGACCGGCCATAGAGTTGGAGATCTCTATGTGGTGGAAAGCCTGCATCTTCCTCAGTCTACCTTCCCCATTGCACTTTCATCTTTTCAATTAGATTCTCAGTCGTGTCAGTTTTATTTATGGCATTCTCGCTTTGGTCATTAGTCTGTTGACCGCTTGCGGTCTTTAGCTCAGTCAGGATTGTTAGGTAAAGTTTTTCCTAGTCAAATTAATGAGTGTTGAGGGTGTAACCTTGCTAAAATGACAGCTTTACCCTTTAATAAGGGTACTTCTATTTCTGCTTTCCCTTTTTTCTCTTGTACATATTGATGTCTAGGGACCTTCTCCTATTCTCACTAAAGAGGATTCTACGTATTATGTGTCCTTTGTTGATAATTGTACCCGCTAGATCTGGGTTTATCTTATGGCTCATAAATCTAACTTCTACCAGATATATCGTACCTTTCAGTCTATGATCACTATACAGTTTGGGGCCACAATTAAAATACTCCGGTATGACTTGGGTGGCGAATACTTTAAAACTGAATTCTGTGAGTATTTGGCCAAATTGGACACCATTCACCAAACCTCCTGTACTGATACACCTGCCCAAAATGGTCGTGCTGAGCGTAAACACTATCATCTCCTTGAGACAGCTCGACCACTTCTTCTCCCTGCCTCTATTCCAGCACCATTCTGGGGTGAGATAGTTCTTACCGCTGCTTTCCTCCTTAATCACATGCCGAATCACATGCCGACTCTCTTACTCTTCGGTAGATCTCCTTATGAGGCTCTGTATTCCCAACCTCCCAATTATTCACTCCTGCGTGTCTTTGGATCTGCTTGTTTTGTCCTTCTTCCTCGTAAAGATAAAACCAAACTCAGTGCCCGGTCTATCTTGTGTGTCTTTTGGAGTTCTGATCTTACTCGAAAAGGCTACCATTATTACGATCTCTCTCGTCGCCTTCATGTCTCCCGTCATGTTGCCTTTCTCGAACATCTATCTTACTTTTAGCTTCCCCCTCTCACTGCTCCAGTTTCCAAAGAGGATTTGGTTCACATTGACCCATTTCCTTCTGAGGTCTCATCTGTGAATTCCACTGTTCCTCCTGAGCTTGTTCCATCTTCCCCTCCTACTTCACTTCTAGTTGCTTTTTCTCGTCCTCCGTTATTAGTTTATTCTCATTGCAAGGCTCTCGTCCACGGTTGTCTTTACCCCTCTATCGCTGCCGCCGCTTCTCCGCCATGACTATAACCGATCTTGTTGAACATCGATATCCTACTCGAGCGCGTCATCCTCTAAACAGGTTGGGTTGGTCTAATACGTATTTTTCTATTTCCTATCGTATTTTTTTGTCTGCTATTCACTCTTTTTCAGAACCTCAGTCTTACAATGAGGCATGTCAGGATCCTCATTGGGTTCAAGCTACGGAGGATGAGTTGTCTGCTCTACAGAAAACTAGTACTTGGGAGTTGGTTCCTTTGCCTACTGGTAAGAACTTAGTTGGTTGCAAATGGATCTACCAAGTCGAGACTCATTCTGATGGACTCTTGAGCGCTACAAAGCTCGTCTGGTTGCCAAAGGTTTCTTTCAGGAGTATGGTATTGATTATGAGGAGGCATTTGCTCCTGTTGCCAAGATGACTAGTGTTCGTACTTTGATCTCTGTCGCTGCTATTCGATCTTGGCCTCTTTATCAGATGGATGTTAAGAATGCTTTTTTTAATGGCCATCTCATTAAGGAGGTTTACATGGGTCCTCCCCCTGGCCTTCACCATTCATCTTGCCAGGTTTGTCGTCTTCAGCGTGCTCTGTATGGTCTGAAGCAGTCTCCTCGTACTTGGTATGATCACTTTCAAACTGCTGTTACCGAGCTTGGGTTTCATCCTTTTGCTTCCGACTCTACTTTATTTTTAAGACATACATCGGTTGGTTTTGTTGTTCTCTTACTCTATGTGGGTGATATGATCATCACTGGCTCTAACTCTTCTGCTATCTCTGAGGTCAAGCAGCATCTCTTTCGCACCTTCGAAATGAAAGATCTGGGTCCATTATGATATTTTCTTGGTATTGAGGTTGCTTCTTCTCCAAAGGGCTATTTTCTGTCTCAGGCTAAGTATGCTAATGAAGTCATTCACCATGCTGGTCTTACTGATACTAAGGTTTCTGATACACCTATTGAGCTAAATGTGAAGTTTAACTCTACTGATGGTGTCCCTCTAGATGATCCCAGTTTATATCGCGCGCTTGTGGGTTGTTTAGTTTATCTAACTGTCACTTGCCCTGATCTTGCTTATGTTGTTTATGTGGTTAGTCAGTTCGTTTCTGCTCCTCACTCTACCTATTGGGCTGCTTTGGTTCGCATTCTTCGTTATCTCAGGAGTACCATCTTTCAGGGCTTACTGTTGTCCTCTACTTCCTCTTTCGACTTAGTGGCCTATGCTGACTCTGATTGAGCCAGTGATATTACTGATCGTAAGCCTACGTTTGGTTTCTGTCTGTTTCTTGGTGATTCCTTGATCTCTTGGAAAAGCAAGAAACAATCAGTCGTTGCTCGTTCTACTGCTGAAGCTGAGTATCGTGCTATGGCTCATGCCATTGCTGAAATTGTTTGGCTTCGTTGTCTCTTGTTTGATTTGGGTGCCTCTCAGTCTTCTTTGACCTCTCTCTATTGTGACAACCGCAGTGTTGTTCAGATTGCCCACAATACTGTCTTCCATGAGCGGACGAAACACATTGAGATTGATTGTCACTTTGTTCGCCAGCATTTGTAGTCAGCCTCTATCTCGCTTCCTTTTATCTCTTCGACTTTGCAACTTGCGGACTTCTTCACCAAGACTCACACTACCGCTTTTCGATTTTTTCTTAGCAAACTCTCAGTGTTTTCCGTTAAAACACCTTGAGTTTGAGCGGAGGTGTGAGAATATATTGTTAGTTGTGAATCTTACAAATTAGGCATGATTGTGGTTGTACATATTAGAGTCCTATTAGAGAAGTGATTGTATTAGAGTCCTATTAGAGGCATGATTATATTTTCTTTTTTGGTTTAGGAGTTAGGACTATATAATCTAAGGTCTGGTTGTAATCAAATATACAATTGAATATATAAAAATACAGAAAGCTTACAGCCACATGCTCTAAAATGTGGTTATAATGAGGGTATTTATAAATCATACTATTAGAATTTAAGGTACTTCTAAACATGAGAGCAATTTTCTTGTTAACAACAAGATATCCAACAAAATTGCCTGTTATTCCCCAAATGAATCATGTAATAACATGTTTTAGGAGCATTATGGTGCATTATTTTTTTTTTTAGATTTCTCTTGCCAAAACTCCACTCTAAATTTTAGTTCACTTATACTTAATTCATTCCTTCCATACAATGGAATTAATCATAACGAACTTTGGGGCGAAGAAGAGCCATCCATGGTCCTGTAACCATGTTTAGGAATGCGTGTTCCGAAATGCAAATTCGTAGAGTATCAGAGCTTTCTTGCATAACACCAGTTCCCCTTTTAATGGTTGCTTCATCTCTATGGTTGCTTCTTACAACTGCAAATCTATCTCTGAATTGCACTTGATCACCATTTTCATAACAGAAAATAAATAAATAAATCATGACTCAGTGTACTACATTGCTTCAACAGCCTACTTTATAAAACCTGTGTTTGTAACGATTTTAACCAAATTTTGAGGTTTCTGTGTACTATAGGTTTCTGTGTACTATGAGCAATATAAATTTGGAGACTTCTGTGACATTGTTTTGAAGACTAATGAGGTGAATGTGAAGCAAATATCCGATCATTTTTTCTTATTACAACTAAAATGACAAACCTCAAGTGAATTGCAATGAAACGATTCGTCATCTTCCGCATTCTTGACACAAGCTTTTGACCAAGATCCCTAATAGGTTTTGTAAATCTTAAAGCATGATAATTGACCCGGCAACGCAACTTCTGCAGCTCTTCATCGAGGTTATTAGCAAGTCTGTAATCAAATTTTGTCAACTGCACAACCTGAAAAATATTTTGCTAACTGTAACCAATCAGAGTGAAAATGACAAAAAAGTACATTTCAGTATGACAATCAATTAAATCAGGGATCTCAAGTGACTAAAGATAGGGAACAGACACTGTATTGACAGTTCTATTGAATCACAGGCAATATCATTCTTTTAAAAAAATAATAGATTGCCATTGCTTCATAGGCAAGTGAAAGAGAAATAACTAACATAAACGAAAGAAATAAGTTAAGCAGTCAAGTGTAAAGCTCAATAAAATAATTAGTAAACACTAATATATTTATGCCAAATGGCATATATTTACCTTTTCTCTCCACACACACACCAAAAACAAAAGAAGGAATTACTTGTAATTGATTAATTGAATATGGAAATAGTAACTACAGTTGAGAGTTGTATAGCCTCTTACACGCCTCCTGAGGAGTATTGGCAGTACTTGATCTAGATAATATTCAGGTTCTGATTTCCTTGGGACGCGCATAGAATATGGTGGCTTTTCCATGGATCTCATGACTTTATCTGGGACTCTTTTAACAATGGTTACATCCTTTGTAAGGGTTGAGATGAACCAATTAACATCGAAAATGTTGGGAAAGTCACTGCATGTCAAATAAGGTATCTTCAATGAAAGCATAATGGTTGTCAACTAGAGTTATTCTGACCATCAACAAAATCATCTCTCATATTTTTGTTTTATTTTCTCAGTGGGTTATATGCAGGTGCAAGCAAGTTGAAATCTCAAATCACCTATCGTCCTTCCAGAATGAATGATGATCCAATTGAGGTACAACTAAAGTGGCATTGAGAATCCGTGCAACAACTACAGCATCAGTAATCTGAGGGCAGGAAATGAATTGCAAATTTTAGTTTATTAATTAGAGAAGCAAATGAAAAGTAAGTATTTTAAAATGTCAATGGATATCCCCCACTACAAAGATGCTAAAATGAGATGTAGCAGAGGGGAAGGAATATTTTTACTTACTCCTGTTCTTTGTTGGTTCAGCCTCCACTTGTTGCAATAAGTAAATAGCCATTTGAAAATTGCTCACGTACCACAGCTATGTTACATAATTAGCAACATTAGGATAATATATTTTTTGGTAACCCAAAAAAATAGAAGTGGAAAACCATCCAAGAATAAAGATGTAGGTAGCTTTAGAAATCTGAAGGAACAACAAACATTGCAGTACAAAAATATTTTAAAAATAAAATAAATAAAAATAGCGCTGCTAGTAAAGATAAATTGCATCCAACAGATATTATTCCGAGAAACCTAAAACTGCATCAGTAACAGTAATCAATAGTTCATGAAAAGGAAAACACATCAATAAATTGTTTGAGACTCAAAGAGACAGTTAAAGTGACATACTTTTGTCAAAGTAAAAATGTAAAATAGAAGAGTTCCAGCATATTTGGAAAGTTAAAATAGAATAAATGTTTGAGTGCCTTGTTAAGCAAGCATAGAATATATATCAGTGGTCAAGTTACCTTCTCTGTAGGTGCCAAACCACAACAACATAATAGTAGAAAGGAATGCACAAGTGATCACAATATAAAATTATAAATAGTTAATTAGAAAGCTGTTAGTAGTATTTGTAAAAGTCATGCGAAATTCTATGCAAACATATTGACAGGCTGACTTACGAGCAAAATGAGGCCCCCTTTCACTGCATTCATAGTAAAATTTTGAAAATTTTGATTTCCAAATATCAATTGGTGCACGACTGCCCCCATCCTACAAAGGATCAATTATATTTTCATTAGCGTGACACTCATGAGACAAAGCAGAACTGAACTCTAAATCTCAACCGTTAAACACACAAGGATATAAATAATACACAGAGCATCATGATACACACAACATTACTAAATGGACCCACAAAAAAAAAAAAAGGTCATATAATTAGCCATGCTGAATAATTCATGCTCAATTGGGTCTGAGAGATAAATCTGCAAATTGAGGACAACACAACTAAAAGAACAAAATGAACCCACCGCCAAGATATCATCATATGGGAACAATTCATACATTTCTTTCATATCACAATTTCATTATCTACTCTCCTAGTTTTACAAGAAGTGCATACTTTGGGACTGCATGTGGTCAAGCATACTAAACAATTAAGAGCAGCAGATTTATAATTTACACAAATTTTGCAAACTAAAAAGTCATTTTCAGCAATCGACATACCATATAATTGATTTGTTGATAAGAGATCATTAAATGTGAAATCAGCAATCTTGTAGGGAAAGAAATAACAAACTACACATCCATCAATAGTTTGTCATATACAAGCCAAATATCTCTTCAGAATCATTAGTATTTTAATACTCAGGCAACAAAAGTATACCAAAGCACAAGTCCACACCAAACATTAACATGATGAAATGAAAGCAATGAGATTTTCTTGGCCACCAAAAAATAGAGTAAATTATTCCAAGAGATCATTAGATTGCTCAAATTTGTATAAGAGGTAAAAAATACTAAAGCTTGCAAAAGGATTAGAGTCTACTCCTTTACTCAAATGGTGCCAAGCCCAGTAAAAGGACAAGTGTTGCACATTATACTTTCTTAGCATGTCATACTTTATAGTCAATTTTGTTTTTTGTCACCAAACCAAATTAAACTAACCCTTATGTCCCAATTACGATTTTTATTTTATTTTTAATGTTTTGTTTTTTTTATCAATTGTATACAAATTAAGAATGCTTTTTTCATACATTATAAAAAAAAATTACAAAATACTCATATATCCCAAAGTTGTGATTTCCATGATTAACATGTTTCACTTTAACTACCCAAATACAGTACAAATTGTGCATTCAAAGTGTGCAGAAAGGAATAATAGCAACCTTGTTAAGGGAAATTAGGAAAAATAAAAAAACTAAGAACAACTTTGTTTTGAAATCTTCAGTAGTAAGAGCAAAAGGTACATGAAATGCCAACCAAAGGAAAGTTCCACCACAGGAAAGCAAATCAACATGTCCACGTAAAGAACATTCCACGAAAGAAAAATGACAACAGAAATAGAGTAAAACAAAAGGAAAGAATGAATGAATGGTGGGTTTGGTATCCTTTTCGAAACTGCTTTCTGTTCTCTAAAATTGTTTTTTTTTTTTTTTGGTTGGTGTGTGTGTGTTGGGGGGGGGGGGAGTGTTAAGCGCTCCATATTTTTACGAAACATCTTTAAGTTCTTTTCTGTATTTTCGAAAAGTATTTTTCCAAAACAGAAATGAAAACAACATAAAAAATGAAGGATGCTTTCTGACTTCCATTTTTTCAATTTCCAAACACAACAAAAATGGACACACAAAAACAAATTGACACCAAATAAACCCAAAATATCTTAGAATATTTTGTTTCTTAAATTTTTTTTTTTTTTTTTGGGTGAATTGTTTCTTAAATTTTAGCTCACTCATCTGAGGGAGGTGAGCTTTCATTATTTGGCATGCAACAAAACATAATGTTATTCCAAATTTTTATTTTCCATTTCTTTCATCATTTTTCTTGCCAACAAAACAAAGCTGAAAGACTTATCAAACTGAAAAATTCGAGTTCTTTTGATCCTCATTTTAGCACCTCAAACATCCTTTTCCTCTCAGTTTCCTTACTCTCAAGGCAAGCGAGAGAGATGTTTCAGCAGTTTTGACAACAACCCATAAACATCTTCCATTCAATTTACATATTTGCATCCAGTAGAATCACTATAAGCCCAAAACAACAACATTTCACCGACCCTAGAATTTCAGATGATCTCAACAATTCAATCTCGGAAGAGGGACTGCATAAAAAAAAATTAAAAATAAAAAACAATACACACTGTGAGACAGACAGCTACAAACAAAAGAATTTCACACCATACTTGGACCCTTTGACTTAAATTTAAAAATTATAATAAATAAAAGACTGTTGATGCACCATTTCTATGAAGCTATGAGAGAGAATATAATTTCATCAAACATTTCAAATTCAATTCATGGCAAACCAAAACAAGAACAAATAAACAGCAGAATTTCATACGACATTTGGGTTCCAATTCCTCAAAACTCAGCTCAAATTGGTATCAAATGCATCAGAGAGAGAGAGAGAGAGAGAGAGAGAATACATTACCAGTTTATAGTACAATTTCCTCTTCACCAGCCTATGCGAATACCACTCCAGATCAGAAGCCACGTGCCCAGTGAAGAGAGAAATCAAACCCAACCCAAATAGCATAAACCCACACACCACTGACCAAGACACCCTCAATCTCCACCAGAAATGCTGCTTCTTCTGCTGATTCACCACTGCCAAATTACTCAACATACCACCGCTAAGCCTCCAAGCTTTTGCCACACCCATTGCACAAACACTCACAACTCACTCTCAACACCAACAATCTCATAGTATATATTACATCAAAAATAGAAACAAATTTGTGAAAATGCTAGTCTAGTCTTCAATGGCCACTGCCGTGGACACAAATGTGCTTCTTTTGGATTTCAAAAACCCTAATTGGGGACTCAATTAGGGTTTTAACCCAGCAACAGTGTGATCACGGCATAGTTTTTGAAAAATGCCAAGTAGAAAGCTTTTTAGAGAGAGAAACTAGAGAGAGAAAACAAAAACTTTTTTGATTTCACTCTCACTATACAGTACAAAAAAAGAGATTTATCAAAATATTTGTTATGGTTATATATCTATATATATACATACATGCTTGTGTGTATGTATATATATATGTACACACTGATACACTGTTTCTGTGAGTGGAGAAAGAAGCTCCGTTTTCGGAAATATGAAAATTATGAGGGGCGAAAATGATAATTAAGATAGAAATGGGCCCTCGGAGTATAAATTAAAATTAGTAAAGAAGGACTCCCGATTCCCGATTATTAACGAAGCGGTGATTCTGGCACTTATGTCCAAAGTCGAAATCTAAAATACAAATAATTTATGTATGAATCCCAATAAAGCACACATGTAACAATTCCCATATATTCTTATAGATTAAGGGTTGATTTGGGAAGTATGTTAGTTTTTTAATTTTTTGATTTTTTTTGATTATTTTAGTTTGGGTTAAAAAGTTTAGTTTAGGAAGAATTTTTTGACTTTTTTTGTGGGAAAAGAGTGTAATAATTATGGATTGGATGTGATGTTTTGTTTGTTATAGCTAAAATAGCCTATTTTGTCTTTTGTGACTATTTTAACCACAAATCATCTTCTCAAATAGATTCTAAATTTTTTTTATAATTATTTTATTTAAAATAATAATTTAAATCTAACATTAAAAAAATATTCTATTTCTACTTTATTAATAATTAGTTTTGGATTAATTAGTTAAAAATTTATTCTTATCAAATCATATGTTATTTAGTTCAAGATTTAATTTTTTTTGTGATAAGGACACGTGTTAAAAATTCGTCAGTACCATATAATTGGCCAAAAAAGTCATCGATGGTAGCTGGTGGTTGTGACATTGAACCGATAAGAGAATAGATAGGTGACACGTGTATATTTGAACATATAGTTGAATATTTAAATAGATAGTGGAACAGATATGTATACACATTTAAACAAATAATTGGACAAATAGATGACATCTGAATAAATATGTGACATTTGAACATATACAATTTTTTTTGGACAAATAATATCTTTTTTGCCCAACAAAAATTTAAATTTAGGCCTAGTTTGGGAAGACTAAATAAGTGTACTTTTTGACTTTTTATGAAATATGGGTTGAGTTTGGGTTGGGTTTGAAATGATGTGTTAGAGAGGTGATGTGACTTAAATAAGATGATGTGACTTAAATAGGATAGTGACTTTTTGACTTTTTATCTTTTTTGACTCATGCCAAACTTGGCCTTAGACTTATTGGCCCAAAAATTTCAAAAATTGACATTTGCCCTAAGAACCCATTAATGTTTAACTTATTTAATTTATTTTTCTCCAAAATTTGTAAATAAGTACATTAAAACTTTAATATATATTGTCTAAATAATAATTAAAAAATTTCTTATTAAATTTTATAATTAAAATAATTTATTTAATGCATTGTCATGTTTTGAATCATTTTTAATTATAATTAAAAAAATTAGTCATAATCAAACATCACATAAAGTATAACAAAAAAAAAATTTTGAATCATTACAGAAAAATGTCATATCTAATATTACAATGAATCATAACTAATACCATAATATGTATATTTAAGTTGTAATCAAATATCAGAAACATCATAACTAAAACACACACCAAGTTTGGCATACACAAAATAATCTATCTTTTTAATATCTTTTTTCCATCACATCACCTCTTTATTTTTTTGCACATCTTTTCGTAAAAAGATAAAAAATACACTTATTTAGGTTATCCTAAACAAGTATCTAAATTTCCTTTTAAGATAACATTTACGAGGGAAAAAAAGAAAAAATTATAAATCAGTGGGGAAAATAATTATTAATTTATAAAAAATTTAAAATTTTAATTATAAAATTTATGACTGATTTATAATTATTTTTTTTATAAATACCATTAAATTGATATTTTCTATTAAAAAAAATAAAAATTGAAGTACTATTTTTAAAGACAAATTATACATCAAATCAAAAAAAAAAAAAAAAAGACAAAAAAAAAAAAGGGGGCAAGTTATACATGTGTGTGATCATATTGTCTACTAATGAAGTATGTGAACATAATCACTTACATACGGATATGGTAACAAAGTATTTTCCTTATATAAATAAATAATGCAAATTTTTTATTTTAAGAGAATATAATAAATTTTATAATTTTGAAATAATTATATTAATTTTTTAAATATTTTTATTTTTAGCCTATATGTAACATCTGGTAAAATATATGAATAATTTAGATTATATAGGGTAAAAGAACACACCCGTATGCACCTTTATTTTATTTTTATTTTTTTGTATATATTACGTATTTTTATAGTAAATATATGTAGTTTTTTTGGTAAAATTATGATAATTTATAGTTCAAAAATAAAGTTAAATATTTTTATAGAAATGTTATGCATTTTGTATTTTTTTCACAAAAAATATGCAACATTATTACAAAATGCATAATTTTATTTATGAATGATATGGGTAGGCCCATAAGGGCCACGGCCCACCATGAGTAAACCCAGGCCCACCATTTAAACCCCATTACATAACCCGGTTGGTAGAACTCAAAGATCACCGGATGCCACCGACGTAAAAGGCCAATGATATTTGGACACACGGCAGTCGGCCTTGAGCCACATCGCCAGACAAAGATCTGCAAAGTTATGGCCCACAGTACATCACCATAAATGCAATCGATCACAGCATTTATTGCGATAGCACCACTCACCGAACAGACCCCTTACCCTGAACAAGGCAAGCTACGACACAGGCTTTCGGCGGTGAGGGCAAGTCGACAGAGACAGCGAAATGATTACCAAGAGATATAAGCAAAGATGAAGGACAAGAAGAAGGTTAAGTTTTCGATCCCCTCTCTCTCTCTCTCTCTCTCTACACTTTGTTCATCACCTTTTCTAATTCACACGCCGGAGGGTTCGCCGGGGGACTACCCCGTTCCCCGATTGGACTTGCTTACAGGTTATCCAGTGGGCGTGAGGAGCTTGGATCGGTCCAACCCATTCACGAGGACTCACTGTATTATCAGTTGGCGCCGTCTGTGGGAAATCGGTTTGTCCGTGCGCCAGTTGTGTTCATTGCCGCCGGAGACCCTTTCCCAGCAACCTATTCCACCTCACCCGTTACGTGTATGGTCACGACTAGATCCATGGCTTCTCACCACAATGCCGTTGACCACCGCACCGACCTCCCAACCCAAACCAACCGCCACAATATTTCATCGAGCTCACCAATAGCATCAACCGCATGGTCGAGCAAAACCAGTTCGATAAATGCCTTGCTCCAGAGAAATCTTCCTGCCACCTCCGCCACCCCTGTGTGATCTCGCCCCATCCGAACAAGCCCCGAGCCACACCATCCCACAACCCAACCTCCCTAACTTGGGAGGCTTGCAACCGCCACCCACAAGTCATTCCACCACCTCCACCTCCACAACCATCAATCATACCACCACCCTGGGAGGCTAGCGATGTCCAAATTTCATTCCGTCCGGTGGAGACCATATTTCCTCTCGATGCCGAGCTCCGAGCCATGAAGCTCCACTCCAAGGGGTCATGCAACATCCAAAGACAAGCCTTCGCCACCAAGAACTCACCATTCGTTGCCTCTATCCGAGACAAGCCCGCCACCAAATTCAAGATGCCCACCATCGACTCATTTGATCTGACGACGACCCAATCGACCATTTGGAGACTTATCGCACCTCATGATTCTGCATGCCTTCCCGACGAGATCATGTGCCGAGCCTTCCGTGACATTAAAGGGTCACCGTTTGTGGTTGACGATTACCAGCAGACTCTGTCTCTACCTTCCAAAGACTCAATGACTCTTTCCTCACCACTTTATCGAGCCTAACGCCATACCGCCAAGAACCCAGCTCCTTAACATCCGCCAGACCGAGGGGGAGTCACTGCGCAGCTTTGTTACTCGCTTCAATACCGAAGCCTTACAGGTTGCTGAAAATGATGACAAAGTCATTCTCACCGCATTCATGGCCGGGCTGCGGCCGTCTGATTTCCTCTTTTCCTTATCCAAAAACCCCCCGACCTCCATGGCAACCCTCTTCTCCAAAGCTCAAAAATACATGAATGCCGAAGACTCATTAGCCGCTCGGCAAGACCCAGTCACTAAAAACCCGACCCCCAGAGATAAAAGAAAAGACCTCGAGCCCCGAAATACGCAATACAACAACCAAACACCCCCCTATCCCGACCGACCTCCACGCGCAGACCGGCCGGCACACGCCAGACCGCCCGGTTGGTTCGAGAGGTATACACCGCTTAACTCCCCTATGGAACAGGTCCTCCACCAAATCCAAAGAGACTACCCTCTCAAATGGCCCCAGCCTTCACGAAACCCTTCCGGTCGGAAGGACCAGTCTAAGTACTGTCGCTTTCATCAAGACCATGGTCATAACACGCACGATCAGATTAACTCGACTGTCGAAGCCTCGATACGTCAAGTATGCCTCACCCTTCACCGACATTCGCCCCCAGCAGAGGCAAAGAACCGAGCCCCTCAGACACGACCGCCGGCGGACCCCACCTAGACAGCCAGCCCAGCCAAACCGAGGTCAAGATCGACCCCAACAACCCCAACCCCCCGGTCATCCTCCGCCACCAGTCGGTGAAATCCGGGTCATTTCAGGTGGCTTTGCTTGTGGAGGCCCCTCCAGATCAGCTCAAAGGACAGAACTCAGGAAAATCAGACAGGGCTCAAACAAAGCAGTTGACACCGTCGACCGACCAACGAAGCAGCCCAAGCAGTGGACAAAGCCCGTTACCTTTTCTGACACCGATTGCACAGGTGTCCGCTACCCTCATGACGATCCTCTCGTCATCTCTGCCATCCTATCGAACTACAAGGTCAGACGCATTCTAGTCGACAACGGCTCCTCGCACCTCATATATTCTCAACTGCTTCGCCACCAAGATTGGAGAGAGAGCTCGACCCTCCAGACCCCATTGGTCGGTTTCACTGGCGACCGGGTCACGTCCATTGGCTCTATCGATCTCCCCATCACCATCGGAGAGTACCCCAAGCAGACCACAAGACTGCTCACATTCCTGGTAGTCGACTGTCCTTCCGCCTACAATATGATCCTCAGCCGCAGTGCCCTCAACGCCTTTCAAGCTAACACATCAACTTACCACCTCGCCATAAAATTCCTAATCGACTAAGGGTAACGGTCGAAGGAGAACACTATAGCCGAGAATGTTATGTTGCGTCGCTCAAAGACGTCAAGTTGAAGGAGGCCATGATCATCGAGGGGCTTGACGCCCGGGATGAAGACGAGCTGGTCAGGGGAGAGCCAGCCGAGGAGTTAGTTAAGGTCAGCATCGACCCCACCAACCCACTCAAAACCGCCAAGATCGGCAGCCAGCTATCGTCCCAAGCAAAATCCGATCTTACCGCCCTGCTGACCGAACACAGGGACGTCTTTGCTTGGACCCATGCCGACATGCAGCATTGATCCCTCCTTATTACTCATCACTCAAGATTGAACCCCACTTCGACCACACCGCCAAAAGCGGATTTTCCATCCGAACGCAATAACCTCATACCGCCAGGTCGACAAACTCCTCGCAGCTCAATTCATCCAGAATGTTGACTATCCTAAGTGGTTGTCCAATGTGGTTCTAGTCCGCAAGAACAATGGCAAGTGGCGTCTCTGTGTCGATTATTCAGACCTGAACCGAGCTTGTCCTAAGGATAGCTACCCACTCCCCCGCATAGATCTCCTGGTCGACGCCACGGCCGGTCACCAAATGCTCAGCTTCATGGATGCCTTCTCTGGGTATAACCAAATCATGATGCACTCATCCGATCGGGAGCACACATCCTTCATCACTGACCGAGGTACCTACCACTACTGTGTCATGCCGTTCGGACTAAAGAATGCCGGGGCCACTTACCAACGGTTAGTCAACACTGTCTTCCAGCATCAAATCGGTCGAAACATGGAAGCATATGTGGACGACATGTTGGTCAAAAGCAAACTCTCTACTGATCATCTAGCCGACCTTAGAGAGACCTTCACTACCCTTCGCAAATATCAGATGAAACTCAACCCAGAAAAGTGTGCCTTTGGCGTAGGATCTGGAAAATTCTTGGGTTTTATGGTCAGTCAGCGCGGCATCGAGGCTAACCCCGAAAAGATCAAAGCCTTGATTGAGATGCAGTCACCCAAGACTGTTAAAGATGTCCAAAGACTCACTGGTAGAGTGGCAGCCCTCAACCGTTTCATTTCCCGCGCAACAGACAAGTGCCTACCATTCTTCAAAGTCCTCAGGCAGACCTTTGAATGGACAACCGAATCCGAAGAGGCTTTCCAACAGTTAAAGCAATGCATGGCCAACCCACCCCTCCTCTCACAGGCCATCACAGGTGAACCCCTTTTCCTTTACTTAGCTGTGTCCGGCACCGCCGTTAGCGCAGCCCTTATCAGAGAAGACAGCTCAGTCCAACGGCCAGTCTACTACATAAGTCGAGCTCTGAGGGGAGCAGAGCAGAACTACCCATTGTTAGAAAAGTTGTCCTTGGCTTTGGTCACCGCCTCCCGACGGCTCCGCCCTTATTTTCAAGCCCACTCCATAGTGGTCCTGACAGATCAACCCTTGAAGAAGGTCATGCAGCAACCAGAGCTCTCCGGCAGACTGATGCAATGGTCATTAGAACTCAGCCAGTTTGATATCTCCTACCGCCCTCGAACAGCGATTAAGGGGCAAGCTGTGGCCGACTTCATCATGGAATTCACCAACCCAACACCGACCTCTACCACAACAACCCCACCAGCTCTTGCCAACCTTGAAGACCCTCATTCCTGGACTCTCAATGTTGACGGGTCATCCCGCAGGGAAGGCAGTGGGGCTGGCATCATCCTCACCTCTCCTGAGGGCGGATATTTTAAGTGCGCTCTTCGTTTCCTGTTTGAGGCTAGTAACAACGAGGCTGAGTACGAAGCATTGATAGCGGGTCTCCGCCTTGCCAAGGACATCGGAGTCAGCCACATCCAGGTATTCAGTGACTCCCAGCTTATCGTTGGTCAGATCACGGGAGAATTCGACGCCAAGGACGACACAATGAAGGGCTACAGGGATCTGGCACTACCCCTCATCCGCCTTTTCAATACCTTCCACATCAGACACATACCCCGGGCGGAAAACTCCAAAGCAGATGAAATGGCTCAGCTGGCCTCTGCAGACCACTCCAACCTCAGCCACGATGTCCGCCTCGAATACCTATCCCACCCAGCCATCTCGCCCGACCTACAAGAAGTGCAGTTCCTCCAGACGGAACCCATTCCTTGGGCTTCTGATATCTTCCTCTTCTTGACCACTGGAGGACTCCCAGATAACCAACAACAGGCTGCTAAGGTCAGAGCTAGGTCGGCTAACTATGTTCTAGTTGATGGCATCCTTTACAAGCGCGGTTTCTCACGTCCATACCTGCGCTGCCTTAACCCCGCCCAAGCAACCTATGCAATGCAGGAAATCCATGAAGGAGTCTGCGGCAATCACTCAGGTGGTAGGTCGCTCGCTCACAAGATACTCCGTACAGGATACTTTTGGCCGACTCTCAACAAAGATGCCACTGATTTTGTGCTTAAATGCGACAAGTGCCAGCGCTTCGCCAATATCCCCCATGCTCCTCCAACTGAGCTGATCAACCTCTGCAGCCCTTATCCATTCGCCAAATGGGGGATCGACTTGATTGGTCCACTTCCCACTGGCCGAGGCCAGACCAAGTTTGCGATTGTTGCCATCGACTACTTCACCAAGTGGGTCGAGGCAGAACCCCTCGCCACAATCACCGAGCGGAATACTACTAAGTTCATTTGGCAATCGATCGTCTGCCGCTTCGGCGTTCCCCAGGCCATCGTCTCTGACAACGGCAAACAGTTCGACAACGCCAAATACAGGAAATTTTGTGCAGATCTCCAAATTCAACCATGTTTCTCTTCTCCCGGTCATCCCCAAGCAAATGGTCAAGTTGAAGTCACTAACCGGTCTCTCCTGAAGATCATCAAAACCAAGCTCGAAGCTGCTAAAGGCCTTTGGGCAGAAGAACTACCGAATGTGCTCTGGGCTTACCGTACCACTGCCCGAACTCCTACTAGGGAAACCCTTTTAAGCAACATCTGGGAGGCGGTCATCGGTCATCCGGTCGGTCTGCCCACCCCCAGGGTCTTACATCCGGATCTTGCCTCAACAGAAGAACTCCGCCGAGCAGACCTAGATCTCATCGAAGAACTCAGGGAGACTGCTGCTGTCAGATTGGCCTCGTACCAACAGAAAATGAGAACACACTACAATCGCAGAGTCCGACCTTGGGAATTCTCCGTAGGGGACCTTGTCCTGCGAGAAGCAACCCTCGCCACAAAGAACCCAACCGAAGGGAAACTCGCAGCCAAATGGGAGGGACCCTATGTTGTGAAGGCCCGCCCACGGCCAGGCACCTACCGACTTCAAGACATGGATGGCCGAGATCTTCCACACCCCTAGAATGCTGAACATCTAAAGCGTTACTATCAATGAATTCCTACTTTTGTATTGCCAAACTCCTTGTATCTTCTTTCTTTCAATACATAGTACAAATGTCGATTGGAGTTTCAACCTTCCATATTTCAATTGTCTTAATATAGCTTCCACGAAAAACTTTCATTTGCAGCACTTTCAAAAGCCTCAGTCCGACCTGAGCACTTTCAAAAGCCTCAGTCCGACCTGGGCACTTTCAAAAGCCTCGGCGAATAGAGCTTTCAAAAGCCTCGGTCGGACTGAGTACTTCCAAAATCCTCGGTCGGACTGAGCACTTTCAAAAGCCTCAGTCCGACCTGAGCACTTTCAAAAGCCTCAGTCCGACCTGAGCACTTTCAAAAGCCTCAGTCCGACCTGAGCACTTTCAAAAGCCTCAGTCCGACCTGAGCACTTTCAAAAGCCTCGGCCAGACCGAGCACTTTCAAAAGCCTCAGTCAGACCTGAGCACTTCCAAAATCCTCAGTCAGACCTGAGCACTTTCAAAAGCCTCAGTCCGACCTGAGCACTTTCAAAAGCCTCAGTCCGACCTGAGCACTTTCAAAAGCCTCAGTCCGACCTGAGCACTTTCAAAAGCCTCGGCCAGACCGAGCACTTCCAAAAGCCTCAGTCAGACCTGAGCACCAAAATCCTCGGTCGAGACTGAGCACTTCAAAAGCCTCAAGACCTGAACACTCTCAAAGCCTCGGTCAGGCCGGACTGAGCACTCTCAAAGCCCATCACTGACCGAAATAAGCCCCAGTCAGACCTATGAATGAAAGCTTATAAAGCAAAACACTCAGTCATAGTTTGACTCTTAACCATAATTTCAAAATAATTTGACACTTAGTCATATTTTAAAGATGCTCTCCCATATTTCATTTGAAAATCACACCTTCAACATTACATTTCAGTCTACTTTTTCAAGCTAATTTGACACTTAGTCATATTTTAAAGATGTTCTCCCACACTTAAACAAATTTGCCATTTCACTCTGTATTAGAAAATTTCTTGTCCTATTCTGGCTTGGATTCTGGCATGACTTTAGTTTCACCTTGCTTTACTGCCTAGCACAAGCATTTGCTGAAAACATCAGTGCACAAAATAATCCCAAGAAAAACAAAGCAAGACCAAACCAGCACAAGGGGAAATACACTGGACTCCTCAACTAGAACCATAAGTGCCATTTTATTCATTCAAAAATGTGTGTACTTACTTACATCCTTCCAAAAAAACAACAAAAGCCAACAACAAGACGATAAATCAAAACTCCTAAGTCTACTCATCATCCAGCTCACTCTTCTCCTTCACTTGAGGCCAGGTCTTCTTCTTCCACGCCTTCGTCTAATGGGGTTTGGGCCACGTCATCTTCACCAATCGTTACACCACTGAAGTCAAGTTCTGGAAACAGCTCCTCCGCTCTTCGTCTGAACATTTTCCACCCACTGTCCCAGTACTCTGACATTTCATGTTTGTAATAGTCCGACTCTTGGAAGTTTGCAATCACTTCAGCCTCAGACCTCCCCTCAGCGGCTGTCTTTGATGGGCCAGCTCCCCCAGACTCCTCCCTTGCTAAACTACTGGCCACAGCAGCATCAATGGCCATCTGAAAATCTGGCGATGCCTTGAACTGCTCAACAGCTGCGACGCACATATCTGGGTAGGCAGCCCTCTCCGAGGCCGCCCTCGCCCTTTCCTCACCCAACTCCTTCATCAAGGCCCCCCTGTCAGCAGTGGCCTTCTCCCTTTCAGCCTCTAACCCCCTCTTTAAGGCCTCTGCCTCCGCAATCAACCTCCCCCTCTTTGCTTCAAACTGTTTCTGCAGACTCTCCCTCTCCACGACCACCCTACTCCGCTCCACCTCCCACTCCTTAAACAGACTCTCCCTCTGCTCGGCCGCCCTAGCGCGCTCGCCTTCCATCTCTTTTTGAAGAGCCTCCACTTTAGCATCTGCGTCATATCTTTGCCTGACGAGATCTTCATTATTGGTCATGGCCTCCTCATGACGCTCGATCACAGTAGCACAGGCCTTTTGGGACTCCTCCAGCTTCTTCTGCTCACCAGTCAACTGGAACTCGAGCGACACAACCCTGCGGCGTGTGTCCTCCAACTCCGACTTGACTGATGGCAGCTCGGTATAGGCAGCCTTCCAGGCAGCACTCTCCTTCTTCAGCTTGGTTAAGTCTGCCTTGGCCTCATCAGCTTTGATCTTGGCCGCTGCACCTTTCCTCAGCAAGGCCCCTGCCAGGGTAGTTACCTCCATTTGGGCGGAGCATAACCCCCTGAACAGGTCGGCCTCCCCGAATCCAGAGGCCGAACGCAGAGCTGGCTCCTCCACCATCTTCACCAAACGGTCTGCCACCGCCTTAGCTGGTCCCCCATCTCCCTCCAACCATCCAGCTACAGCACGCGCATGGTAAATGGTAGCCCCCAGACCAACTCCTCTTTCCTAAGGCGCAGGCCCCCTTGGGGTCTGCTCCCTCCCACTTTGCTCTGCCCCAACCCACCCCACTTCCACTTGCACCACTGGGGCCTTTTCCAACCCCCCACTTGGCTCACCCCCAGCCAGCTCAGCTCCCACTTGTTCTGCTGGGGTCTTCTCCACAACGTCCGTCGTTGGACTGACTATCACCACCTCTGGGGTGTCCTTAGCCACAAAGACCTCTTCCCCAGCCAAGACGCTCACTCCTTCTGGGCCTTGCCCCAACTCCCCCCCTCCACTTGCTTGGCCACACTCGCCTCTTCCGTTCTCACCTCCTTTCTTCTCTTTTGGGCTGGCTCTCCATCCCCCCGCCTCAACCTCTTCTTCTTCTTCCCTACACCCAGTTCCTCCATCTCCTTCAGTGACCTCTCCTTTAAAGGATCTTTGGGGAGCGGTCGCGGCACAAACTCGCTCAAGTTCTTCTCTCCCAGGGATTTGGGGCGAGGTCGAATCCTCTCCCTCGCCAGCGGCTGAGATGGTCGGCCAACTTGGGCTTCCTTGAACTTCTGAGCTCTTAGTAGCATGGCCTGATCCTCCGCCTCCTGCGCCTTTCTCTTGGCCTCCCACTCCGCTCGGTCGAGGTCCCCCCCGACCGGTTGTGGGCCCATCCCTGCTTCAAACAGCGCAGATGGCTGAACCAGCTCGTCCCACCTAACTTTTTCCCTCTCCCTCCACTCCTTCACCTTCCTTACTCTCTCCTCCATCGCCGCACCCCCCTTTGACTCCACAAACTTGGTCGGCACCTTCCACGTCTTGCGCGCCCCAGCCCCTCCAGAGTTGGACACGTAGAACCACCTATGCCTCCAACCTTTGATCGAGGTTGGCAACCCTGCCACCAAACCCTTCCCCGCCACGGCCTGTAGGGTTACCCAAGTCTCCTGCTGCCCTGAAGCTTTGTAGCAGCAAAAGAATTCATCCACTGTCATGGCCTCCCCCTCCATTGCCTTTGGCCAGGCGCTTGCACACGACAGCAAAATCTTCCACGCATTGGGCATCAGCTGCCCTGGTGCCATGTCCAAACGATTAAGCACATCCACCACGATCTGCGGCAGCGGCAATCGCAACCCACCCTTCAGCGCCTCCTCGTAGAGGGAGAACTCCCCTGGCCTGACGTCAGATGGCCGCTCTGTTGACTTTGGCACCACCAACTCTACCTCCGCCGGAATCTGGTACCTTTCGCGGATAGCCTCCAACTCCGCCGCCGTAACAATGGACCTGTCAGCCCTCGAGTGCCAGTGATCTGGTTCCACCTGGCTGATTGGCTGCGGCACTGCTATCATGACGGAACCTTGGGATCGCACCGTTGGCACCTCCACCCTCCCTGATCTATATTGCTGCGCCAGCTCCACAGCATCGTCCTCTCCCAGCGGATCCATCCTCACATCCCCAGTCCCTTCCTGCGCCATTGCTAAGCTGTGTTTGCGAATAGCTTCAGATGCAGGTTCCAGAAAATCGCAGAAGTGTTTTAATGGGGTATCGTGAGCAACGAAGGAATTGATACTTCGAATATTTTGAGTTTTTGTAAACAAGTAGGTGAATCGTATGATACCAAAAGCCCACGGTTTGCCCGTATTCCAAGGATCCAAATTAATGTCCGCCAGTTTGAAAACTTTTCAAATCATCTGCCAAAACTGTATCATCAATGCCCATAATAATGCCTTGACGTTTCACTCCTAATCTAACGCTTGACCTTTCACCTCCCCCGAAATTTTGCCACGTGTATGGTCCAGATGCACTGACTTCTGCCCTCACCTTGTCTTTTCCACTTCAAATCGCCATGTGACACGCCGCCCCTTGAGCCCCGTGCCCTCCCACTCGGCCACCATTACGGTCGACCTCATCCACTCGGCCACCCTTACAGTCGGCCTTACTTGCTCGGTCACCCTCACGGTCGGCCTCATCCGCTCGGCCACCCTCACGATTGGCCTCATCCGCTCGGCCACCATTACGGTCGACCTCATCCACTCGGCGACCCTTACGGTCGGCCTTACTTGCTCGGTCACCCTCACGGTCGGCCTCATCCGCTCGGCCACCCTCACGATCGACCTCATCCGCTCGGCCACCCTTACGGTCGGCCTTACTTGCTCGGTCACCCCCACATTCGACCTCATCCGTTCGGTCACCCTTGCGGTCGGTCTAGTCCACTCGGCCGACCTCACACCCAGCCTGCCAACCGAATTCATCCTCCTTCTCATTATTCCCTTCGTTGGACTAAAGCTGCACTCGGGCATGGGGGACTACTGATATGGGTAGGCCCATAAGGGCCACGGCCCACCATGAGTAAACCCAGGCCCACCATTTAAACCCCATTGCATAACCCGGTTGGTAGAACTCAGCATCACTGGATGCCAGCTGGACAGAAAAGGCCAATGATATTTGGACACACCTACAGCGGTCGGTAGCGAGCCACATCGGCCAGAACAAAGATCTGCAAAGTTATGGCCCACAGTACATCACCATTAATGCAATCCATCACAGCATTTATTGCGATAGCACCACTCAGCCGGAATAGGACCCCCTTACCCTGAACAAGGCAAGCTACGACACAGGCTTTCGGCGGTGAGGGCAAGTCGACAGAGACAGCGAAATGATTACCAGGAGATATAAGCAAAGATGAAGGACAAGAAGAATGTTAAGTTTTCGATCCTCTCTCTCTCTCTCTACACTTTGTTCATCACCTTTTCTAATTCACACGCCGGAGGGTTCGCCGGGGGACTACCCCGTTCCCCGATTGGACTTGCTTGCAGGTTATCCAGTGGGCGTGAGGAGCTTGGATCGGTCCAACCCATTCACGAGGACTCACTGTATTATCAATGAATAATAAATTATCGTAATTCTATTAGAATATTAGGTAACATTTATTACAAAAATACATAATACATATTAAAAAAATATGAAATAAGATACATATGATACATACTTTTTAAAGTGTGTACCCAAAAGAATTTTAAAAAAAACACACACACACATATATATTTCGCAAAAAAAAGCATATCACAAAGGCTTTGAAGTTGTTAATTAACTAACTAACCAATTTTTATAATAGTGGTTTTTGGTTGTGCTTCCAACCTCACTTTCACGGAACTATGGTTTATATGGCTGTTTGGAATTAGGTTTTTTCAATGTCTTAGTAGATTATTTTTCAATTTTTATTAATCATTTTTACTTTATTTTTGGGCTTAGACTCGCTCCTAATTTTTTTAAAAAACAAATGAAATTTGGAATAACTCAACTAGAATTGAAAAATGCTAGTTTATTTGAAAATGCAGTTTTTAAGTGATTTTTATGTTTTTTCAGACTAGCTGAGAAAAAAATATTTTAAAACAAAAATGAAATAAAAAATATTTTAAAACCAAAATGAAATAAAAAATTTATTAAAAAATATTTTATTCGTAGCCTAAGTGTGCGAGAACATGCATCTCGATTATGTAGATGGTCTTGCGTTGATGCCTATAATTAATTGAGGTGTTGGAGATTTTTTAGTATTAACATAAAGAATAATGCTAAAATAATTATATTTATATATCATATTTAATTTATCATGTGATATGTTATTATTATATTGATAACAGACACGAGAACAAACCTATACCCACACTTCTCAATTATAGCGACTCTAATTTAAACTTGACCCATTTTATTGTCTTATATTCTCGTTTTCTTGTTTTGATGGTTGTTCATATCTTCTTTCATCTTATTTCTTGTTGAGTTTGATTATTGGAGTGTCTTAGTTGTGCTTGAAACATGTTGAGAGTTAGTCTTTTCAAATTTGTACTGTCCAAATTTATACTTGTTCGTTCGAGCGAATTTTTAGAATTTCCAGTATTTTTGCAGGTTTGCAAAACTACTGAAAGTATGACATTCTTCACTCAAGCGGTGTTTCTTGCGCTTGAGCGATTTTTTGAAACGCTCAGTACTTTTACAAGCCTGCAAAAGTACTGGGATGGTAGTGTTCTTTGCTCTAGCGGTTTCACTTGTTGTATCTGGTCACTCGAGCGACCATTGTTGCGCCCGCCCAGTCTGCGCATATATCAGGTTGTAAAAATCACTTTTTTCACTTTTTTCACTTCTCTCTCTCTCTCTCTCTCTCTAAATCTTAGATCTTCTCTCTCTTTTTAGTTCTTGAACATTTGGCCCAAATACACATTGATCCATTAATTTCTACATCCTAGTCTCTTTGATAAAAAGAGAAAGCACGTCAAGGGCTTCGTTCTAATCGGAAAAGTTCATGTTTTCGGCTTTGTCAAGTTCTACCCATTTTTCCTTTGAGTTTTTTTATTTGAGATAGAGTAGGGGTGAGCAGCGGATATATCAATCCGTCAAAACCGACCGAACCGAACCGAACCGTCGCATTTTGGACGGATGCGTGATGACGAGTGGACGGTTGCGGATTGATTTTCTCCAATCCGCCAATTTGGCGGACGGATGGCGGATTTGAAATTTCTTTTGCCACAACTGAACTGCCAAACCGCCAAATCGCGAGCAACTTAGTAATTTATAAGACTTTGTATTTTTAATTTGTTTAAATATTATGTTTGTGTTTTCAATTGAAAAATATTTTAAATATTCTGTTGAAAAAAAGTTTTCAACTTGAATATATTTTTTGAATTGAAAAAAATAAACATATTATTTATCTATATTTTTTGGTTTTTAAATCTAGCTCTAAAAATAATAAATAGAAAATATGATATATGCTGGTTGGTTTTTGTTTTCAAAAACATATGTAGATGTAACAATATAGAGACATACAATCTCTACTACTACTCTGTTCATGGTTTTGGTGGTTTGAATTATTATTATATTTTAAGAATCACAGATTGTAATACTTTATATGGATGAATCATTCTGTGATTGTAATATGTGAATGAGGCATGCAGTGATCGTGATATTCTAAAGTTTCAAACTTTCTTTCTTTAGATAAGGCATACAGTGATTGTAATACTTTTTTAAATCATTGACTGTAATACTTTCTTTTTCTTTTTTTTTCTTTTTTTTTTTTGAGGAAGTGCACAAGTTGAATTATGTTGAAAATTTATAAAATTTTAAACCGCCAAACCGATTCCTATCCATTCGCCAAACCGCAAATCTGCTCAATTCACATCCACCGGATTTGCGGACGAATGCAGATTGATTTTCTTCAATCCGCCAATCTAGCGGACGGATGGCGGATTGGAAGTTTCGTGGCCGCAACCGACCCGCGCCCACCCCTAAGATAGGGATTACTTTGACCCCTTTTTATGATTTTTAATTTAATTATTTGCTTTTCTAAACAAAATAGTGATTTGGGAATTTTTGGATAAAATCTAGAGTTTAATTTTGAAACCAAAAGAGGAGTTTTCAAAATGGATTCTTGTATATGATTGTGGCTCTATAAAAATAGTTAGGTTGTGATAGATGGTGGATTTTACCCACGGAGATTGATTTTTAAAGAAATGGGGTTTTTTTGCCCTAAATTGTGAATATTTGGTTTTGTAAAGAAGAAATGGAATTAATGTTTGTTATATGAAGTTGAAACGATGATGGTGATGGAGTGGAGTTGGATATGAATTATCACTCCTATCTTGAAATGTTGGAAAGTATATTTTTGTTGAAAATTATTTATTTGTTTAGAGATATCTGTGTTGAGCTATCAGTGGTGAAGGATAGTTATAATTGTTATAGAAATTGAATGAGAATTAGGTGAATTGAAACTATTTTCTTATCCATTTGCATTGAGCATTGTAATATATTTAACATATTGAAAATAGTTATTGTTTTGAAGAAAGATTGGTGAATATTTCGGTGAATCTGGGTAAGAATGTAGTTGTGGTATTATATTGTTTGGTGTGTCATTGGTGAAAGTTCAGAAACCCGCGCAGATAGGTGCCAAGCTTTCCGGTTAATATTAGTAAAAATGACAATTAGTAGTGCTTGCTTGTAGCCTACTTGCAGAGACATCCTAGAGATTCCTAGTGTTATATCCACTGTCTTGTTTTCTATTGTAAAGAATGTGATTTTATGAATTGTGACATAACCTGTCATTACATGGTTTTGGAAAGAAATATAAAATGTTTTTTGAATGAGCATTGCATATGCATTCACCTTATAACTCTATTACGATTCATACACTGTGTTAAAGTATCTTTACTGGACTTTGGCTTATCCAATGTGAAAAACTATTTTTAGGTGTTGATAATATGCTTTTTGCCAAGACAATAGATTGGGAGGATTTGGAGCTAAGAACTTCTATTTTTGTTATTGTTGTATTTATTTTGTTGTAAACTATTTTTAGGTGCTGAAGATATGCCTCTACCAAAGCAATAGCTTGGGAGGACTTGGAGCCAAGAGCTTCTATTTTTGTTATTGTCGTATTTATTTTGTACAAACCTAGGACTTTATTTATATTGAATTTAAACTCACTTTTATTGTAACTAAGTATCGTCTTGGAAAGTTGTACCCAATATGACATTATTATATTTGTTTGACTCTTATTTCATATTTTTTGCTATGACAGATGTTATAGATGCATGGTTAGGACTCATGAATGTATTGTTGCATATGTTACAGTTTTATAATGAGATGAAACCTTATGAATAAGTAAACATTATATTCAGACATCTGTTATTATTTAATATATGTCACAAGATAATTTTATTGTAATTATTTTGAGACATTACATCAATAGCCACCCTAGAGTTAGGAATGACAATTTGCCTTTTGCCCCTACCACCATTATATTAAATAAACATATTTAATATATATATATATTGATATACAATTTAATTTGTTAAATATGGTAAGAGCAGTAACTTAAAACATTCATATATATCTCATTTTTTTATCTCTCTATCTTCCATTAAAATATTTTTAACTTTTATTTATTAATATCTATAGAGTAATATTAGAGAACTTAAATAATTTATTAATATTTTTATCAAATATTTTACATGAGTGTGAAACTCATATAAGACCCATATGTGAGTTTCACACTATATAAGACATTTAGTAAAAATATTAATAAAATATTTAAAATCCTTAATATTTTTCATATCTATTATATACACCTTTTCTTGCTATCCAAACAGCTCCCACTAAGGGATCTTTTCGGCTTGTCCGTGGATTGTGGACTGCGTAGAGTGCTGGTGGTCCGTTGATGTTGGCCCGTTGTTTTGTTTGGTAAGAGTATTAACATCACTTCCAACAATTTCTTTGTAACATCCCAAAAAACAAATGATAATGAAACCTACATCTAAAATATATATAAATAATATATACCTGTTTGTGTGGCCCTTAATGGGCAGGTTGAAAATAGCTCAAGCAAGCTAATTAAGTTGTTCCATTGTCCATGGAGGGCTCTGTATTTGGTGAAACTCTCAAATTATAATTTTATTTTTTTATTTGTACCTTTTGCTTGGATAGAGTTTTTAAAATATGATTTCACCATGTATTTCAAACACATATTTCTCTTTTTTCGTTTGGCATATATCTCTCTTTCATCTTCTCCATTCTGAAAAGCGGGAGAGTTTTTTAATTTTGTGTCTATCCGGTCATCCTCCTAGACATCCGGCAGGTTAACCGATAGTGTTCATATATATTTTTTGGCACATGTTATTTTTATGTTTTAAATAAAAAAGTATTTTTTGAATATTTTTTAAATTTTTTTATGAGTTTTAAATAAAATTCTAGGTTGTGTATTTGGTTATGAGTTGTAAATTTTTAAATCAAGTATTATGTGTCACATCAAGAATTTCAAACTCAATTCAAAACTCATAACGAAACAAATTTTTCACACTCAAATTATAATTCCAAAACTCGCAAACTCAAAACACAATTCTATTATCAAATCATAATTCTAAAATTCTATCAAACATTACCTTTCTTTGCTCATAAAATTTTTATGAATCAAGTACCAATTATTGAATTAATTGTATAAAATTTTTTTAATCATATACATAGTATATCGGCAAAGGATTTGTCACCTAAAGAAAGAGATTGTTTCATTCACTTTACTTCAATTATATCCTTTATGATTAGTTTTATAATTGATTCTAAATCTATAAAATTAAGATGTTATTTTCTTGAGTGGACTCCACTACAAAGCTACTAATATTTATAAAAATTTGGTTAAAACTCAATCAACATATTTTTTAATGGGAAAAAGTTTTTAATGTACAAAACCCTTCAAATTAGTTTTTGTATGGGATAAGCACACTATTAGACCATCTCCAATGGTTATTTAGATTTGTCATCAAATTTGAATTTGATAAAAAAAAGTCTTTTTTTTTCTGCTCTAACAATTTCATCAAATAAGTATCAAATCCAGAATTTCATTTTTCTTTTATCAAATTAAGGACCAATATGCTTTTCATCAAATCACTGTTCATAGCTGTTGTTGCATGCTCCCTCGGATGTCCTCATAGATGATCATCTCAAGGCAGAATTTTGTGAAAAAATTATATTAGCTGGTCGACCACCCGGTCAACCACCTCAAGGCAAAAAAATAAAATAAAATTTTACACTAGCCGGTCAATCGGCTAGATATCCGCCCGGTCGTTTACCTGGTTGATCAGTGTTTTGATGAAACTTCAAATCCTCCGTTGAAGCACTTGATATTAGAGGAAGCTTTTACTCAAATTTTTACTCAAATCTAATTTTAAAAAATTTGATGCATCATTGAATATGCTCTTATCACACAATTTTGTTTTTATAACTATACTTACTAGAATTAGACTTTTGTTTGTTCAAATGGAGGCTTGGTTTGGCAATCAACCAAAAAAATTAAAAAGTCATTATAAATTGTCATATTACTCTTTACTTCTTTTTTTTTTTTTTTTGTATATTTTTCGTAAAAAATTAAAAAAATCAACTAAAATAGTCAATTTTCAAACCAACCCAAAGTTGACAGTATAGTTTGCCTTAGGTAAGACTCGTTTGAGAATTGATTATTTTAATTATTTTTTATTATTTATGAAAAGACATATAAAAAAATAAATAGAATGATGTGATAATTTATAATAATTTTTTTAACTAAAATAACTTATTGACAAACGATGCTTGAGTCCACATTAGACTTATATTGATAATTTAAATAATTCATTTTGTAAGATTCATCGAGAAAATTATTCATACACAAAATTAAGGATAAAATATAAATACATCTCCTGAGATTTGCTTAAAATACAGATTTCTCTTTGTGATTTTGAAAATTATAAATACTTCATTGTCTGAATTTTTTATTTAACGGAATTAGTAAAAAAAAATTCTAACGACTCTCTTATACAACAATAAAATTACGTAAATTATTAATTAAAATATATTTATGATATCATTAAAATATATTAATTGACTTAATAATTTATTAATAAAATGGTCATTTGTTGTACAATTAGGAAACTTGAAGGGGTGTGATACATTTCTACAATCCAATGAAAATTTATATTTTAAATAAATTTCAAAGAATGTATTTTGTAATTTACTTATAAATAAATTGATTGACTATCGGTATCCACGGGATCGGATTACAAACAAACGCACACAAAAGAAAATTTGCTCATTTATGATTTTGTGATTCCATTGTGTGACTTGCAATATCTAGTTAATGTGATATTTTTGCATAGATAATTCAGCCGATGAATATTACAAATTGAATCATTTGGAGAGAGAGAGAGAGAGAGAGAGAGTAGAAGCCGAACCATCCAATGAAGAAGATAAAGCTGTAACTCTGTTTCTAATGATTGAGTTGGAGTAAGTATTGGAGGTCTTGTTTAAAACAGCAATGGATGTCTATTCTAATGAAATATCAGTCACATCTACATATTGTCTTTGCCTGCATTGATGTGAAGTGTGTATATATGTATATATTCAAATATTAATATTAATATACATTGTCATTTTTTTATGCAATGTTAAAAATCTTAATAGGTACATTTTTACTTTCAAGTATAATTTTTATTTAAATAAAAATAAGGCTAAATAATGTGAGTGTTTGGGAAGTGAATTTTTTTAGTTGTAGGATATTATTTGAGAATTTTTTTTTTTTATATTTGGAAAGATAGTTAGATTTTTTTGTGATTAGATGTGATGTTTGTGAGAGAAAAAGTGAAATAATTATAGGATTTGACGTGATATTTTGTTAGAATTTTTTTTTTTTATAACCAATTTGTCTTTTAGTGAAAAAAAACAAAAATCAAAAAATTTCCTTCCCAAACACCACCAATGAAAGATGTATTATTCACACCAATATATAGACATGTACATGATATCTATAATTTATGAGTAATGTTAGATATCATAAACAAAAAATATTATGAAAAGTTTTATGAAAATTATTTACTCTTAAATTACACATATAATAAAAAACATCACACTAAGTAATGATGGAAAAATTTTATAAAATATTTTATAATATTTCTTTTATAATGCATAGTTTTACTTAAATAAAAATAATACTTACAAGAAAAAATTGCACTTATTAAGATATTTTTAGTATTACACAAAAAAATGATTATGTATATTAATATTAATATTTGAATATATACATATATACACACTTCATACCAATGTAGGCAAAGAGAATATGTAGATGTGATTGATATTTCATTAGAATAGACCTCCATTGCTGTCTTGAGCAAGACCTCCAATCTTTACTCCAACTCAACCATTAGAAACAGCGTTACAGCTTTATCTTCTTCATTGGATGGTTGGGCATGGGCTTCTCCACTCACTCTCTCTCTCTCGCTCTCACACACACACGCTCTCTCTCTCTCAATGACTTTTTTCAAACTCAACTTATTTTAGTGTATGAACTTAAAATTTAGTTGACTCAACTCTGCGATATTAAATATAATTCTAGCATAGTGGGTGAGTACTTATCCATAATTGGGAAGTGATTGAGACTCCTTCCAATCATTATTTTTATTATTTTTATACACACGTGACGGATGATGATTGGAGGAGAAGGAAAAAAAAAAAAAAAAAATTGGCCAATCTGAGAGAGAGGGGGTCAAAGGGGTGACTCCTTAAGGGGGTCCAACTCACTAATGTCCATAATTATGTCGGTCAATTATATTTTGTGAATTTTCGAGTTTAAATGGTATATTGAATATATACTAATGTCTTATTTATTTTGGGAGACAGAGGTCGAATTGAGATTAGAATTAAAATGGAGGTGGGACCCACTATACGTTAGGTTTTTGTTTTGAGAGATGAAGAAAAGATTTATAATTCTATGGGATTAGGATGGGCCTTGATGTTGAAATTGAGATAGAGATGATATTAGGAAATTAGGCCCCGTTTGTTTTTAGAGATAGAATTGAGGGAATTGATAGTGAATGGATTAATAGTGAGGAGATTGTTAGTGAGGGGATTGATAGTGAAGGAATTAAGTAAAATTGTGTTTGTTTTGATGATAGTTGTTAATGTAAAGATTGTTAAATTATTTTTATATAAAATAATAAAACAAATAAAAAAAATAAAAAAATATTAAACATTAATATTTAAAAAAAAAAAGGAAACTTATTTATAAGTCATTTTTCATACACTTATGGTAGATTAAGTCCTGTATAATTTCTTATAGAGTCTCAAGTCCTATTTAGATAGGAATGTATTCCACAAGATCTTACATAAACGTAACGTGACGTGACACTTACATAAACGTAACGTGACGTGACACCTACATAAACGTAACGTGACGTGACACCTACATAAACGTAACGTAACACCTATATAAATGTAACGTAATGTGTCACGTTATGTTTCGCAAATTTAATGAGTTTTTATTTTTTTAAATGGCATGTGAAAATGTTACTGGTTTATGTTGGTGTCACGTTACGTTTAATATAAATATGATATGTGGCAACATTCAATTTTCTATAGAAATTGAATGTTGCCATTGATCATTGGTGTCACGTTACGTTTATATAGGTGTTACGTTACGTTATGTTTATGTAGATATGATTTATGGTAACATTCAATTTTCTATATAGGAAATAAATGTTACCATAGATCATAAGTGTCACGTTACGTTTATGTAGGTGTCACCAGTGGCGGAGCCAAGAAAAGAAGTCAGAGGGGACACTTCTTAATTACAACATTAAAAATATTTACAAAAATATTTCATATAAATTTTTACGATTGACTTCAAGAAATATAAAATAAATAAATAAATAAATCAACGTATTTGGTTTGAGCTTTTTAAATTAAGTTTTTTATTTTTTATTTTATTTTATTTTGTTTTTAGTGAATATTTTTAAAATTTTAAGTATTTTTTTAAATTTTTTTAGGTACATGATGTATTTAAAAAAAAATATTAGTGAAAAAATATTTTTAAAAATTAATAAATACATAAAAATACGAAAAATGTATTAATTTTTTGTATTTTTTTATATTTTTGATATTTAGTGACTTTTTTAAAGATTTTTTCAAAAATTATATTTTTTAAGTATATTTATATTAGGTGTGTCTAAAAATTAAAAAAATTGCTTAAAATATTAAAAAAATTCAATAAAACAAAAAAATACGAAAAACAAAAACGTAGAATTTTTTGAAAAGTGTTTTCAGAAAACTCAAACCAAATAAAGTGAATATGTTATTTGTAATTAGTGTATCATGGACAACATTAAAAAAAGTCATGGATATAAAGTTTTAAAATAAATTATATAATGATAAAGTAATTTTTTAATACAAAATATGCGTAAAAATTCAATATAATACTCATACAACGCAATCATTGACATGTGATATTACCAATCAATAATAAAGAAACACATGGAGGGTGAACCCTGCATATTAAATGTAACTAACAATTCAATAAATTCTCTATTTTCATTAAAATTAATTATATTTGTATATCAATAATAATAGAGATCACCATTATATTGAAATTCTCATAGATAATAATATCGTAGTCTCTTTATTTTTAATCAAAATAATCGTTATTATTCTTATAATTTTAAAAATATCATTGACATTTCACTTTAAATAATATTTTTATAATTTTTTTATATAAAATATTTTCTTTATGCTTAAAAAAAAAATAAAAAAAAACTCCAAAACTCAGGGGGCACATGACCCTCCTAAGCCCTCCTTCCCTTCGCCCCTAGGTGTCACGTTACGTTTATGTAGATAGAAAATTGCATATTACAATAGATCATAGACGTCACGTTACGTTTATGTAGGTGTCACGTTACGTATAGGTGTCACGTTACGTTTATGTAGGTATCACGTTACGTTACGTTTATATAGATATGATCTATGATAACATTCAATTTCCTATATATGGTTTTACTATTATTTATGATATTAACAACTAATATTGAGGGTAAATGTGTCAACAAACTTTCCACAAGACTTATGGGAACATAAGTTTTTTAATAGGACCATATGTAGCATAAGTCTCCCTAATAGGACTTATAAATAATTTTCCCTAAAAAGAATGCCCAACATATAAACAAATTTAAAAACTAAAAATAAAATTAAAAATTTCTAGAAAAAAATAAAACAAATAAAATAATGATTTTTATTTAACAAAAAATACAAAAAATTAAACATTAATGTTCAAAAAAAAAAAAATACCGGACATGTAAAAAAAAAAAAAAAAAAAAAAAAAAAAAAATTCTAATCCACCGGACTATTTTTCTAATATCAAGTCCTGGAGGCCCATTTAAATCCCCTTGGGGAAGTCCATCCTAATTCAAAGCTTATTATCTATCCCCTCCCCATCTTTCAAAACAAACACAATATTAGTGGGTGCCACCTCGCTACAAATCCCAATCCCTCCTCTAACTCTCCAAACAAAAGAGGCTTTAGTCCCATGGGATTAGGTTTTTTGTTTTATTTTTTATTTTTTTTATTTGCATATTGGGCATTTTTTTTAAACATTAATGTTTAATGTTTTTGTATTTTTTGTTAAGTAAAAATCACAATTTTATTTATTTTAATATTTTATATTACTTTTATAGGGTAATAATTTAACAATCCTTACATTAACAACTATTATAAAAACAAACACAATTTTACTTAATCTCTTCACTATCAATCCCATTACTATTAAACTCTTCACTATCAATCATTTTCATTCTACTTCTGAAAATAAGCGGAGCCTAAAGAGTCATATCTTTAAAACTTAATTCATTCCTAATATGTTGTCAATATATATATATATATATATATTATATGATTCATATAACATATTATAATAAAATCTAATAAATTATTATTATAGTCATAAAGATTAAATACAATATATAATAAGGAACTCGCAAAGTAATAGGGAAAACTCCCCGTGGATGAGTGACTGCTCTTCCATAATTATGTGGGTCAATTGTATTTTGTGAACTTATGAGTTTGAATAGCACTACAAATTCATATCTTTAAACTCAAATATTCACAACATGGTGCAAATATTTTTTATTTTGCTTTATTTTATTTGATTCATATAAGATATGGGAGCGAAAGCCTTCAATTAATATAAATATGATCCATACGTAAGTAGAGAGATTTAAATCACAAATTTCTTAACCTCCGTTTGGGATGTAGGTTAATTTTTTGACTATTTTAACCTGAGGTCAAAAGGTATTGTTTGGAATGGGCTTTTTAATTTTTTTTACTTTTATGAAAAAAATAAATAAAAATATTATGACTAAGATGTGACATTTTATTTTATTAATTTTTTAATCTATTTTATTTTTTTATAACTAAAATAGCTAAAGTAACCCATGCCAAACATAACCTTAATGGGGTGCATGAGTTCCACTGTATGGTTGGGCTGCCAAGCCCAATATTTGGTGTACACATATTTTTAATGAGCAAAGACGAATGAATAGTGAGAAAATACCAGACTTGAAGAAGTCACCCATGCTGAAGATTCCAACTCAAGTCCAAAATCTCCATCCCCTATCCTCTTTCCATTAAAAGAAAAAGAGTCTCCATCCAAAAAGAAGAAAAAGGACACCTAACCTAACTAAAAAAATGGTTACCGATCGAGGGAAAAAAAAATGATTCTAAAAAGCTTATGAAATGAAACTTTAAAATCAAAGCCATTTGGAACACATAAATACAAAAAGGAAAAAAAAAAATACCAAAAGGATATTTTATAACACAATAGAAATAATATTGAGATTAATTACATCAATGGTCCTAAAAAATGCAAATTGTTATACTTTAATCCATATTCTCAGTGCGATTTAAAATCAATCACACGAGGTGATGTATTTTCGAAACTTTGCCACAAAAAAAAAAAAAAAATATTAATAGATTAAGGACTTAAAAATGCAACAATTTCTTACTTTGAAAACTATATATTTAGTCTTTTTTTATTTTATTAAAGCTTTACGCATAATTTTAAAAATATCCCTATTCACATTCGTGCAACAAATCACATAACTTAGAGACTAAAATGAAAAAAAAAAAAAAAAAAAAAGAAGAAGAAGAAGAAAAAAAGCTGTAACAGATCTCATAATTTAGCAAATATTAATATAATTAGGAGAAATTTACGATGTGCGCCATTTCAAATGGTGCAGATTTTTTATGATAAATGTTATGATTGTTTGTGATGTGTATTATGACATTTTATAGTAAAGTTATGAATAACAAATTTATGATGTACATCTTAAAGTTAAGAATAATAATATTATAATATTTTGTGAATTTTTTTGTTATGACACTTCGAGATTTTGTTATGATATTTTTCAGTAAAAAGAAATTATGACTTTTATAGTAAAAACGTTATGACATTTTAAGTTTAAGTTATGAAATTTTGTGAAAAAAGTTATGAAGAACATATTACATACACATTTTTAAGAGTGCACATTGTAACATCTACCGTATAATTAACAAGATGATGTTGTTATAGTGACAAGTCCTCAAATCTTTTTCACCAATAAGTAGTTGATTGTGTCTAGCCAAAGCTTTCTTTGATAGATTCGCTTATTACATTAAAATAAGCACAATACATGTCTTTATTTAGTAGGATTTTACTTAAATGGCAAAACGTTGTCCCGTGTAGATGATGATGTCCTCTTAAGAAACTAAGCTATTAAACATTAAATAATTTTCCTGATCATATCACTATAGACAAAAAGTAACCATGACATGGGGCACACCTAAGAAAAAATATATATTTTATTGCTAAATAAATTTCAATCCAAACCTTTAAAAAAAATTAGATTAGTAGAGAGTGTGAGGGTCACCTGACTTTAAGGCTGTAAATGAGTCGAGTTAAGTATTAAGATGTTTAACTTTGAGTTGAAAATTTAATAGATTAAAATGATGTTATTTTGATATTTTCATTAGAAAATAGCAAAGATACTAAAACAAAATCATTTTAATTTTACTCATTTATTTTTGTTAATGTCTATATGGTATATATTTGTACATATATTAGATATTAATTTCCTAGATATCATAGTTAGATTTCTAATATGATATTCTTTCTCAGCCTATACATACAAGCTTTCTATTGTATAGAACAATGGATTCAATATAATTATTTAATACAATACATATTATTTTTTTTCTCTCTCTACTATTCTGACATGGTATCAGAGTTATAGGTTAAGCTCTTGATGTTCTTCGCTTTATTGGTGGGCAACAACCTTGCCTTGGTCATCTGTCGGATCTCAACCTATTCCGTTGTAATATTTTCCTTTCAGTATTGTTTCATGGTGATTTCTTCATTTGTCCGTTGGTTTATTCCTACCCCAAATATCTCTATTATATTTTATTTTATTTTTTTACTCGTAATCCTTTTTTTTTTTTTTTTTATGCTTCTGCTCCACTCTGTCTTTCCCTCTGCTTCAACCTCAAATTGGTTTCTATCTTCAAACCTATTTGAGTTTGAGGGGATATTATACCTATATTATCGTGAACATGGTTATACACCATGCAAACCACCTAGTTGCCTTCTTTGGAGCACAATCCAAGCCGCACTCTCTGGCAGACAACCCAAGTCGCCCCTCTGGCGCACAATCCAAGCTGCTTCATCTGGCGCACCACCAAACTTGCTTCCTGGCGCACCATCCAAGCCTCCTTCTATCGCACTCGGTCATCTGTTGCCATAATCGTTCAGGACCACGTCATAAGTTATGTGTGTCCCACGCTGCTAGTTCAACATCTAGTCTCTACAACGGTCCAGCATGACCCCTTTAAATTGTCCTGGCATTAGTTTCAGCCAGTTCCTATAATGGTCTGACATTACTATAAACTGTCTCCCGGCATTAGTTCCAACCAGTTTTTATATCGGTCAGGTATGACCTTAAATTGTCATGGCATTAGTTTCAGTTAGTTCCTACAATGGTCTGACACAGCTATAAACTGTCTCTCGATTTTAGTTCCAGCCTCTGATCTATTTCAAGCGCTCTTGCGCTCTCGTTCGGATTTGTAATCTATTTGCCTTTTATTTTATTTAGTTTTATTTCATATTTTAGTTTCTCTTTCCAAACTCAAATGTTTATCCTCCTTGAGTTTTAGGGGGGATGTTAATATATATATGGTATATATTCCTACATATATTAGGTATTGATTTCCTAGATATATTAGGTATTGTCATAGTTAGGTTTTTTATAAGATACTCTCTCTCATAGTTAGATTTCTAATAGAATACTCTTTTTACAAGCTTTTTATTATATAGGACAATGGATTCAATACAATACATATTATTTTCTCTCTCTACTATTTTAACAATTTTAAAGAAATACAAATTGTACTACAAAAATCGCAATATAGAGGTTATGAATTCATCATAGGAGTTATTTGGCCACCTTAAAATAACATTTGACATTTGTCGTGTTATTTTTAAAAAAACAATCCTACTATTTTAACTAACAAAAATTTAATTGAAACACTTTATCAATTTGTGGCGGTACCAGGAAATAACTACATGCTATATCTAGTGATAAATTGAGTTGATGAGGTGGGTGGCATGTACTGGTGGAGAGTATTAAAGGTGCTCAAACACTCTGATAAGTCAGACTCAGTACTGGAAATGCTCACTCTGACATGGATAGGCCCATAAGAACCACGGCCCATAGTGGACAAACCCAAGCCCACCATTTATATCCCATTGCATAACCCGGGTAGCAAAATCCAAGGCAATTTGGAGCCAACCCGAGCATAGAAGGCCAATGATACTCGGACACATGGCAGGTGCAGAACAGGCCACGTCAGCAGACAAAGATCTGCAAAGTTATTGCCACAACACATCACCATTAATGCAGCCTATCACAGCATTTATTGCGACAACACCTCTCAGCCGGAATGGCACCTCCTTACCCTAAACAAGGTAAACCACGGCACAAGCTTTCGGCGGGAAGGTCAGAACGGCAGAGACAATGAAATGATTACCAAAGGATATAAGCAAAGTGGGAAGACAAGAAGAAGGTTAAGTTTTCCTATCTCTCTCTCTCTCTCTCTCTCTCTCTCTACATTATCTATTTCCCCTTCCTAATTCACATACCAGAGGGTTCGCCGGGGGACTATCCCGTTCCCCGTTGGACTTGTTTGCAGGTCTTCCAGTGGGCTTCATCACCTAGGAGTGGGCTTGAGGAGCTAGGATCAGTCCAGTCCATCTACTGGGAACGAATTGCATCATCAGTTGGCGCCGTCTGTGGGAACTGGTTTGTCCGTACGCCAGTTGTGTTTATTGCCGTCGGAGACCCTGTTCCAGTAACCTTTTCACCTCACTCGTCAAGTGTATAGTCACGACTAGATCCATGGCTTCCCACCATAATGCTGCCGATTATCAAACCGACCCTCCCAATCCAAACAACCCACCACAATACTTCATCGAACTTACTAATAGCATCAACTGTATGGCTGAGCAAAACCAGGCCTTAATAAACGCTCTGCTCCAGAGAAACCTCCCCATTCCTCCACCACCACCTCCAGATATCCTGCCCAACCCGGAACGCACTCCCAGCCATACTGCCCCACTACCCAATCCACCCAACTTGGACGGTTTGCAATCTCCCCACCCACACATAAATCCACCACCCCCACCCCCACACCCATCGGTTATAGCACCGGCCAGGAGAGGCGGCGATATCAACACTGTCTCCCTCTGGTGGTGACAACATCCCCCTACGGGGCCCGAACTCCGAGCCATGAAGCTCCAACTACAAGGGTTATGCGAATATCCGGCATAAGCCCTCCACCATCTAAACTTCGCCATTTATCGCCTCCATCCGAGACAAACCCCACGCCAAATTCAAAATGCCCACCATTGACTCCTTCGATGTGATAACTGACCCGATCGACCATCTGGAGACCAACCGCACCCTCATGATCCTCCATGCCTTCCCTGACGAGATCATGTGCGAGCCTTTCCGTGACAGAAGAAGGTCGGCTCGGTACCTGGTTTAGCCAGTTACCACCAGACTCGGTCTCCACTTTCCAGCATCTCAGTGACTCTTTCTTGAGCCACTTTATCGACGCCCAGTGCCAACGACGCCCGGCCACCCAGCTACTCAACATCCGTCAGACCGACGGGGAATCACTGCGCAGCTTCGTCACTCACTTCAACAAAGCCAAAGTTGCGAAAATGACGACAAGGTCATCCTCCGACCTTCATGGCGGTCTGTGGTCATCGATTTCCTTTTCTCCTCTCCAGAACCCCCGACCTCCATGGCGACCCTACTCTTCAAAGCCCAAAAATACATGAATCGAGGATTCACTAGCCTCGGCAAGATCCACCGGCTAAAACCCGACCCCAGAAAAAAAAAAGACCAAGAACCCAAAGAACACCCAGATCATAGCCAAACACCCGCTATACCGACCGACCCCTCGTCTCCGACTGCCGACACCGGTTCGATTCGAAGATATCGCCTCTCAATTCTCCCATGGAACATGTCCTCAACCAGATCCAGGACTACCCCCTCAAGTGGCCTCCTCCACGGAACCCTTCCGGTAGGAAAGACCAATCTAAATATTGCGTTTCCACGGGACCATGGCCATAACAGCGATTGCATAAGTCTCAAGGATCGGTGGAGACCCTCATCCGCCCAGCGTCTAAGTCCATTCACAGACACCCGCTCTCAGCAGAGGCAAAGAACCGAACCCCACAGAGATAATCGCCGACACACCCCACCGCGGCAGCCAGCTCAACCAAACCAGGGTCATGACCGACCCCCCCAACAGCTTCGACCTCAAGGTAATCCACCTCCACCAGTTGGTGAAATTAGAGTTATTTCAGGTGGTCTTGCTTGTGGGGGACCATTTCGCTCAGCTCAAAGGGCAGAACTTAGAAAAATACGATAGGGCTCAGACAAGGCAGTCGCCACGGTAGACCGACCCCCCAAACAGCCTAAGCAGTGGACAGAGCCCATCACTTTTACGGACGCCGAATGTGCAGGCATCCGTTATCCTCATGATGATCCTCTCGTCATTTCCGCCATCCTATCCAATTATAAGGTCAGACGAGTTTTCATCGACAATGGCAGCTTTTCGAACATCATCTTTCTCAACTGCTTCCGCCAACTTAAGATTGGGGAAGAAAGCCTTTCCCCGCTCCAAACCCCTCTTGTCGGCTTCACTGGCGACCGCGTGACCTCCATTGGTTCCATCGATCTTCCCATCACAATTGGCGAGTACCCACGGCAAGCCACGAAGTTGCTCACCTTCCTGGTGGTTGATTGCCCATCTGCCTACAACATCATCCTCGGCCGCACCGCCCTCAACGCCTTCCAAGCCATCACATCCACCTATCATCTTGCCCTCAAGTTTCCCACCGATCTCGGGGTCGAAATAGTCAGGGGAGAACAGACCGTGGCCAGGGAGTGTTATGTTGCCTCACTTAAAGAAGTCAAGTTGAAGGAGGCGATGATCATTGAAGGACTTGATGTCCGGGATGAGGACGAGTTGATCAGAGGAGAACCGGTGGAAGAGCTCGTTGAGGTTCCTATTGACCCCACCAACCCCTTTGGCGCCAAGATCGTGACCAATTATCTCCCCAAGCAAAAGCTGACCTCACTGCCCTTTTGACCGAGCACAACGACGTCTTTGCTTGGACCCACTCAGACATGCCAAGTATTGACCCCTCCTTCATCACTCATCGCCTCAGCATCGAACCTCACTTCCGACCTTACCGCCAAAAACAACGTATATTTCACCCGGAACGCAACAATCTCATAGCTGCAGAGGTTGACAAACTCCTCGAGGCTCAGTTTATCCGAAATGTGGATTATCCTAGGTGGCTGTCCAATGTGGTGCTAGTCCACAAGAACAATGGCAAGTGGCGTCTCTGTGTCGACTGCTCTGACCTGAACCGAGCTTGCCCTAAAGATAGCTATCCACTCCCCCGTATTGATCTGCTGGTCGACGCCACGGCCGGTCACCAAATGCTCAGCTTTATAGACGCCTTCTCCGGGTACAACCAAATCATGATGCACTCATCTGACCAGGAACATACATCCTTCATCACCGATCGGGGTACCTACCACTACCGTGTCATGCCGTTCGGACTGAAGAACGCGGGGGCCACCTACCAACGATTAGTCAACACAGTCTTCCAACACCAGATTGATCGGAACATGGAGGTGTACGTGGATGACATGCTAGTCAAAAGAAAACTCTCCGCCGACCATCTGACTGACCTACGGGAGACTTTTGCCATCCTTCGCAAGTACCAGATGAAGCTCAACCCAGAGAAGTGCGCCTTTGGCGTAGGATCCGGAAAGTTCTTGGGCTTTATGGTCAGTCAGCGCGGAATTGAGGCCAACCCCGAGAAGATCAAGGCCTTGATTGAGATGCAGTCACCCAAAACCGTTAAGGAAGTTCAGAGACTCGCTGGCAGAGTGGCGGTCCTCAACCGGTTCATTTCTCGCGCAACAGATAAGTGCCTACCATTCTTCAAAGTCCTTCAGCAGACTTTCGAATGGACGACTGAATCCGAAGAGGCCTTCCAGCAGTTAAAACAATGCATGGCCAACCCTCCCATTCTTTCGCAGGCAATCCCAGGCAAACCCCTCTTCCTCTATTTAGCAGTATCAAACACCGCCGTTAGTGCAGCTCTCATTAGGGAAGATGGCTCGGTTCAACGGCCTGTCTATTACATCAGTCGAGCTCTCAGGGGAGCAGAGCAGAACTATCCATCACTGAAAAGCGTCACTGCCCTGATCGGCGCCTCGGACGACTTCGTCCTTACTTCCAGGCCCATTCTATAGTGGTCCTCACCGACCAACCCCTGAAGAAGGTCATGTAGCAACCAGAACTTTCTGGCCGACTTATGCAGTGGTCAGTAGAACTTAGCCAGTTTGATATCTCCTACTGCCCCCGCACAGCAATCAAAGGACAGGCCATTGCCGACTTCATCTTAGAATTCACCAACCCTGCCCCAGCCACTACCTCTCCATCACCGCCAACTCCTGCTGAGCCAGAGGACCCCCATTCTTGGACTCTCAATGTCGACGGGTCATCCCGAAGAGCAGGTAGCGGGGCTGGTCTCATTCTCACCTCCCCCGAAGGTGGTTGTATCAAGTGTGCCCTCCGTCTTTTGTTTGAAGCCAGCAATAATGAGGCCGAATATGAAGCACTGATTGCAGGACTCTGCCTCGCCAAAGACCTTGGTGTTAGCCACATCCGCGTATTCAGTGACTCCCAGCTCATTGTCGGTCAGATCACAGGAGAATTCGATGCTAAGGATGACACGATGCGGGCTTACAGAAACATGGCACTCCCTCTTGTTCACCTTTTCAATACCTTCCACATCAAGCACATACCTCGGGCCGAAAACTCCAAAGCAGACGAGATGGCTCAATTGGCCTCCGCAGACCAGTCCGACCTCAACCACGGAATCCGCCTCGAGTACCTTCCCCACTCGGCCATCTCATCCAACCTACAAGAAGTACAATCCCTCCGGCATGAACCCATCCCTTGGGCATCCGACATCCTTTTATTCTTGACCGCAGGACAACTCCCAGATGATCAACAGCAGGCCGCCAAAATTAGAGCTCGATCGGCTAACTACGTTTTGGTCGACGGCGTCCTTTACAAACGCGGTTTCTCACGGCCGTATCTGCGGTGCCTTAATCCGACCCAAGCAACATATGTGATGCAGGAAATCCATGAGGGCATTTGCGGCAACCATTCGGGCGGCAGGTCTCTGGCTTACAAGATACTCCGCACTGGCTACTTTTGGCCAATTCTTAACCAGGACGCGACTGACTTTGTCCTCAAATGCGATAAGTGTCAGCGTTTTGCCAACATCCCCCATGCTCCTCCTGCAGAGTTGATCACACTTTCCAGCCCCTATTCGTTTGCTAAATGGGGGATCGACCTGATCGGCCCACTTCCCACCAGCCGAGGCCAGACCAAGTTCGCGGTCGTCGTCATTGACTACTTCACCAAGTGGGTAGAGGCCGAACCCCTAGCTACCATCACCGAGCTAAACACAACCAGGTTCATCTGGCAATCGATCGTCTGCCGGTTCGGCATCCCTCAGGCCATCGTGACAGACAACGGCAAACAGTTCGACAACGCCAAATATAGAAAGTTCTGTGCGGATCTCCAGATTCAACCATGTTTTTCCTCTCCCGGTCATCCTCAAGCCAATAACCAGGTTGAGGTCACCAATCGGTCCCTTTTGAAGATCATCAAAACTAAGCTGGAGGTTGCCAAGGGACTCTGGGCTGAGGAACTACCAAATGTACTCTGGGCCTACCGAACTACCGCTCGGACCCCTACCGGGGAAACCCCCTTTCGCCTAACGTACGGCGCTGAGGCGGTCATCCCAGTAGAGGTTGGTCTGCCAACGCCCAGGGTTCTACATCCGAATTCAACACTGACTGAGGAACTCCGTCGAGCGGACCTAGACCTGATTGAAGAACTCAGGGACACCACTGTGGTCAGACTAGCCTCATACTAGCAAAAAATGAGAATGCACTACAACTGCAAAGTCCGACCACGGGAATTCGCCATAGGAGATCTTGTCTTAAGGGAGGCCACTCTTGCCACCAAAAATCCGACCGAGGGAAAGCTGGTGGCCAAATGGGAGGGACCATACATTGTGAAAGCCCGTCCACGTCCGGGCACCTACCGCCTCCAGGATATGGAGGGCCGAGACCTTCCCCATCCCTGGAACGCTAAACACCTGAAACGCTACTTTCAATAGGCTGTTACTTTTGTATTGCTGAATTGTTGTACTTTCATTTTTACGCATAATGTAATTCTTGATCATTGTGCTACATTTCTCATGGCAATAGTTTTGTCTCTCCGCTACCCTTGTTGCCTCAATCACATTTTTGCTTCCAGAGCACTTCAAAAGCCTCAGCCAGTCCCAGGCACCTCAAAAGGTCACTCCCACCTCAAAAACTCGTGAAAACCTCGACTGCACTCAAAGCCTCGGGAAAAGCCGAGCGGCTCAAACCTCGAAGGCATTTCAAAAGCCTCAGCCAATCTGAGCACTCAAAAGCCTCAGCCAGTTTGAGCACTTCAAAAACCTCAGCCAGTCTGAGCATTTCAAAAGCCTCAGCCAGTCTGAGCACCTCAAAAGCCTCGGCCAGACCGAGTACTCAAAAGCCTCGGCCAGACCGAGCACTCAAAAGCCTCGGCCAGACCGAGCACTCAAAAGCCTCAGCCAGTCTGAGCACTTCAAAAGCCTCCGCCAGTCCAAGCACTCAAAAGCCTCGGCCAGACCGAGCACTCAACAGCCTCAGCCAGTCTGAGCACTTCAAAAGCCTCAGCCAGTCTGAGCACTTCAAAAGCCTCCGCCAGTCCAAGCACTCAAAAGCCTCGGCCAGACCGAGCACTCAACAGCCTCAGCCAGACTGAGCATTCAAAGCCTCATCCAGACCGAGCGCTCAAAGCCTCAGCCAGACTGAGCCCCCAAAGCATCACCTAGGCTGACTGCCACAATTGCTGGTCCAGAGCAAGTGACTCGCGGCTCTAATTCCAGATCTGCCCTGAGATCATCCTATCAATGAAACTACAAAAAGCGGGACACTCAGTCCTAGGCTGACTGCCACCATTGCTGGTCCAGAGCAAGTGACTCGCGGCTCTAATTCCAGATCTGCCCTGAGATTATCCTATCAATGAAACTACAAAAAGCGGGACACTCAGTCACAATTCGAAGCCTAGCCACAATCCCTGGACCACGTTTTTACTCAGTCAAGTTCCCAAGATGCTCTCACGCATTTCATTTACTGACCAAATTATCTTCCCTACCACCCAGCCTATTTCTCAAATTTCTTTTCTACAGGCTTTCAGTGGAACATTTAAGTATTAATCCCATTCAAACCTCATTTCACACAATTTCTCAATTTCAGTCAACCACTCTTATTCTTTGAATATTTTATACAAGTCCAATCTCACTCTGCATGAAGTTTTCATTACAAGTTGACCTAACCCTGCACGAAGTTTTCATTACAAATTGACCTCTGCTCAACATCGTCACTAGTGCAAGTTCACTTAGTTCAAGTTCGCCCTGTCTTGTAGTTGAATTTTTTCACCAGTTTTCATTACAAGCATTCATCCATTTCAAACGCACAAAACAAACCAACACAGTCAATTACAAGACATAAAGGGAGTTTTATTCATTCACAAAATGTGTACACCAGTCCATTGTGGTACTTCAAAAAAAAAAAAAAAACAACTCTTAAAGTACAAAAGTCTTTAATCACTCATCTTCGTCGCTGGAGGCGAGATCCGCTTCTTCCACACCTTCATCCAGGGGGGTCTGGGCCACATCATCTTTCCCAATAGTCACACTACTAAGGTCAAGTTCTGGGAACAGCTCTTCAGCCCTCATTTTGAACATTTTCCACCCACTGTCCTAGTACTTTGCCATTTCGTGCTTGTAGAAATCTGACTGCTGGAAGCTTGCGATGACTTCAGATTCAGTTCTTCCCCCAGCGGTCGCCTTTAATGGGCTAGCCCCCCCAGATTCCTCCCTTGCTAAGCTGGTGGCGACCGCAGCATCGACCGCCATCTGAAATTCAGGGGACCCCTTGAATTGGTCAATCTTTGAATGTACAGATCGGGTAGGCCCTCTCAGAGGTCGCTTCGCTTTCCTCATCCAAATTTTTTGTGGTCACCTTCGCCAGAAGCCTTGGCCCTCTCACAGAATTCCTTCAGGCCTCCTCTCGGCGCTTGCCGCCCTCTCCACCTCCAATTCCTTCTGGAGAACCTCCTTCTCAGCGGTCGCCTTGGCTCTCCCCGCTTCTAACTCCTTACGAAGCGTCTCCTTCTCCTCCTCCACTTTGGCGCGTTCGCCCTCTAACTCCTTTTGCAGAGCCTCAACCTTGGCATCCGCCTCGTCCTTCTGCCTGACCAGCTCTTCATTGCTATTCATGGCCTCTTCGTGCCGTTCCACCGCAATGGCACAGGCCTTTTGAGACTCCTCCAACTTTTTCTGCTCACCAGCCAACTGGAATTCGAGCGACACAACCCTGCGGCGCATGTCCTCCAAATTAACTTGACGATTGCATTTCAAGATGGCGATCTTCCACTCAGCGCTCTCCTTCTTCAACTTGGCCAAATCAGCCTTGGCCTCTTCAGCCTTAAGTTTGGCCCCCCCAACTTTCCTCAGTAGGGCCCCTGCCAGGTTAGTTACCTCTATTTGGGCGGAGCATAACCCTCTGAACAGGTCGGCCTCGTTAAATCCAGAGGCCGAGCACAGAGCCGTTTCTTCCACGATCTTCACCAGACGATGCCTCGCCCCTACCGATCTCTTCCTCCAACCTTCAGCCACAAATAAGCGTGGTAGATGGCTGCATCTAGACCAACTCCTCTTTCGTGGGGTGCAAGCCCCCTTTGGGTCTGCTCTCTCCCACTCGGCGCAACCCCAGTCGACCCAACTCCTACTTGCATCGTTGGGGCGACCTCCACAGCCTCCAGTGTGGGGGTGACCCTTACCACTTATGGGGTGTCCCTAATCGCAGGGGTCTTTACCACAACTGGGGTCTCCTTCATCTTCTTGGGCCCAGACTCCTCTGCAACCCCTTCTGAGGCACTTCTCTTCTTCTTTTTCCTCTTCAGAGCTTCTCCCTCTTTCCTGGCCTTCTCCTTCACAGGATCCACAGGTGGCCTTCGCGGCTCAAAAGTACTCAAGTCCTTCCCTCCCAGCGACTTTGGGCGTAGTCGGATCCTCTCCTTCGCAATCGGTTGCGCCGATCGGTCATCCTGCGCTTTCTTAACTTGTGTGGCTTTGGCAAGGATGGCTTGATCCTCTGTCTCCTGTGCTTTCCTTCTCGCTTCCAGCTCAGCTCGGTCAAGATCCTCACCGATTGGCTGTGGGCCCAGCCCTGCCTGAAACAATGTAGACGGCTGAACAAGGTCGTCCTATTTGGCATTCTCTTTCTCTCTCCACTCCTTCACCCTCTTCACCCTTTCTTCAGCCTCCGCCCCCAGTCTTGCCTCCATCGACCTGGTGGGCACTTTCCAGATGGTCCGCGCGCCAAGCCCCCGATTGGCAGAAACGTAAAACCACCGTGCTCGCCATCCCTTGATCGACGTTGGCAGCCCCGCCACCAACCCCTTCCCCATTACTGCTTGCAGGGTGACCCACGTCTCTTGCTGCCCTGCGGCCTTATAACAGGCAAAGAACTCTTCCACCGACATCGCCTCCCCTCCATTTGCCTTCGACCATGCACTTGCACAAGCCAGTAAGATTTTTCACGCATTGGGCATTAGTTGCCCTGGCGCCACCTCCAGATAGTTGAGCACATCCACCACTATTTGCGGGAGTAGCGACCTCAAACCGCCTTCCAGCTTCTTCATAGAGGGAGAACTCCCCTGGCCTGATGTCAGATGGCCTTTCCGTCGATGTTGGCAGCAGCAACTCCACCTCCACCGGAATCTGGTATTTCTCGCGAATAGCCTCCAACTCCGCCCCAGTTATTGTTGACTTGTCTGGTTTCGTGTGCCAATGATTAGGCTCCGCCTGACTGATAGGTTTCCGAGCTGCAATCATGGTGGAACCATGGAAGTGTATCGCCGACCCTCCCACCCTCTCTGTTTTGTACTGCGCTGCTAATTCCACTGCATCATCATCTCCCAGTGGATCCACCCTCACACCCTCGGTTCCTTCTCGTGCCATCTCTGAGGTATGTCTGCGAATCGCTTCTAATGCAAGCGTTAGGAAGTTGAAGAAATGCTCCAATGGTGTATCGTGAGCAACAAATGGGGTAAGACTTGGAATGTTTTGGTTCTTTGAACACAGGTAGGTGAATCGAATAATGCCAAAAGCCCACGATTTACCCGTATTCCAAGGATCCAAATTAATTTTCGCCAGTTTGAAAACTTTTCAAATTATCCGCCAAAACCGTCTTTTCAACCCCATAATGACCTATTGTTTCATTTTTACTCCAACGCCTCACTTCCCAACCACGATCCTGACACGTGTATGGTCCCGATACACTGACTCCTGCCCTTATCTTGTTTTTTCAACTTCAAATCATCGCAGACGCACCCTGCGGTCGCATTCTTCGCTTTCACCACCTGGCGGTTCCAAGACTTTCCTCAAGACTCTCCACTTTCGGCCATCCTCATGGTCGGCACCTCCGGTTAGCTTCTCACTCGGCCATCCACTCGCCACACTCATGGCCGACACTTTTGTTTCGGCACACCATGGTCAAGACTCACGGCTTCGGCCACCCTCGCGGTCGGCAGACACTCATGGCACACTTCTTCGCTGACCACCCATGCTTAGTCACCCTACCGGCCGGAACCATCTCCTCACTACTATTCCTTCGTTGAATCGGTTGCACTCGGGAATGGAAGACTACTGACATGGATAGGCCCATAAGAACCACGACCCATAGTGGACAAACCCAAGCCCACCATTTATATCCCATTGCATAACCCGGGTAGCAAAATCCAAGACAGCTGGCGGCCAACTGAGCATAGAAGGCCAATGATACTCGGACACATGGCAGGTGCAGAGCAGGCCACGTCAGCAGACAAAGATCTGCAAAGTTATTGCCACAACACATTACCATTAATGCAGCCCATCACAGTATTTATTGCGACAACACCTCTCAGCCGGAATGGTACCTCCTCACCCTGAACAAGGTAAACCACGGCACAAGCTTTCGGCGGGAAGGTCAGAACGGCAGATATAGTGAAATGATTACCAAAGGATATAAGCAAAGTGGAAAGACAAGAAGAAGGTTAAGTTTTCCTCTCTCTCTCTCTCTCTCTCTCTCTCTCTACATCATCTATTTCCCCTTCCTAATTCACACACCGAAGGGTTCGCCGGGGGACTACCCCGTTCCCCGTTGGACTTGTTTGCAGGTCTTCCAATGGGCTTCATTACCTAGGAGTGGGCTTGAGGAGCTAGGCTCAGTCCAGTCTATCTACTGTGAACGAATTGCATCATCAATTTTCTCTCTCTCTACTATTTTAACAATTTTAAAGAAATACAAATTGTACTACAAAAATCGCAATATAGAGGTTATGAATTCATCATAGGAGTTATTTGGCCACCTTAAAATAACATTTGACATTTGTCGTGTTATTTTTAAAAAAACAATCCTATATTTTAACTAACAAAAATTTAATTGAAACACTTTATCAATTTGTGGCGGTACCAGGAAATAACTACATGCTATATCTAGTGATAAATTGAGTTGATGAGGTGGGTGGCATGTACTGGTGGAGAGTATTAAAGGTGCTCAAACACTCTGATAAGTCAGACTCAGTACTGGAAATGCTCACTTCCTCATAATTAATACACATACACATTCATTCATATATACACTATCACATTTCACTGACAATGTCCACATAAAAATCAATATCAAAAGCAAACCCCCCCAGCTCCACATTTGTCAAAGTGACTTGGATCTTTTACATACACTGCACTATACTCAGATTTTAGAGGCAAACCAATTTGGAAATTTTTTTTAAATAACTAATGTGGCTAATGGTCAAAAAAGCTTCAAAAGTGAGCAATGTCATCGTGGTATGGATCATTCTTTTTCTTTCTGTTATTAAAAGTAATGATTTATAGAGCATAAAAAGCAAGCATGTTTTGACATGTAATTATTAGTGTATGCTCTCTTGAAATTAGACCCTGTTGTGTAGATGTTGCGGCCCTTGACTTGGAGGGCTGCCCTGCCCGTGAAAGTGTAAAGCGTTAGAAAAAGTTTTTTTAACATTCATTTTAGATGAAGTCTACGATTTATATAATATATATATATATATATATAAATAAATTAAACTAAACTAGAATGGAAATTTTATTTTCCTCCTCCCCCCCCCAAAAAAAAAATTTATCATGAATTTATGAGTGTGGTTAAAATTTAATTAGTGTATTGTGGGTTTATATATAAAATAAATTTGAATTATATATTGGTATTTCTAGATAAATTTGTCAATGAATTTTTTGGATTTGTAGTCCTACTAAACTAAAATACACATGAATGAATGAAATTTTATAAAATTTATTCGTAAAACTTACTTTTAAAAAATCTTATCAATTCATATAAATTCTACGTCTAATTTATTTTCTTAAACTTCTTTGGGTGAAAATTGCTAAAAAAAAACTCATCAATCTCTATGTGAGCACATGGTCTAGGCTTTGGTAAAACCCATGCTGTTGACCCAGCCCATGTTGGTCCATTCTTGGACCCAGCCATGTTGTCTCTGTTGCAGTTGAAAGGCCCACACCATGGGATCCAAAAATTCAGATGGAATGTCACCTAGTGAGCCGATTGGTAGACATGAGATATTAAAATCTTAGGCCCTAGCATTAGTGGCCCAAACAAAAGTTCTTTCAAATAGATGGCTTTTTTCAGTTTAATAGAGGGTTCGTTTGGGAGGAATTTTTTTAGTTTGATTTTTTTTAATTTTTTGGTTAATTTAGCCTGGCTAAATTAGTTCCCTTTGGAAACAATTTTTTGGTTTTTTTTGACCTTTTGACTTTTTTGTGAGAGAAAAAGTAAAATGATTATGGTTTAAATGTGAGATTTTATTTTATTAACTTATTTAGTCTATTTTATTTTTTTTGTACTTTTTTAATCCCAACTCAATCATAACTCACTTGCCAAACGGCAATAGAGTCTGTCATGACCCAAACAAAGTTCATCAAATAGATGTTTGCAATATTATTTTTTTTTTGGGATAAATTACACTTACTTCCCATCAGATTTGGGTGCAAATATTTTTTTGAATAACACCTATGCGAGTATTGTATAAATTTTTTGTTAGATTTTTTAAGACCGCTAACATTTTTGCAAATAAAAATGTACATGCTCTGATCTTGACATGGCAAGAAATGAGAGGATTGAGCTTGAAAAGTTGAAAGGCTAGTTCTTTTGTATTAAAAAAAAAAAAAAAAATCTTAAATGTTTGAAGTTTTTACATTTCAAGATTCTAGCATGATTGGTGTTTTAGAAAGTTGGTAAAAAGTTGATTTTTTACTTTTTATCAAGTTTTTTGACTTTTTTGGAGGTGATTTGAGAAATTGGTATAAAGTTGACTTTTTTGATTTTTGATTTAATATTTATTTATAGCATCAAATCAAAATAAAATGACCAATATACCCTTGCCAAACTTTGGAATTTTAAGTAATTTGTTAACATGGAGGGTATTTAGGTAATTTCACAAGGCAATTTTTTTGTCACATTCCAAATGCAACAAATTGCGTTTTGAAGCTGCCCGGCTTTTTTTTCATAAGCCAAAAACGCTGCGTTTTTTACTTCCCAAAACGGCACTTAATAACTACAAGTGATTTGAGACATTATCTACCCAAACCCGACCTGAGTTACATCCTAGTTGCCCAAACTATCAGAATTGTACATAAATTTCATTTTTTCTTCTTTTTTTAGTGCATCTAAGTTAATTAATTTATTAAAATTAGACTCCATATATATATTTTTAATAAAATCATTAATAACATTAAAATAAATAATTTATACAATGTAAGAGAGATGTCGCTATAATGGTCTTTACAATTTAATTTATGAGAGAAAAAAAAAAGATTTTGTATTATGTTACTTGTATATATAATATAAATTCAATATGATCTAACGATCTAAATTATTTTAATATCATCAAATGGCTAATAATTTATATGTATTTTAATATTTTAATATATTTATATATAATTTGAATTTCAGATTATTCGGGTTGTTTGATATATTTACCCAAACCTGTCTAAATTTAATTAAGACTTTTAAATTTTTGTTCATGCTCATGCTAATGCTAAATTCAAAAATATTTTACCCAATCTCTAAAAAAATTCGAAAACTCAAATTAAGTTTGCCCAAATTGCACCCTAGATATACTAAAAGTGTGAAAATGTTTTCATACATTGCTTGCACAATGTTCCCACCAAAGTACCACTTTTGTCCTACGTAGGTGCACTATTTTGATAATTTTGATTCTTTCATTTGTCCCCTTTTTAAGTGTAATTAGCAGAGGAGTTTTGCAACAATTAGGCAATTATGTGCTGAGAATTGTTACTATCTGCAACTATTGTTGCTACTTTTCTGTCAAAAGTGTAGTCACATATTAGAAGCATAAAAATTATATATGAAATAAATACATAATGATGTGATGATTTTTGAATTTATTATTTTAAATAAAAAAACTCATTAAGATAACTTATATTTTTGAAAATACCATTATTACATTATTCTTATAAAAAAAATTGTATAAAATTTTCTGTGTAAAAAATTCTCATTTGTTGGTTTCATTTTCAAAAACTATTTTATGTTCCTGAAAACAGAAAACTAAAAAAATTAAAAGCTGATATAAAAATTTGTTTTGGCAAACTATTTTATTTTTTTCAAAAGTACTTAATTTTTATGAAGTTCTTTTAAGGAAAAATTACCAATAAATCCCAAATGATGGAATGTTGATCCATTTAGTCTTGTGTTTTTTCTTATGAACCATTTGGTCCTATTTAGTTGGTAAGGAATATTTTCTTTTGATCTGATATGGATCGAGTTTGCATATTTACCCTTGTGGTCCGATTTGGGGGGATTATGTTTGCTGATGTGTGTGTATCAATGTGGAAGGTAACTTTTTAACATTTCCATTTGGGACTGTGATTTGTGCAGAATTATTTATAGTGGGAAGGGTTTAATTGCTGATGTGGTTTTCCTGTAACGTGTGAAATCATTTTGTGCATTTCTGGGAGGTTGGGTTGCGTTGATTTTCCGGAGCCGGTGCTGCTTTGAGCAGCTGGCTGTCCAGGTAATTGCAGGTTGTTTTGTTGGGGATTTTGTTTGGGTTTTGATGTGTGTTGCTTATGTTTTGTTTTTGTGTTTGTGCAATGTAAGTTTTTTGTGTTCTGGTACGGGGTGCTTTCATTTTGGAATCGGGGGGTAAGGAGATGTCAAGGTTTTTGTTGATTTTACCAGTATGGAGGTTGTTATTTTGTTGTTGTGTACTTACGGGCAAACGAATGTTGTTGTTCGACTTCATCAAGCGTTGACGTTCGCACAATTGGTTGATGGGATATGCGGAAAGTTTGATGGTTTGGTACCCAAGATGGTGTTTTTATTGTTCGTTGTAGCCAGCTATAATAAGTTTAAGGTTGGGTGCGATGAGGATCTTCGTACGCAGAATGTTACGTGTGACAAAGATTAGGTAATGTTCATTTGTTAGGTACGGCGGGACATTAAGACAAAACAACTAATTACTATTAACAAAAACAGACATGATAGCGCCGAATTCATATTAACAGGTATGAGACGGACACTGCGTAATCAATATATTGTAAACAAAACAAAACACACAAAACAAACAAAAAAATGAACGCCAACATGCTCATGGTTTGTTGAAGCGAATAACCAAAACGTGTCCCTATTTTTTTCCATCGAACGTGGGCAACAAAAAATCCTTTAAGTCCTTATTTGTGTATATCCATTTACATTCCATCGTTGCACAAAACAGTAACAATTTTCCGTATTACAACATCAACTTGGACATAGGACTACGTTTAATTTGAACCTACCTAATGCAATGTGGCATGACGTTTAATTTGAACTTACCTACGTTCAATTTCAACATTAGCACGAAACAGGAAATCAAAATGTGGCGAAACATGTGGCATGACGTAATGTGGGGTTAACGTTTAATTTGAACCTACCTGATGCAATGTGGCATGATGCAATGACATGCAAATGATCGTGCTACGATAACTAAACTACATATTAACCTCACATTGGTTCCGAACAATGATACATCAACTCAATAAACAATGTACGACACATTCTTGAACAAGATAACATATTGTCACATTATACTAAGTGCAATTTTGCAGATCCTCACATTACCACAAGCCCCCACTTGTGACACTAAAATCCACAAACACAACCAATAAACTGACATGAAATCCATTCACCACAAGGGATAACTCACATTACCATGTAACACAGGAAACAATCTCATAATGTAACAATAACAGAGGAAACAACAATAACATCACAGCAATAATAGAGGAAACAAACTCCTAATGTGACAACTACGGCTGCTGTTCATTGACATATGTCAAAAAAAAAAAAAAACCGATCCCTAACATAACATTACCGCACCACTGTTCCATGTAACATTGATTCAAACCCCCAAAACAAACCACATCGCATTCAACACATAACATTGCACAATAAACCAACTAACTACAGTGGTCAACATCACAAACCTTCGCCTATCATAGTCATCGATTTTGATCGATCGGCGCCGGTAAAACCAATGTGCATTTGTCTCTGCAAATCAATAGTCGGAGAAGACGACGACAAACAAGTGCCGACGGGGTGTATAATCTACTGTTATCAAACATCAAACATGGGGATGTTCAAATGTGGAAATGTTGCACACTAACATTTCCATATGAAGATCAACAGATTTGATCGAAAACGAAGGAAAACACAAAAAGCCTATAGTGCACTTTATGTCCAGATCTATAATTTCACCATAATCAAAAACCCAAATTGGCCCCTAATACACACACCAACAGGCGCATGACATAGGGCAAATGTGAGATTCTGAGTGTTTTAGGACTTTTCAATTCAACAGAAAAGATGCAGGACTAATTAGAGCACAAGTTTTAATTTGAGATTTATCAGTACCTCACCCTTGTTTTAATTGTTATTGTCTACATTATTGAAAATAGAAATGATATTTCATTGATTTTATTTTCAAAAACACGAAAATGAAAATTTTAAAAACAATACCAAACAAATTTGCATCACGTGTTTCCACTCTTGTAGTGATTCGAGTATGCCCTGCAAGTTGTATATTATTTTTGATCTTTTTATATAATATTTGCTTATTTGTCAAAAAAATTTAAAATTAAAATTGCATTGCGCATACTGTCATAGTAAACAAAGCTTTTTATTTTTTATTTATTATTTAATACTAAAGCAATCAATTAGACAAAAAGACTCTCTGATAGCTTTAATAGTCTATTTTTGTATTGATCAAAGTCAAACTAATTGTTAAACTAGAAAAATTCAACATCTTTTTCTTTCATATAAATTGTGTTTACTCTAAATAAAATTTTAAAAAAGGCTCAAATTAACTAATTGTTCATTATTTCAATTCCTGTTTGGAGAAAGAAAAATGCCTAAGACCCCCAGTGAGGGTCACTGGGAGTCGTGCGTGTAGACCCGTGATTGGCCCAAAAAAAAAACTTCTTTTTTTTTTTTCAAGCGAATGACAACGCGCCATGTCACTGAGGTTCGACCCCCACTGGTGGTCGGAAGCAGCGCTCTTGGAGAAATGTAATTAGCTGGTTTTTCAAACAAAAATTTAACCAATTGTCACTAAAGCCAAGCCCGAGCCGCCTTAGTTTTGTTGGTGATCCCTTTTTACTTTTATTTTTTTCTTACTAAATTTTATCATTGTTTTTATCGTTATTTGTAAATTAAACTAGGGTCAATTTTTTTAATGTGGCATTGTTAACAACTTTGTTTTGGATTAAGGTAATTGGCAGCTGGCTGTTTTCTTGTTCCCAAACAGACATAGTATCCAAAGTTTTGTTGCCAACCTCCCTTAATTTTTATATTCAATTGAGGATATAATCCAAGGTGACACTTCAAATGAGCTTTTTGTTAAAACAAAGTCAAATAGTTGGAAATTTTTTGAGTAATACTACGCACTGAGATAAAAATATTTTGAAAATTATTACGAAAAAAATGTATAAATTAGATTTATTCTAAACATATAGTCATATCACATCAAATTTGAATTTACAACGTACATTTCATTTTTAAGATACTTTTTTTAGGATATATAATTTTTTTGAAATATTGATTTTACAATTGAGAGAGAGAGAGAGAGAGAGAGGGAGAGAGAGAGAATATTTTATTCGAACCATAAAAAGATATTTCAAAAGTTAATGTGAAAAAAATGCCTCAACTAGATTTATTCCAATGTAATTTAAACCACACCCAATTCGAGTCTACAACTCGGGATAGATATACATATATACATATTTTAAATTTTGATTTTAGAATTATGAGAGACAACAAATGAAATGAAACAATTTGAGTCTACAACTCGGGATAAATATTTTTTTTTTTTTTAAAAATTTTGATATTAGAATTATGAGAGAGACAACAAATGAAATGAAATGAAATGGTAGTTGCGTCAAAGAAATAACTTTGGTGGATCATGAAAGGGAAACAAAAGAAGACTTAGACCGGTATTGTCTCTGTTATCACTCCATCAACTCCCATCTTATTTTTCATATTATATGGATGAGCAAATGGTTCCATGTCTTAACAGTTACTCACATATGATAATATTGTCTTGTTACAACAAGATAGACTCGTGACATATAATATATAGAGTTAAAATCACTTAATTTGGTCTACTAACAATGCAAAATCCCAACTAAACTTGGATTATGTAAGCAAAAGCTTGTGTCAGACGTATTCATTTTTTTTTTCAACTAAAAAAAAATAGACATGTAAACCTTAAGTAGATATATATATTGGTGCAACAGTAATATTACGTGATATTGTTGAAAAAACTAAATGTGTGAAGAAATAAATATTATTGTTTATACCATTTTTTTTTTTTTTTTTTTTATCGATTGTAACCTATTAATTATGGCCAAGTTCAATTATAGTCTGTCGATTAAAATCATAAATTATTTTCAAAGAATAATCTTGACAACAGTTGTTTTTATTATTATTATTTTTATTAACATGCATGCTAAAATGGCATGATATATGTGTTACATGTTAAATGGAGGGTCAGAAAGTTAGCAATTGAGCAATTTGAAAGTTAATTGTTGAGATTAAGGAGCCAAAATTAAATCAAATATTAAATCTGCAAAATGGTTCCTATCAAAGGTGAGAATGTATCATATTGAGGAAATCATGGGCTTGTTGAGGAAATTGTGGGCTTAAGCTATTTCTTTTTCTCATGTGGCTGAATCTATAAATAGGCCAAGAGAGATACAAAGATACATCAATCAATCAATCTCAACCACCATTCACAAAACGTGATTTATCTAGGAGTAGTTTAACTTAGCAATTGTTAGGAGTAGTTTAACTTAGCAATTGTTAGGAGTAGATTAGTAATAACCTTTTTCCAATCTTTACTTCTCTTCTTTCTATCGATTGCTGTATTTTTCATTTCTTTATTTTAGTTTGAGTTCTTGTAACTGATAACAAGTGATAATTTAATTGAATAAATACATATTCTTTTTTTGTTCAAATCATTATTTACTTAATTACCTCCAGGGAAATCCTTAATCTGTTTAAGGTATAGAATTCAACTACAAAATCTTTTTGTGATTATTAAAATTTGTTTAAACCTGTCGATCAATCACTATCGATTGGGCCTAAATCGAATTTTTGTTAACATAAATTGGCATGCCCAGTGGGATCATTCTAACTTGGAGTGATGATGATGAAGAAGCAGACTTATCATGCCTTTAACAAGTATGCTTACATATTGTGCACCATGGATACAAACCGCCAATGGAGTGGCAGTGTTCCCATGGATACAAATTATTTGTGGAATGCTTCATATTCTGAAAATTGCCAGTGTTATGGTAGATGTTCTACCACTTATTGTCAACATAATGACATGAGAAATGATGTGAAAAGAATGATTTGGCGTTGTGAGAATAAAATTTATTGGTGTGAGAGTGAAATTTTAGCCTTAAAAAAAGAAATTAATTATCTTTATAGGAAAAAATTTTATCATCTCCGTATTATTTGACGCAAAGAGTCTTAAATTATTGTGATGAAAAAATTTATCGACTTAAAGGCCAAATTTTTCTAATTGATGAATAAATTCTATATTAGAAACAAAAATTAGAAGGCATAATAGCCAATGAAAAATTAAGATATGAAAATAATGTGACTCATACGATTAATATACATATTTTTGAAGAGCCAATCATTCATGAAGAGCCAAGGTATGTGTCTCGAAAGGTTAGCACACCAAGTCATGAAAATAATATGACTTTAGAAAATTTTCATAGGTCATTAATGGCTAAAATTAAAAAACAACCCCTTCTCTAAAAAAATATTGAGAATTTTGATGATAAAGGTTCACTTGGGGGGGCATGATATTTTGCCAAACGTGACAAAAAATGACAAGCCATTAATGGTTAAAAAAGAAGAACAATACCTTCTCTCAAAAAATGATAAAAAATCATCACAAAATTATGGTAAAAATTCACTTGTGGGGCATGATTTTAAGTTAAAGAAGGCTGAAAATTATGAACTTGGGGGATATGATTTTAAGATAAAGATGGTTGAAAATTATGAATCCAAGTTTGTTGAATGTGAATTTTTGGCATTATTCGAAGTGTCAAAATTTATGAATTTTTCATAACATTTAATTATGTGAGTTTTGGGATCCAACATCCACTTTTGATTTGTAGATCACACCAAAAATTAATTTTCATGATATGGTCTGAAAAACAACAATGGTTGAAAAATGTTATATCTAGTGAATTTTTTTAAATTAGCCAAAATGTGACTAATGGAGAATTGTTTTATTTAAAAATAAGGGATGTGACTCTTTATTATGTCACTTAATAGAGCCAAAGATGGAGTGTTCGCCAATCGACAGTGATAGATTAAAAATTACTATGGGTGTAATATAACTCTTCAAGAATTTAAATTATTTGCACTATAAAATATTTTCTATCGATTGTGGTAAACCGTCTTATAAATTATTTAATTGGATTTCATTTTTCAACACATTTAAATGAGGGGGCATTGTTTGCACCATAGTTTATTTTTCTGTCGATTGTGACTTATTAATTATGACCAAGTTCGATTATGGTCTGTCGATTGAAATCATAAACTATTTTCAAAGAATAACTTTGACCACATTTGTTTATATTATTATTATTTCTGTTTACAAGCATGCTAATGTGGCATGATAGATGTGTTAAGGACGTGACATGATGACATGTTAAATGAAGGGCCAAAAAGTTAGCAATTGAGCAATTTCAAAGTTAATTGTTGAGATCAAGGAGCCAAAATCAAATCTAAGTACCAAATTTGCAAAATGATTCCTATAAAAGATGGGATATGTATCATGTTGAGGAAATCATGGACTTGTTGAGGAAATTGTGGGTTTAAGTTATCTCTTTCTCTCATGTGGCTGAGCTAGCAAAGATACTCTGTCCCAAAATATTCTTGTTCGCCTGTCCCAATTCACTCATAATCATTGGATATTTGGGGACATGAATATTTGGGGACAGTGAATCCTTATGCGTGGCTGAGCCTATAACTAGGACAAGAGAGACACAAAGAGGCATCAATCAATTAATTTCAACCACCATTCACAGAAAGTGATATTTATCTAGGAGTAGTTTAAACTTAGCAATTGTTAGGAGTAGATTAGCAATAACTTTTTACAATCTCCACTTCTCTTTTTTCTGTCGATTGCTGTATTTTTCATTTCTTTGTTCTTATTTAAATTGTTGTAACTGATAGCAAGTGATAATTTAATTGACTAAATACATATTATTTTTCTGTTCAAATCATTATTTACTTAATTACCTACAGGGAAATCTTTAATTTGTTTAAGGTATAGAATTCAATTATAAAATCTGATTTTTTTTGTATTTATTAAAATTTATTTAAATCTGTTGATCAATTACTGTTGATTGGGCCTAAATCAAATTTTTGCCAATAATTATTATAGTAAAAAAGCCCCTCGTTCCTGCCCTGTGCTGTGGCGTGGGTCTGCCCTCCATTGGTGCCTTGGTGGTGGGTCCCCCACATGGTGGGGGTTAATTCCTAGCTGGCAACCGGTTACCCCGGGGTTAGGGCCCACGGGGGGCGTGACCTCCACCGTCGATCCCCTTTTTTCATGTTCAAAAAAAAAAAAAAAAAGAGGCTGCATGTCAATCTTGAATATGTGGATCTAAAGTAGACTTGAAACTCTATTTATTTGTTTTGTTTAATTATAATATTTGTGAGTGTAATAATATTGTTGTACTTAATATTTGTTTGTAAAATGGGATGGTTCGGACCGATACCAAAAGTCTAGAGTTCAATTCTCTTGTTTGGTTGGTTCATAGTCGTAGGTCTCTGAACACCTAATTTACACGTTTAAGAGTGTCTGTTTGGTTTTATCTTTTAAAAATTATTTTTAAATGAATTTTTATTTATTTTTAATAATTTTTAAAAAATATTTTTTAGATGTACTTAATCAAAATATATCTGAAAAATAAAATAAATTGATTAAAATATTAAAAAAATACTAAAAACAAACAAAAATTGAAACAAAAAACTATGTATTATTGTTCAGATTTTTGTTTATTTTTCGTAAATGTTTTTTCATATTGTAATTATTTATTTTTTTTTGAAATACAAACCGTCTAAATGCAAACCAAATGAAGTTATAAGAAATAAAATTGAGGGAAAAAAGAGAAAAAGGGCAGTGGTTGATCCACCATTACACAATCAAAGCCCAGAATCTAAAATGAAAAGGCTCACACGAAAGAACCTTCCTAACTTTCCCGCTCCGACATTTCTTCTCTGCTTTGATATCATCTTATAACTAACTTAACAAATCATTATTTATTCATATCTTTGGATACCTCTCTCTCTCTCTCTCTCTCTCTCTCTCTCTCTCTCTATATATATGTATATATGTCAAATTCGTATTAAACAATGTTTTCAAAATCCTAATAAAGCTGCCTCCAACACTGCAAATTCCAAAGGCTCTAATCCCCAAAAAATAACTAACAGAACCATGTTTCCATTTTTCGGTTATAAAACCATTCCCTTCTTCGTCCTCCTCTTTCTCTTCCTTTCCCTCCCCCCTCGCTTTCCCGCCAGAACCTTACCAGAATTAACTGTTGTTGACGCCCGAAACAACAACACGTGGCGCCACTTCGTCAAGTTCCTTGATGCCGGGAAGGGAAGCCACGTCACCGGCATGTCAGAGCTGAAAAAGTACTTCCAGCGTTTCGGTTACCTCAACACGGTACCCGAAACTAGCCTGACCGATACGTTTGATGACCGCTTTGAGTCGGCAGTCATCACGTATCAGAAAAACCTCGGCCTCGCCGTCACGGGAAAACTCGATACCGACACAGTTACTCAAATCATCTCCCCGAGGTGCGGCGTCAGCGATGACGCCGCCCCAGCCCCACACAAGTTACACGTGTCGCGTCACTATGCGTACTTCCACGGGCAACCAAGGTGGGCCCGTTCGTCACCGATGACATTAACGTACGCTTTTTCGCCGGTAAATATAATCCATTACGTATCCCAATCCGATTTGAAAGCGGTTTTTGAGCGGGCTTTTTTGCGGTGGTCGGCGGTGATTCCGGTAAACTTCACCGAGGCCAATAATTATTGGGCTGCCGATATCAAAATCGGGTTTTATCATGGCGATCACGGCGACGGAGAGGCCTTCGACGGCGTTTTGGGTATACTAGCCCATGCTTTCTCGCCGGAAAATGGGAGGTTTCATTTGGATGCGGCGGAGACTTGGGCCGTTGATTTTGGTTCAGAGAAATCAAAAGTGGCCGTTGATTTGGAATCTGTGGTGACCCATGAGATTGGGCATATACTTGGGCTGGCCCATTCTTCGGTTAAGCAAGCGGTTATGTACCCAAGCTTGAGCCCACGGACCAAGAAAGTGGACCTCAGGCTTGATGACGTGGAAGGGGTCCAGTCTTTGTATGGGTCGAACCCGAATTTCAAGTTCAGCTCTCTGTTGGCTTCTGATACTTCTATGAGTTGGGCCGTTAGATTGGATTCAAGGTTGTCTATGTGGGCTTGGGTCATGGTAGCTTTTTTAACATTGAGTTTGTGTTTATGACCCCCTTATTTTTTGTTGTTGGTCTCTCATACTTTGTCACACTTCTTAATTTGTACATGATATTCACAAGAATTCAAGAATTTCTTTCAATTTGCAATTTCTTCATAATTCGATTTTTTCTCTTTCCTGGTTTTGGAGTATTTGCTAGAAGTGAAACTGTTGTATGATTTTTAAGATGAAAAAAGTTACGTATTTAGAAAATTACCTTAAAAATTGTTGAGAAAATGAAATGTGAAGTGTAAGTTATAGTCATAATGAATTTGGTATCTTATTTTCTGAACATTTTTTTGAGTATTTACTTCCCCCCCCCCCCCCCTTTCTGCTAAATATGTAGCATTTTTATTATCAAATTATCAAATTAATGATTTAATTATCACCAAAAAGATTGGGAGAGTGATTTGAGCTCCAAAAATAGTCCCTTGCGATAGAGGTTGCAAATTGTCGTGTCTCTACCTATCTAACTTCAAGATTTATAAAAAAAAAAAAAAAAAAAAAAGGAAAGAAAGGCTTATTGTTTTATATTTTTATCCTATTATTGTTAGATTGTTGTCAATTAGTAACTATAAAAGTATTTGGAGGTGACCATCAATGGTCGCAATTAGTGGCAGTGATGGTGATGATAAGGATAGATAGATACACAAATTAAGTAGATATATAAGTGATAAGTGAAAAATTAGTGAATGCGATGTGAATAAATAAATTGACGATAAACAGATAGACAAATAAATAGAAATAACACAATCTTCCAATTTTTTTTGCTCCTTTGGCTCTAAAATTAAGGTTTGAAACTATTACCTCAAAACAAATTGAAATTAGGTTCATTACCTCTGTGATGACCGGGCATGTTATTTATTTCGTTCCTCTTTGCTTAACTTTGGGTTTACTATTATAGCGTCTGGTTTTACTGTGAGGTATTAGTTTGGCCGTTGGGTTGTTGTTTTGAAAACTCCTTCTCTAAAATTCTCATTCTCATTTATTGCTATCTCGAATTTCACGTGTTTTGGAAGGTGCGGGGTTGGCTTGGTGTGTTTTCGAGTGAGTTGGAAAATTTTCTAGGCAGGAGGGGAGAACTGCACGTACGGGGCCTTGGGCCGCATGTGCGGAGGGCAGGGGAGATCTAAGATGTAGCACTGCATTATATGTAAGTACAGAGGCAGGTGCGGGAAAAGAGCACCGCATGTGCGGGGGTGAGAGCCACGTGTGCTGAGGGGGGTTGTTGCTCGTACGGGAAGGGGCGTCGCACGTGCGGGACGAATTTGAGTTCGAAAACTCTGTTTTTTCTTTCTTTTTGGATTAAGTGTATATCATTTTTAAACACTCCTTTCTCACTCTAAAAGCATTTTTGCTCTCCATTCTCTCTAAAAACCCTTACCAAACACCAAAAATCCTTGATTTCTTGCAATCTATTGGGTTTTTATCTATCATCTTTCATAAGTTTTGGAGAACAAAGCAAGAACTTCACTTTGTGCTGTAGAGATCGAAGTTCTACACCTTTGATTTTAGGGTCACATCTCATCTTTTCAACAAGATTAAGGTAGGGACTTTTTTGAGTTATATATACATGTTTTTGCAAGGTTGATGTTGATTTTGGAGTTTTCTTGAAGATATTATGAAAGTTTTGATTTTTGGCTCAAGAATGTAAGGATTTTCAAAAGTGGGCTCAAAATTTTCTAAGTTAATCCTTGAGGGTTTCACCTTCATTGTGTGAGAAAAAGATGTTTTGTGTGTGTATGTCCTTTTAAAAATGTAAACAGATACCTAATCTTAGCCAAAGACCAAAATTTATGGATTTTTGAAATGGGTTGAGGGTCTATAAAATTAGTCAATTTGTTGATATGTCACAATGGAAGAATGAAATAGAAAATATCTTTTGCCATTGTAGGAATGATGAATTTTATGGAATGTGTGAAATATGGAGATGGAAATTTGTAGTTGAAATTGTAGATAAAGTTATGAAGTAACAAATTGATGGTTTAACATGAAATGTGAAAAGTATTCATTTGTTGATGAATTTAAACGAAAATATGGTTATCATACTAGATAGTGCTGAAAGAGGAGTGGTAAGTTTGATTATGATGAATTATCGTTGAGATATTTGATGATAGAGAAATGTTATGTAGTGATGATGATTATTGCATTGCGTATTCATTCAATTGATTATTATACATTTTAAAATTGAGCTTGAGAAACTTTTGCCTTGAGAAAGGCAAGTTTGCGAATGAATTTATTGAAATGTTTTGGGATAAATATGTTGGTAAGTCCGGATAGGAGGTGTAGATGAAATTGATTAAGTTGGCCTTAGTGTCCGGGGTGAAAGATCGAAAACATGCACAGAGGAGGTTCCACTTCCCTTCTGGTTAGCAACCGGTAAAGTGGGGTTTTGGTAGTTCTAGTTATGTCTACTTGCAGATACTAACCTAGAGATTACCTAAGTTGTATTTACTGCCCTGTTGAATTAAATGGATAAATTTGTAAAATGTTGAGATTTTAATTTGTCTTTGAGCATGATGGTTTCAAAAAGTGAAAAAGGTGATTTTCCATTCAAAAAAACATAGCATGACATGTGCATTTCAATTTGAGAAACTTGTATAAAATGTATATACTTTGTTAAGAATTATTTATTGAGTTTTATGCTCACCCTATGAAATTTTAGTGCATGAAATGACGTGGTGAACCCGCCAAATTAGGGCGTAGATGCATGTATTGAGAGCATGAAGCTCTATTTTGTTGAGACCATATTTTTGTAAGCCAAGGGCTATATATGTGTGGGTTCGAGAAACCACCTTTTGTGTAACCAAGCTTAAGCCTTGGAACTTGTAAGCCCTCAAGGGCATTTATTTATTTTGATGGAATAGTCTATATGTTATAGATTCATGTGCTAGAATTCCTTGAATGTATAATCGCATATGGGATTATTTTGTATAAACACAAGGATCATGTAATGGAAGGTGTTGGGGATTATTCAAGTTTTTTCTTAAGAGCCATGGTTGTTATAATTCTTGTATATCTTTTTTTTGGGGGCGTTACAATCTTAGTCCATAACAAAAAATAATTTAAATTAATTATTTTCATTTATTTATCCATGTGTCTTTAGATATGCATAAGGCCTCGTTTGAAAATGAGTTATTTTAATAATTTCTTAATTTTTTGACTAAAATATGAATTAAAAAAACTAATAAGTTAGGAATGACTTTTTGATTTTTTACGAAAAGATGTAAAAAATAAAAAGAAAATAAAATCTTTAATTTTTTGATATAAATTATAAATTATTTAATTTTTAAATTAAAATACTCACATGCCAAACGAAATTTAAATCACCATAATTTTTATTTATTTATCACGTGCCTTTAAACTATTTATATTAGTTTCGGTGAAGTCAAATGTAATTATATAAATAATGTGTGCAAGAAAAAAAAAAAAAAAAAAAAAAAAAAGCTAAAATCCTAAGCCCTTGGACGATTTCGCTTGAGCGAAAGCTATGAGGGAATAAGATCACTCATTAAGTTATAAATTTTTTAATAATTTTATAATTTTTAAATTAAAATATTCACATGCCAAACGAAATTTAAGTCACCATAATTTTTATTTATTTATCACGTGCCTTTAAACTATTTATATTAGTTTCGGTAAAGTCAAATGTAGTTATATAAATAATGTGTGCACAAAAAGAAAAAAAAAACAAAAAAAAAAAAAGCTAGAACCCTAAACCCTTGGACGATTTGGCTTGAGCGAAAGCTGCGAGAGAGCAAGACCACTCATTCTTGTTCTCTGAAGCTCTTGTGATGGCTTCCAGATGCAACAGATTCATCAACAGAACATCCATATCATCTCTCAAGTCCGCCATTAAATCCAATCTTCAAACAGCTTCCGCGTCTTCTTCGTCTTCAAGATTCCCTCTTCCAACCAGATCCACTTCCTCACCACTTCCACGATTCTCCCTCTCCAGGTCTCAATTCAAATCTCTCTCTCTCTCTCTCTCTCTCTCTATATATATATATATATATATATCTATGCAATTGTACATAACTTTGTATTTTGTTTTTGTATACAATTTTCTGACTCTCAATTTGATGAACTCAGTTGCTATTTGATTTCTGCGAATATAATCATGATATTTCATGTTTACTGAATCTAAACACACACCACAACACATACAAAATCTCTCGTACGTTATTGTATTGCTTTGATAGGAATTTCTGAATTATAGTTCAATTGTGGGTAATAGATCTCCGTCGGAGCTTGGATGCGTGCAGTCTCTGTTGCCTCTCCACAGTGCAGTAGCTTCTGCAAGGATGACATCGTGCCTGAGCTCGTCTTCAAGGAGTTGCAGAGCTCTCTCTCAGGGTACACTCTGCCTGTTTTTTGTTGTTTGATTGTGAGTGGCACTTCTCAATTAATCTATTGTTGTTCCTTTGTTTGTCTTCAGTTTACCGTTTTATCTGTGTCTTCAGTGTTTAAGTTAAAGGCATCATAGGATTATAGCCTTGGTCTATCATGCTACTGAATGAGATTTTAATCATTTAATAAAAGAACATTTGTTGTTGGAGTGTCCACCGTTACTAAACATTGACTGCATGTGGTGGCATTCTTAAGTTTCATCTTTTCCTCTTCTGATCAAGCAACTGACTTTACATTTCAAAATGAGCGGAATAATTGGAATCCAGTGGTTTCAGTTTCATCTATTTCTGTCAGTTGTGGAGAACTGCATTGGTTGATACCTCAGACCATTCATCCAACACATTGTTTAATGGTTGATATGTGTATCAAATTATGAAATTGGATGACCCTATCAATGCAACCACTTTGTTGGGAATGAATTTGCTGTGTTGTTATCAGATGCATCAAACACATGGCATATTTGGACTTGATGATTGAGTCATATTTACTCCAAACGCACACAGAAAAAGAGGAGGGTAGGTGGGGGCAAAATTTTCCTTTAAATCAATGTTCACATTTTTATTTTACTGCCAGACGAAAATTTCAGACATTGCCAGAAGCAGTGTTGCAGAGGCAATTGTCTCTAGTAATTGTTTGGCAAAGCAAAAATGGAGGGAAAGATCTAAACATCTCTAGTTATAATAGAAATTAAATAACAGGAAAGAAGTCAGCAATTGATAACCATAAAACAAGAAAACTAAATATTAGTTGGTCTGAACTTTTCTATGTTATTTTGCAAAAAGACGGAATGGAAATCCATGATTCACTATTTGAGGATATTGAACTAAGATGTGTTGGCGTATACGCCAAACGTATTGATATGGAAGGAAGATACACAGAAAGTTTTGCTGTGTTTCATCTCCAGTTGTGAGACTTTTGTTGTGCTTTCCTATTTCTTTTCACGTAGAAATAGAGCCCCTTGATAATGTTCTCTAACTTGGGTGTGGAACTGATTTTGTGAAGTACGTATGCATACATGTATTTGTATATACATAAAGAGGGGGTGGGTGGCTGGGCAAAATAACCAAATTGATCTAGATTACTAGAAATTAGGTCAGAGTATGATCCATGCCATTGTGGATTCTCTGTTTCTACAATCATGATTTTAATGACATTTTCTGATTAAATTTTTCTTAAGCTTGAGTTTTTGTTAATGTTTCTGATAGTTGCTTCTCTAAAGTGACTGTAGATGAAGTTGAAGTCAAGAACGTTTGATACTCTTGCGAGACGCTATAATTTTTTGTTGCATACTCATATTTTCCTTTCGTAGGTTGCTATAGTCCAATCTCTTCAAAAACTTCCCTAGTAAACAAATTGAGAATATTCTGGGGTGAAAGTGCATTGTTCAGGTAACTGACTGGAATATTTGGTTCCTGCAGGCACATGAGTTTCCATTGCTTGAAAGATATATACTGGGATTTTACAAGACCTGCCAATTATGATTCACTGCATCATTCTCAAGTACGAATGTTCTGTTAAAAGTCTTAAAAATGTTTAGGTATATGATGGGTAGACTAAAGTAGAAGAAGAATTCAAGTAGAGTTTTCATTTTTCTGTATCATTTGTTTTATATGACCACATAATCTTATTTGGAAGTTAACCAGGCATCCATCAATTGTAAGACCTTAATTTCCTTTGCTCTATTGGAAGAGATACAATTTTGTTAGGATTGCAACTTTATTATCTTTATTGTTTGGACAATCTGATTTCTGTTGCTTAATGATGATGCCTTTTAGGAGTAGCTCTTGGGTTTTAGTTTCTGATTGACCCCTTTCTTTATATGCCCTACCTTCTACATTATCCATAGACAGACATTGTTTAAGTAGTATCGTTTTGTGGAGTGCCTATTCTTTAACGTACTCTCTCGGTGTGCACTAATCCAGATTGTCTGAAATATTCAAACTCATAGTGGTACAATAAATTTTGATGTCAGAACAATGTATATATACATATATTTTTTACAATTAATGTCACTTTGTGCACCCAATTTTTGTGGCATATAGCTCTAGGTTAAAACAATCTTATGCTTAGTTTGGTTGGAACCCCAATCTAGCTGGTTTTTTAAAACTGTTGTTACCTGTGTGATATTAGTGTTTAGCAGCTCAGGGTGGAGTCCACTACTGGTTTCTTTTACAAAAATGTGCCAAAATCTTGCAGCCCTGCTTGAGGGTGAAATTCTTGGCTGAAATTATGTGAGGGTTGTGGATTGGCCCTGTTAAACATACATATATATGTAGAGAAGAGAAAGAGAGTAGCAAAGTCATTTGAAGACTTGTAATAAGTAACTCAAGTTGCGATTCTCAATCCATATTGGATCTTAGATTTGGGGAGGGATTTGTGGAGGGAAACAAATGGAAGGAAAATGTAAATGAAATATAAGCTTATTTTTTTTTCACATTTTCCTTATCATTTCTTCCTCAAGGTTGTAGGGAGGTATAGTGGTTAGACTTGTGATGCATTTTGAAGCCTGTTCTATATTTTGCACTATTATACAATCTGTGCATCTGTTTCTGAAATTTATGTTTGTTTCATGAACTTTTCTTCTTATTTCCTGAAGTTCATACAATATTTAATGTGGCTCTAAAGTTTCCTGAAACTGTGCTTTTCCTGCATTTGAGGGGAAGCACATAACAATTCAACAATATGTCACAAATATTTTCACACTTGAGTTAGTAACTTGATGCTACTCTTCAAGACACCAAGCAATTTTTTATTCAACAGATTTACAAAGGGTGACAGTGGGGTCCCCAGCATGACAAGAAATTGAACATAAGATGATACCCTGTTGACTTCAGTGCTACTGAAAAATATTATCATTGTGGTTGTTCAATATGATTGTATCAATACTCTTCTACTACTGTATATATACATTTGATGTGAAGAATTCAACATTGTTCCTATTTAAAGACTGTAATTGCTTATATTCACCTAGTTCACATGAATGATGTTCCTTTTATCATTCCAGAATTCCTCTTTAGTCCTTCGATACTGTTGCAGCATTTTCATTTTTTTGGAAAAGGACAGCGTCTAGTGAAAAACTGAATGAGAGACAATCCAAAAACTAGATATTTGAACGTCTCTGTTTTAGTTTGAATGTGTTGCATTGAGTAATCATATGCAGTTAAAGAATACCATGGTAATGAGGCTGCTCCTTTTCCCAGATGAAATTGATGGAACGTGACATATTCTGCTGTTTCTGGAGGTGGCCTCCTTCATGTATGGCCCGTTACTCATAGACCATATCTTTGTGATATATTGTTAATAGAATACTGATCTAACCATTTATACCAATGCCAATGAAATGGGAGTGGGCTTAACCTCTTTATTTTTTTTGGCTCTTTCAATTCTTTTAGTGTCAGATAACAATCATATTATTATTTTTAATTAGTGTGATTGTTACTTTTGGTTTCTGACATAGTTTGTTTTGCTGTTTGTTGAATTAGAGCTTGGTCAATCAGTGCCGAGGTGATGTGTTAGCAGACCATCTCACAACCAGAAAATGTTGTCTTCAAGCGATTGGAATGGCAAGGTTTTGTAGTTCATCCCGCCAAAACTTCTATCAATTTGAAAATTTTGCTTCAACTTTATATAGCTGTAAAACTACTGCTGATTCTTTACAATGTAGTAAGCATTGATCAGCTACAATTTTTATGTGATAAAGTGGTCTACATTCTAATTTGAAATTCTCATTTGCTTGATTTCTACCTTAGAAAATGTTTGGGATCCCTTTGGGATGACCTCCACACTCTCAAAGTGATCCTAGCCCTCTATGTATGTGTGAGACCTATTCATGTATGTGTAGGGCTCACTCATATATGTGTGGGGCCCACTTATGAGTGGTCCAAATTTGTGGGGATTTTGTGGAGGTGGGGTCTCAGTCATTGCTCTTTTACCTTTTGAAGTGGCCTTCGTGATTTTCTTTCAATGCTTGTGCTTGATATGTAATTTTTTTGTTCTTATATTTACCATAGTTAATAGCATCATGTAATTGTAGTGTATATTATTAATGGGAAAAAAAAAAAAAAAAAAAAAAAGATTGATTCATTAACTCATATGACTTTTATCACATGTATCTTCAAATAAATGAATGACTTATTTTTTAAAGACAAATATAATACAATGATATAATTATTTTTTTTGGATCGTTATGATTTTTTTTCATATATTATTAATACTAAAATCTACAAAATAAACAAATTTGATATGAAACAATTTAGGTCAATTCAATAATTGTAATTTTTTTTCTTCTTTTTATTGTGTTTGTCCCAAAAAAATAAAAATAAAATGTATGATATATTTTTAAAAGAATATTTATTGTCTATTTTTTTAAGAGAGAAATGCGATAAAATCAAAAGTTTACAATTATTGGATTGATTTAATTTTTATTATTATTAGTTTTTTATTTTTTATTTTTATAAATGATATACACAGAGATCTCTACAAAATGAATAATTCAGATTATCAAAACGAAATCTGTAATGGATTTCATGAATCTCTCAAATTCTTTGCAGTAAAGAGATTGGAACTTATGAATTTCGCAAATTCTTTCAAGTAAAGAGATTTGAATTTGATATGTCGTTGAAAACATGTATATCAGGAATGTATGTGCATTCATGAATTCTTTTAAATTCTCACCAGTTTCTCCCTCAATTAATGCGGTATAGCTGGTGTGTTTCTCATGTCCATCGGTCGCTATTGCTGTATGCAGGCTAAAGGGCAAGAAAACATTTGATTCCATGATTAAGAACACATAAAATCGATATTTGGTGGATCTTATTTGGACAGGTGCATTGTATTTGATTCCATGATTAATTTTTGTATAAGTAAAACTAAAATCAATTTTGCATTAAAGATGAAGATAGCGATGCATTAGAAAGTGAGGACCATGCTCTCTAAAATCGCCGAAATAACAAAACAAATCTCCTTTTCTTTCCAATTGGTTAGGTGGTCCGTATTTCACCACCACAAAGCTTTATGGTATGCGGCTGAACTCTCAACTCAATCTCTATATCAGAAGGAATTATTTTTGACTTGGAATATCGATCTTACATAGAGATTATAAAAGAATAACGGTAGAGATTGTAAGTAAATTAAATCTTAATTTAGAGAAAATTGCATATCAAACCCTTAAATTAGATATGTGGGCTCATTTTCTATTTTGCTTTAGTTATATAAACTATCAGCAATTTAATATTGTAGAGTAGTGTCATACACAATAAGAGTAATGTCATACAAAGTAACGTGTTATTCATATAATAATATTAGTCTAATAGGTCTTGTATCGCATATTAACTAAAGTTTTGTTATTGCATATTACATTTGTTAGTTGGTAAAATTTGTTAATTTGTATAATATTTTCCTTAATGTAGTTGTACTCACAATCAGTGTTGTTGAGAGCATAACGAAAAAGAGAACAAATCACACCAAAAAAATAAAACTAAAACCATAAAGACAATAATTAAACTCTCAATTCAATTTTAGCCATTCAAAACTAACAAATAAGCTTATAAATAGGCAACCACTCTTCCACCACCATCGCCACCACGACTTCATCATCACAAGTGATCAAAGTGGAAATACAACCATCCCTCCCCTATCTACCATTGCAACTCCAACTCTTTTGGAAAACACTGTTTAGACTCGACTAAAACTTTAAAAGAAAAACACATGTAGATTTCAAGATCACAGAAATTGGGAAGAGTGAGAAAGAGATAGTGATGTCTCAATACTCTTCTCACAACTATTTTCGCAACATTTTTATTCATTCTCTCTTCTTGTTCTTGACTTCATCTTCTTTACACGGTTAGGGTTTTGATTTTTGAGATTTTGTTGATTCCATGGACTTACACTTGCCATATTCCATTATCAATGAGATCCCTTAATGTCTCTTGTGGAGACTTCAATCAATTGCATCCATCTACACCACAATCACATCTCTTCAAAATGCAAATAAGATGATTGTTGTCTCATTGACAATGATGACTTCTCGTTGAACTTAGTCTCCTTCAAGATGAGGAAGGATGAACCCTAATGTCATCAACTCCACCTCCTCCAATCAGATCACTCTGCCTTAATCGCAACCTTAGCATCCGTCATGTTCTGTGTCATTTGCAGAAGGTTTACATATGAAAACCTTGTTGTAAAGAGAGTTGTCGCGACAGTCAATGATGAGGCTTTGAATCACAAAGATGAAGTTCCAGATAGTGGTGCTAAGGAGGGGAATTTACATTAAAAAAAAAATAATAATAAAATTCGTAGTTTATTGGTTGAGACAGATTTGTGTGATGCTACAAAGATGGTGTTATCCATTCAAATGCTGAATGGTTGAATCAATGAATTGAAGCTTTTGTTGATGGGAAAGTTAGGTAATCAACGAGGAAGAAATTTTGCTCCCAAAGTTAATTTATATTATTTGGTAAAGAATCAACAAATGAAGGTTGAGACAATTGGTGAGAATTAGCGGCGGAGGTGACATGAGAAGGGAATGAGTGGTATGTTTGATCCCATTTCATGGTGGGTATGATCTTGTGGATTGTTCATAAACAGTGATGATGATTTGGTGTGTTCAAGTTTAAAGAAAAGATTATCATCAAGTTGAAAGGACATGTGAAAAAGTGTTGCATTTAGAAAATTTTCCATCAGGTAAGTTAACATGATGGACATATTTTGGAATTGTTATCAAGTCCAAAGAACTAGGTTAATTCAAGATTTAATTTGTTACAATGGTCAGATTTTGAGGTTTTTTTTTTAATAATGTCTCTTTTTATACAAGTTCTTATATATAAAAATTAATATAAGAAAATGATTCGTTTTGCTGGTATTCTTATTAGGTGATGAAAAAACTCACCATATGGTCATCACAATAGTGTGTTGCTAAAAGTATTTAAACTTGTGCATCATCACTAAATGTTTCTCTTTTGGTGACAAAAAACTCTTTGCCGCCAGAGTATATATAGAACATCTGATGATATCTGTCACCACAAACGGCCGACCTTATTGTCATTACTATGCAAGTGTCACTAAATATTTTTGAAAAAAGATCTAAATAAGAAATATTATTTTTATGACTACATGGAGTTTACTAGTAAAAGTTAACTTTTTCTAGCATAAAATATCGCAGTAACTAAAGTCTACATCTATGTTAGTGACAACATTAATGGCACCATTAATATATATACCTGCTTTATTGACGATATAAATGTTACTACTGAACTTCTGTAACCAAATAATGACGAATTGTTGTCGAAACGTACGATTGATTGAAATCAAAAGTGACATTTTGTTTTATTTTTATGAGGCTTACCTACTATGAAATGAATAAAATAGTGATCCCATCCCAACATTTAAACTCATCATATATATAGGAAAATGTTTCTTCAAATTTCAATTAATTGAAATAGTTCTTGAAAAAAGTTCACATTAACAATTTAAGAGTTCTACAAAAAAAAGTAAAAAAAATCTTCATACGAAAATATTGCTATACTTGTCATATCCATATATGATACATCTAAAATGTTGAAAACAACTAAAATAAAATAGAGATTGAAATCCAACTTTGAGATAGCCAAAATAGCATAAGAAGACCGAATTATAAAGATTTAGGCCTCGTTTGTTTGGGGTTAAAAATAGAGGATTGAGATTGATAGTGAGGTGGATATATTATCTTTGTGTTTGTTTTGGGAGATGGAGAGGGGATAAATAATCCCCTCCGGATTATGAATCCCCTTGAGAGGGGATTCAGATAGACTTTCAGCACTTGGCATTAGAAAAATAGTCTGTCGGACTATTTGTTTTTATTTTTTTTAAAATTTTTTACATGTTGAACATTTTTTTTTGAATATTAATGTTTAATGTTTTTGCATTTTTTATTTGTTTTATTATTTTATATAAAAATAATTTAACAATCCCTACACCAACAACTATCATCAAAACAAACACACTTTTATTTAATCTCTTCACAATTATCCCCTTATTATGAATTCCCTTCATTCTAATGGGGCCTTAAAGTTACCTATTAATCATCATAATTCCATTTGTCTACTTAAATTAATGGTAATAAAAGTTTGTTAATATGAAATTAATTAAGAGTGTATCAATCTATACTATTGTGCAAATATTAAGTATACCCAAGGCAAGAAGATTTTTTTTTTTTTTTTTGAAAAACACAAAACTTAATATATTGCACATTCGATAATAAGTTGTCAATCAAAGTACATCAGAGTATAAAATAGATCCCAAAAAGGATAAAGAGAATCTCCACGTAGGGATGACACGAGTCTTCACATAAAGAGCAAAATAAACTTCCATGCAGGGAGGAGAAAACCTCTATATAGAAAGACATTATTGAGAGAAAAAAAAATAAACACAAAACAAACATTACCAATCACTTTCACGATCCGTTTATCGTCACAATCGGTAACTATGATATCTTAATTCCTATCTCTAAATTACAAAATAAAGCATTATAGATCTAAGATGGTCGTTTAGTAAATAAAAGCAAGTTTAACAACGTCGGATCTCGATCAAGAATCAAATATGAGTAAAGATTTGAAAGTTTTCTGGTGACAAACTGATGATGTAGATGAGAGTAGTGGTAGTGGCTAGCATAGCGACAAACACGAAATAAAATAGGATATAAACTACAAGAGAAGAAGTGAAGGGCAGAGAATGGCTAGAAACACCGCCCTCTCTCCCTTAGAATTGTTTAGAAAGAGAGAGAATGGCTAGATTTCTCTAATTCTTTTGTTACATCATTATGAGTGGGTTATATGATTCCTATCTTTTTTTGGGCAGCATAAGATAAGAAGATTATGAATATGTAAAATAAGTGGAAAAAATCATTGCCCAAAGTCAATCAATGGGGGTGTTTTGGGAACCTAGCTTTAAGGCTAAAATAGCCTCAAAAATAATTTTAACCTAAAAGCTTCTAAATCAAAAGTTAAAAAAAAGAAAAAAGCTAAGAAGGATTGTCATCGTGATAGTGTAGGCTGACCTACCACCATCACAAAGGATGTAGGTAAATTATAATTTTACCCCTTTAGATTAATTTGGAAAAATGTGAAGTTAGGGACAAACTTATCATTTTAACTTCAAACATCATTTTAACACATTTTTCAATACACCAATTCAAATAAAAATTCATCATATCTTCCCAAACACAGAAACTAAAACAGCTAAAAAGTTAAAAAAATCTCTAAAATAGTCACTTCCCAAACACTCACAATAAATTTGGGATCAAAACCCAAATGAACGTTTAATGGTACAAGGCATCAAGCCACAACCACTACAAAATGACAGAGAAATTAAATGCACCGCAACGTGGAGCTTTGAATTCCATTTGTCAGTGTACGAGGAGGTCTCAAACTTACATTCAAATGCTAAATGGATTGAAAGCAACCTTCAAACTTTTATTATTGAATCACATTTGTAAGTATAGTAATGGTTAAATTACCAATACATCTTAATAACTAGACTTAACTTTCATCAAATCCTGTTAAAAATAAGTCATATTAAAATCGTCGTTAAAAATAATTTTTGTGACTATTTTTTACATATGTTGCTAAAAATTGATAATTAGTGTGAGTACCGGATTTCGCATTAGAGTTGCCCAGCCGGGGTTGGCCAGAAAATCCCTTCGCGTGAGAATGAGTGGTCGGAGAAGATGTTGAATTCTCTCTTGATAGGGGGAGAAGTGTTTAAGTAAATGGAGCTAAGTTTTGTTTAGTTGAGTTAAGTTACCTTTAATGTCAAGAGAGTGAAGTTTATATAGAATACTTTGCTTGTTGCCCAATATGATTTCATGGAGCTTTGGTACCTCCAAACATTCCTTAACATTGCTCAAGGAAGGGGACCTCAAGATGGTTAACTATAGATCTATGTGCTCATTGTAACCATACATACAAAAGATCACATTCTCTTTGCTAACTGCCCCAGTAACTTTAGGGGTGGGGGGACCAACTAAGGTGGTAGTCAGCTTTTGTATGTATTCATAGCATCTATGGTTGTCTGAGGGGCTTCTTCAGTTCGATACCGAGGTGCCTCAGTTTGGCCTTTTGTAAGATAATCTGCTGGGATGGTTGGTTCATTTGGATATCTTTGTGTGGGCTAGGCCCATTTCAGTTCTAATAATGTGTTCGGCTCATCAGTTCGATCTATGGATTAGGCCTGACAGCTCGGCCCAACCCAATATCGCGATTGAATTGGTCTTTTCACTGCATATTGTGTCCAAGTGCTTGAGGACTTGGGAGAGCCATTCTTCATGGAGATGGGCTTAGTTGGTTGACCCACACGTTTGCATGGCCTACTTGGGTTTGGGTTTTAGTGGATTGGGCCGGCTCAAGGTTTGGATCCGAACCGTTTATATTTTTCCCCTTCAATTAGTGGCTTTTTTGTTATGATTTTTTTTTATAAATTGTCACTAAAATTTATAATTAATAGCATTTTTCTGTGATGAATTTTTCAAACTATTGCTGAAATATAAAAATTAGTGACATTTTTTGTAACAATTTTTTAAAATCATCTCTAAAATTTGTAATTAGTGAAATTTTTTGCGACAAAATTTTTAAACTATTATTAAAAATTAATAATTAGTGACTTTCTAAATAGTAGTTAATAAAAAATACCATTAATTATCATAGAACCTAATAGACAATAAGTTCGCTTATTAACACTACCTACGCGTAGATTCCCTAAATTAATTTGTTAATTTAAACAACATTTTTCCTAATCTAATTGTACTCACAATCAATTTTTGTTGCGTTACAAGAGAATATTGTTATATAAATTCTTAAATAATATATACATATATATATACACACATATAAATTACTACAAGAAATTGAGTTATTTTGGCGATGAAAGCTATCCTTAACACATCAAAATTTGTCATGAAGTTTTAGTGACCAAAAAAATTCACCAGAAGGTCATCAATGGTGAAATTTGTGCGTCATCAATATCCTCTCTTTTAATGATGTTATCTCTGTCACAAAAGAATAACACATTGGTGTCAGTTGGCAATTGGGTTGGGTTGACTTTTTCATTAAATTAGTTTAAAAAAAATTAAAAAGTCAATAGATAAAATATTACATTTAAATCATAATAATTTTATTTTTTCTTTTATAAAAATTAAAAAGCTAATCCAAATAAACTTTTTAACCTGAACTAAAATAGTCAAAAAACAAAAAAACTAAAAAACTAAAAAGTTAATCCAACTTTCCAAACGAAGCCATTTAGGTTTTGTTTGGCATATACTAAAAAAGTCAAAAAGTTACTATTCTATTTAAGTTATATCATTTTGTTTAAGTCACATCACCTCTCTACCACATCACTTCAAACCCAATTTATATTTCATAAAAAATTAAAAAGTACATTTATTTAGAACATTCCTTATAATATACAAGTGTTACTGAAATATTGTATTTAATTGAGAAATATTTTTTTATGACCACATGGAGCTTGTCATTATAAGTTGAGAGATTTAGTGACGACTTATCTTATCATAAAAGATCACGATAATTAATGTGAATTATGATGTCAGGTTAGTCTTCAAAGCTAATTTTCGTTGATGTCAAGTTACTCTTTCTCTCTCTTTAAAACCTCCTCCCCACGCCTCCCTTTGGGTTGGCCGGCCACCGCCTTCGGCTATGGCGGTCGGTTGGCCTAGTTCTTTCCGGCGTCCGTTTGGTTGTTCTTTTCCTCCAATAAACTTGATTTCCCCCTTTTGTCCCACCTTAGGGTGTTTGTGTTGCAGCGATTGGTTTTTATAGTGACTCGGGGCTGTCCAGGATCTTCATTTGTGCGCTCTTTTGCGAGTAGGAGCTTGAGGGGTGAACTCTGGTTTAGGTTGGTGGAGAGGTTTCGATGCTTTGTTTGGGCGGAAACATGGATGTCGAAGTTGATCCAAATCTGTCTGGTTTTCATTCGTGCGCTCCTCTTTGGGTGAGAGTTTGAGGGGTGATCTTCTTCTAAATGTATGGTGGTGTCCCAGCGGTTGGTCGGTGTTTTGGTTGGTGTATGACGCTGCAGTGGGTGTGGGTGTTGATCTGTCTTCGGGTGATGTTCTATGTGGAGCTGTAGTGGGTGTTGGTGTGGGTGATGGTCGGTGTGTGGTGCTGCAGCGAAAGAGATAGCGGTGGCAGTGGGGGATAAACTGTCTTCGGCAGCAAGTGTTGGAGTTGCAATGTCAAGTTCAGCAGGGATGTTACAGGTGGGTGGAGTTTCAGAGTTTGGAGGTTGGAGTTTGGAGTTGCAATGGTGTTTGGAGCTGTGAGCTGTTGGTTGATGGTGTTTTTCGGTGGTGTTTGGAGCCGTGACCTGTTGGCTACAGTGTGGCCTCGGGAGTGCAGTAGCACATCAGCTTAGGTGTTCAAGTGGGTGGTTGGCTCCAGAGTAGGTGTGGGTGTGGGCTGCAGAGTAGGCGTGGGTGGCATGGGTCTTGGGCAGTGTGGGCTGTGGGTGTGTAGTTGGTGTTTAAAATATTTGGGTTACTAGCTTGATTTTGTGGTTTGAATCTAATGGGTTGATTTGGTGGGAAATCATGTATTTTATATTCTGTTGAGTGCTTCTTAACTTTCTTTGTTTAAAAAAAATAGTGTGGCTGAGGGGTTGGTTGCATGGTTGCGAGTAGCAGTAGTAGGAGTATTTTATACTTTCCAAATCTCTCTCAGTACATTTCATCTTTTTATACCTTTAATTTTATGTTTTTAATGAAATTTTTCTTTGCTGATAAAAAAAAATGATGACATTAATGACACTATAAGTATATAAATATATTTTAATGATGATAAACATTTGTAAACAAATAATGAAGAGTTCTTATTGCAATGCATAGTTGATTGAAACCAAAAGTGACATTTCCGTTTGGGAAGATTGATTAGGAACTTTTTGGCTATTTTAGTCACAAAAGATAAAATATGCTATTTTAGTCACAAAAAATAAAATATCACATCCAACTCATAATCATTACACTATTCTCTCACAAAAATAGTCAAAAAAATCAAAAAGCCAAAAAACTCTTTCCAAATCAAACTTTTTAGCCCAGGCTAAAAAAGTCAAAAAGTCAAAGAGCCAAAAAATTAAAAAATGAAAAAGCCAACCCACTTCCCAAACGATGCCTTTATTTGATTTTTATGAGACCTACCTATAAAATAGTGATCTAAACATCCAAATTCATCTTATATAAAAGAATAATATAAATAGGAAAATGTTTCTTTAAATTTTCAATAATTTTATATTATGTTGAAAAACTTCACATTAATCATTTATGAGAGCACTACAAAAATTAAAAATAAAATAACCAAAATAACATTGAGATTGAAATCCAACAATTTTTATTTTTTATTTTTTATTTTTTCAATCAACAGAGGCTGTAAAAATTTATGGAAAAGGTATTCCTCCAACCCTTTATGTAGGAGTTCCTACATCCCAAGCAATATGGCAATTTATAATTGGCCACTTATTACTAACAAACCTTTTGTGATTAATCTTAATATTAATGTTAAAAATCATGTGTTTAGGAATCCTAAATATTTTAGATAACTTATGTATATATATTTTTTAGTTTAAATCTTTTTCTATTAATATATTCTTTAACTTTTTAATAGAATTTGATTATATTGTGTCAATTAACTAGCACTAATTGTGTAATAAACTCTATCTAAATAAATAAACAAAAAAATAATTAAAAAAAAAGAAAGAAATGATTTCAAGTGAAATAAAGTCATCAAATATACTTTATTCAACTTTTTATCTCTCTAAAATCCTCTACCATCACATTGTTGCAGCCATAATAATTCAATTATTCAAGAAAAATAATTTGTCCAATGATTATAATGAAAAATATTACATTAGAATTTATTTATTTTTTTTGAAAATATTTCATTAGAATCAAGAAGCTATTTAGCACCCATTGGTCTTTGTTTCACAGGAAATATAGTACTAAAGTAATAAGCAGAGAACTACAAGATGCTACCTATTGTATAACATGACATATCAAAAAAATTAACTTTTTTATATTTAAATTAGTTTCATAATCTAGAGACAATAACAAGTTTTTGGAACCAAAAAAAAAAAAAAAAAAAAACTTAAAAAGAGTAGAATTTTTTTTGAAAATTGAGTTTCATAATAACAAAAAAATCCACCACGTAATTTTTCAACCGTAGTAAAGATAAATAAATTAAGAATTTTAGAAACCCAAGTATAATAAAATTATTTTAGAAAGTTAAGGAATATAATTTTAGACAAAGATTTAAATTAATAAAAAATTCTATAAGTTACTACAAATATTTAGAATTATTAAATACATGTTTCTATTGAGCACCAAAAAGCTATTAAGAAATTGAATGGATTTTCATTTGTACAACAAGTAACCATTTATAAAATGTCATATTACTTGGGATGTAGGAGTTCCTCCATAATGGGTTGGATGAAAACCTTGTCCATAATTTATTAGTTAAAATAAAATATTACAGAATGGTAAATAAATGAATGAAAATAAAAGTTTCACTATTGTGAAAAAATTAAGTATTCTCAAGACAAGAAGACAATGAACAAAGAAAAATAAGAGGAAAATGTCTAACAATACAAATTTATTTATTTAGTGTAATCAACATTGCAAGTTTAATGTCTAAAAATACAAATTTGTTTATTTAATCAAGTGCAATTTTTAATGTCAAAGAATAAAATTTATGAATAAGCGGCCTTAAGTCAATCAATAAATTGGGGATTAAATCCGAAAAAGACATATAATGGAATATATGTACTGCATCAAGCCACAGTCATTACAAAATGATAAAGAATTAATTCACCAGAATGTTGTCCGCGCTTCAAATTCTATTTTGTCGGAGTGAAAAGAAAGGACTCAAACTTGCTTACAAATGATAAAATTGGATTGATGAATTGCCACCATGCATTCAAAATAAGAGAATCCAATACCCAAGAGTTAAACAAACATTGTATGTCAAAACTGAAATAAAATAAAATAAAATAAATTAAAAACACAACCACACAAAAACCCCATCCCTTCCCACTTCCCCATGCATTTTCAAATTGGAAATTAAAAATTTAAAAAAAAAAAAAACACACAATATACACAAACAGAGGCTCGGCTTTCTCTCGGGTGCCAACCTAGTTGGGATGCAATTAATAAACTTGACTCTTTGTTGCCCTCTAGCTCGCCTATTGACAATCTTGTAATTCCTTTAATTTCATCGATAAACCTTTATTTTGCTGATGAAAATAAAAATATACACAACAGAAAACATTCAAACACAGAAAAATAGTTCAGTAGCATTTGTGATGTGAAAAAAAAAAAAAAAAAATCTTTAGAAAAAAAAAAAAATTTCAATGGGTATGATTTAAATTTGACTGATATTGAACATACTAGTATGCTATTGGAGATCAAAAAAGGAAAGGTTGAATTAAAATGCATGATAAAGATATTCTCACAGCTACCTTTGAAAGCTAACATCATAATAATAATAAAAACTCATCAAACCTGAATCATGAGTTCTTGTACAAGAAATGGAATTCAGCTCCTAGGATAAGAAAGATCAAGGAAGAACATTTGTGCCCAAACAAGAGAGTTAAGCTTTCTCATACTGTAGAAATGCCCAAGGTCTATTGAGGACTATATAGCCTTGGAAATGCATAATGAGACAATATGTAATATTGAAGCCACCACGCAAAAGTCGATTGAGGTGATTGCTAGTAATTGGTTCACATTTGAGGACCAATCACAGTTACGACTTCAATTGACTGCCGTGTGGTAGTTGGTCCATGCATCATTTTCCTAAGTGATTTATATCAAATTAATGACAAGTTAATATATATGATATTGAAATAAGGCCGCGTCTATGGAGTATCTATTACCAAATTAATGAAATGAAATTATAGTAGTAATCAACAAGAATTGAGGTTAATGAATCATTTGACAAAGGGAAAATAGACCCGATTTTCATGCATTAAATGATATTTAAGATGTCATATCATATAATAAGTAAATTTGGTTTAAAAGTTTAATTATTCTAGCCTTATTTTAATCTAAGTTAATTTCACTATGTAAGTAATTGTCAAGGAAAATGTTTTTTTTTTTTTTTTCAAATTTGGGTAAATTACACTCACCTCTCCCGAGTTTTAAAAAAAGCATAGTTAGTCTAACACCTTTAACATAATTGCACTAATCTTCCTTTTAATAAAACTAAATCAATTAAAACTAAAGCAGATGATGCATCATGCATAAACATTGAAATAAATACTTTAATAGATAAGAAATGACAATATCATTTTTTATTCATACGATTAACGAATTATTAATGAAAATGATTTAATTATTATGTAAATTAAAATTTTAAAGAAAATCAATATAATTATACTAAAAGTGTGATATTAACTTTATTTTTTCTAAATATTAGGGAGTTTTAATTTCTAGTGAAAGTTAAAAGAACTGACTTTGAAAGGGTTTGACACTAGTGGGGACTACAACTCTCTTTACATCTTATAATAAGGACAAGAAATATATTCGTCTTAAATAATACCAAGCATACATGTGACAAAAGCTTTCCAAATCAAAATCAAGCATTAATTTTGATTTGATTTAACGTAAAAAATAAATTTAAGTGGAGTATTTTTTTCTTTTTCTTTTTAAATAAATAAAACCCATGGAAAATGTAAAAGAAAGGAGGAAATCAAGCATTAATTTTGATTTGATTTAACATAAAAAATAAACTTAAGTGGGATTTTATTTTATTTTTAAATAAATAAAACCCATGGAAAAGCAAAAGGAAAAGAGAGGAAATTGCACATTCTAGGCTTGGAAATGAAGGGTTGTTAATAGGTTTTTTTAGTGATCGGGTGTCCAGGCTGATTTATGCATATCTTGACGAATTTCGGGATTCATGCAAAGTGCTCCTTACATGTGGATCAAACAAATCTTGGGTAGAGCCAGATGTAATCTCAAAGAGTTAATAACACTTAGTGAGAGTTGAACTTAAGACTTAGAGGAAGCACATCCTCAAGTCTCAAGTTGCACCTATTAAACCAACCCCTCTGGATTGGATCGTTAATAGGTTTGACAGTATCATTCCTTTTGGGTAGATTGGAGAAAACCAGAAAAAAATAAAAATAAAAAATCAATCCGGACCCAATAATGTTGAACAAGTACAAAATCTAACCTTCATATGGTTGGGGTAAAGTTGCAAATAAATCAATTTGTTCATGAACAATTTGAGATTGATTTAAGTTCAACTCATTTGTTAAATGAACAATAGTTTGAGCAAAATTTGTATACTTGTTTACTATTTCAATGGAGTTTGAGTGGACCCAAACTCAACTCAACTAGGGTTGTGAACACAACAATATAAATAAATACTTAATTACGGTAAAAATGCTAAATATATCTTCATTAGTTTATTTTATCCCGCTTTATATTTGGTTGTGAAAATTTTTATATTTGATTTATAAAATTTGATAGCAATATAAGCAATATATATATTGTTCATAATTATTTTTATTCATATTGGTACTAATATAAGTTTTGTTTTTCTTTTAAAACTTGAGTTTTTCAATACTTAACAAGTCAATTCCAAGCATAAACTTATTGTTAGCTAGTCAAACTTAAATATCTTATATCTTAGCTTAAATTCATAAGATTCAACTTAACTCATTTACAATTCTACATTAAGTTGAGTGTCGGTCACACTAATCACATGCAATAAAAATAGTCTCTTCACCATTAAACAACATACCTTCCACATGTCATTCACTCTCTCTCAATCACAACTCTAACCAGCTCCCCTCTCTCTCTGCCCCCCATCCACAATCAACAAAAACTCCAACTAAAAACTAGGACTTCCTTACCTTGTACAACACAAAGTAAAAAAGGTGCCGCAACATGCACTATATATAAATGTACCCATGCAAAGCATAACATACTACAACACCCCTTACTGTTCTTCACTCACTCTCTCTCTCTCTCTCCCCTCCTCCTCCTCCTCCTCCTCCTCCTAAGTAATGATGCTTATGATGGAGAATACTGATCAACCACCAAGAATCAAGCACTTCTGCAAAGTTTGCAACAAGGGTTTTTCTTGTGGTGGAGCTCTAGGTGGGCACATGAGAGCCCATGGGATTGAAGATCTCAATAATGCTTGCAACAATGGAGGACTTTCCATGAGCGAGTTCCAAAACCAGGTCGAAAGCAGTAACAACTACAACAAGCGCACCTACTTTCTCCGAACCACCACCACAAACCGGTTCATTACCTACCGTGCACGCGAAGAATGTGGTAAAAAAAGTTTCCTAACATTGAACTCTCTCATCGAACGTGGGAAATATTCGATAGATGGGACTGTCTGTCCCATGCCATTGTTGTCACCAACTAGGGTTGGATCGTTCAGGCCTTCCACGATAATGGGAAAGTATGATAAAATTTTCGATTCAATGGATGAAGAAGAAGACCTAGCCAAGTGTTTGGTGATGTTATCGAATAGAAAAGATGACGATGAAGAGGAAGACAAGGGTAAAGAAGTGGTGGTGAAAGGTATGTTTCAATGCAAGGCTTGTAAAAAGGTTTTTAAATCACACCAAGCATTGGGAGGGCATAGAGCTAGTCACAAGAAGGTCAAAGGTTGTTTTGCTTCAAGATTCGACAATACAGACGATAATAATGAAGATATTGATGTAGAGAAAGATGTCCTCGTTCAAGCCAATCTCTCCCCATTGATTCATAATCTCAATCAAACATCATTGGAGACTTCAAGGAAGTCCAAAGTGCATGAATGCTCAATTTGTCACCGGGTGTTCTCATCAGGGCAAGCCTTGGGTGGCCATAAAAGGTGTCATTGGCTTACCTCTAACATGCCAGACAGTACATACTCAACAATAATACCAAAGTTTCATGAGTTCCAACATGATAATCATCAACTATTCAAAAAACCCATGTTCGAAAAGTCTCAACTGCTCGATCTCAACCTCCCTGCGAGTCTTGATGGTAATGATGAAGCTCGAATCAACCGCGATAACCCATCAAATTTTGGAGCCGTAATGAGGATCTATCTACCTCCACGGGGAAAAGAAGACATGGATGTGAATCACAAGAAAAGTGAGGGTAATAGTGAAGAACACTGTGAGGTGAAGATATCAAAACTGAGTGATCTGAGGGATATGAGCTTGGATGGAGAGTATTCGACATGGTTGCAAGTGGGAATTGTTCCAACTACTGACGGGGGAACTGGATCGAGCAATAACCAATTTGGTTTTTCTTTTCTTTAATCTAGATCAATAATCAGTATATTGGCTTGGTTCACATTAAGGGAAGTACTCTTTTGTCAAGATGGTGTAATTACATATTCATTAATTAAACTCAAATTTACTATGCTTTTTTCTTTTCCTTTTTTTCAATGTAAAAGCTTTTTACATTTATATAGTACTAGTTATAAGCTTTTACCTCTTCGAATCTCTCTCAATGCGTTTTATTTCCTTTTACCTGTAAATTTCATGTTTTTAATGGAATTTTTCTTTGCCGATAAAAAAAAAAAAAAAAAGTTATAAGCTTTTACTTTCCATTCCTCTTTTTTCAACCAATAATTTTTTTTTTTTTTTTTTAAAATTTATTGCTGAACCGCAAAGGATCAAAATACAAGACTGTAGTACAAGGTGGTTGAATGTTTGTAGTTGGTTTCATGTTTGAAATAAATTTTATAAGAAAAAAATTTAAAGATAATTATATCATCATTGGACAAAATAATGGTTCAGATTGATTTTTTGAAAATTGAGTTATTTATTTATTTTATTTGTTTTTGTTGAATTTTTTTAATTATGTATGCAAATTTTTTTTTTAAAACTTTTTAGACACGCATAATCTAAACATACTTAAAAATATTTATAAAAAACAATTTAAAAACTTTACTAAATACAAAAAAATATATACAAAAATTTAATATGTTTTCGTATTCTTATGTATTTATTAATTTTTTTTAAAAAAAAAATATCACAAATGCATTTAGTTTTGATGCATTTAAAAAGTAAAAAAATTACTTAAAATATTAAAAAAATACTAAAAATATATAATAAAAAAAGAAGAAGAAAAACAAATCAATTTTCAAAAAATCAATCAAAACTGAACAAGCTGTTGTATAAGTGTAACCTTCATTTAAAATATATGGAAGAAATTTTTCTTGCAAAAAATTAGAGAGAACTTTTGCAATATTTTTTTGCATGCTTATTTTGTTTGTTTGTTTGTTTGTTGGGATCAATTTAAGTTATTGACATGAAAAAGTATTGAAGATTAACAAGAATATGAAATCATCTTCTCTTTTTTTTTTTCCCCCCCTACTGATACAACTATTACAGATATTTATACACTAATTAGTTACAACAAATCTAACAAACTAATTAACTATGTAACTAATTGAATCTAACTTGAGTTACTAGAACTAGGTGTGGTTATTGGAACTAGATGTGGTGTAAAAGTATGCTTATCAGTCCCCCTCAAGTTGACGGGGGCATGGAAGCACTAACAACTTGCCTTTAAGATAGTGAAATCGATCTGAAGAAATGGGCTTGGTAAATACATCTACTACTTGATCAGTTGTGGGAACATAGGAGACACAATACACTCACGAATGAAATGATAATCAATTTCGATGTGCTTGGAGCGAGAGTGGAAAACAGGGTTGGAAGCAAGAGCCATAGTTGAAATATTATCACACTAAAGAACTGGAATAGCAGAATAAGAAATAAAGAGATCTTTGAGCAATTACTGAATCCAACACAGTTCAGCAGCAGTATGAGCCAAGGACCTATATTTTGCCTCAGTGGAGGATCGAGAGACAGTGGCTTGCTTCTTAGCAGACCAAGAGATGAGATTAGGCCCAAGGTAAACACAAAAACGTAAGGTAGACCTCTTATCCACACAGTCCTTAGCTCAGTTCGAGTCAGAATAGGCATGGAGAACAAAGGGACCTGAGCTAAACTGAAGCCCGTAAGTAAGGGTGCCTTTAACATAATGGAGAAGCCTTTTAAGGAAAGAAAAGTGACCAATTGTAGGGGCATGCATATGTTGACAAGCCTGGTTGACAGCCAAGGCAATGTCAAGCCTGGTGATGGTTAAATATTAAAGAGCACCAACTAGGCTTCTGTAGAGAGAAGGCTGAGAATAAGGTTGGTCATCTATAGCAGAAATGGTAGGTTTGAGAGCCATAGGAGTAGAACATGGCTTGCAGTCTACTATGCCAGCTTTGAGTAAAAGATTAGAAGCATACTTCTGTTGAGATAAAAAATAACCCTGAGAAGAAGAATGAATTGAGATACCCAAGAAATAAGAGTTTTCTCTTAATTTTTTCATAGAGAATGCTTGATACATTTGATGAACAAGGTAATGAAGAACAAGAGAATCACTCTTTGTAAGCAAGATATCATCTACATAAATGAGAAGGATAGTAATAGAGGTGGACGTGTTTCTGACAAACAAAGAATAATCAACATGACTAAGAACAAACTCTTGAGTGAGCAAGAAGGAAAAAAAAAGGTAGAATACCAAGCTTGAGGAGCTTGTTTCAAACCATAAAAGGGCTTTCTTCAATTTGCATACATGTATGGGATGAGTAGAATCAATGAACCCTCGAGGTTGATCCATATAAAATTCTTCTTCCAAGTGCCCATGAAGGAATGCATTAGAGATATCCAATTGTTTAAGAGGCCAGTTGTTCTGAAGAACCAAACAAAGTAAAATTCGAATTGTAGGTTGTTTAGCTACTGTATTAAAAGTCTCTTGGTAATCGATGCCCTCTTGTTGAAGATAACCCTTAGCTACCGACCTGGTCTTGTAACGAGCAATAAAGCCATCAAAGTTTTTCTTAATAAGAAAAACCCATTTGCAACCAGTAGAGGATTTAGAGGAAGGTAAAGCAACCAAATCTCAAGTACCCTGTGTGTGCAGAGCCTGAAATTCTTCATTCATGGCTTGAACCCAAATGGAAGACTTTAAAGCCTGTGTAGCAGTTAATGGCTCAGTCAGAGACAGATTAGTAAGAGGTGGCTGAGAAGCAGTCCGAGAGAAATGAGATGCCTTAGATCGAGTAACCATAGGATGAAAATTCTGAAGGGAAGAATTAGGAATAGAAGGAGGAACTAAAGGCAAATCAATAAAAATGGAGTGAATAGGTATGGAAACTGTAGAAAGAGGAAAAACAGGCTCCAAACTATGAGAAGTAGACAGAGGAGAAGAAGCAGGAGGACCAGAAATAGGGTCAGAGGAAGGTATATGAGGCAAAATAAGACCAGGAGAAATGGGCTTAGAAGAAGCAGAATTTGTCCAAAAGAAAGAAGACAGACCAGATAAAGAAGAAAGTGGTGATTTGGAAAAATGAGCAAAAGGGAAGCAAGCCTTAATGAACAAAACATGCCTAAACAAATGAATTTTTCCTGTCAATGGATCCAATCATCTATAGCCTTTAGTAATAGGATGGTAATCGATAAACACATAAGGAGTGGTGAGGTTGGAATTTGTGAGAGACATAGGGGTGAAGCCAGGGAAAACATTGACAACCAAACACCTTAAGGAAAGAACAATCTGGCACAGTTTGAAACAAAAGCTCAAAAGAAGATTTATGTCAAAGAGATAGACTTGGCAGTCTATTAATAAGAAAGATAGCAGTAGCAATAGCCTCAAACCAAAAAGAAATTAGTATGGAAGACTGAGATAGCAAGGCAATGGCAGTCTCAGTAATATGTTGATGTTTTCTCTCAGCTATGCCATTTTGCTTAGAAGTGTAAGGACAGTTAAGTTGATGAATGATGCCATGTTGAGTCAAATAAGCATCCATTTGTTTGTTAACAAACTTAATATCATTATCAGTCCTTAAGATTTAAAGATGAGTAGCAAATTGATTTTCAACATAAGCTTTAAAAGAAAGAAATGTGGAGAAAACTTCACGTTTGACATGTAAAGGGTAAATCTAAGTAAATCTAGTAAAGTCATCCACAAACAAGAGATAGTATTTAAAACCAGAAGTAGAAGCATGAAAATGGCCCCATACATCACTATGAACAAGAGAAAATAGCCTATTAACAGTAATAGTAGAAAGTTTAAATGGTAGTCCATGGATCTTAGCAACATTACAAAGAGTGTATGAAAATTCAGCATTATTATTTTTAGAAGCAACATGTAAATGTTTGACAATATGTTACATTTTCAAGGAAGAAGGATGTCCAAGTCTTTGATGTCAAGTGGGCATAGAGACTTAAGATAAAGAGTGAGCAATGCTGGCTTGAGAATTAGGAGATGAAGAAGAGGATGTAAACTGGTAAAGACCATGATGATTAGAGCCTTTATGCAGAACCTGGTTTGAAGTTTTGTCCTAAATGACAAAAGAGTTAGCATCAAATGTAACTGAACAATTATTGTCCTTAGTAAGCTTATGAACAGATAAAAGATTAGAAGAAATATGAGGAACATGGAGCATATCATTGAGATGAAGAGAACACTGAGGTGTAGGCAAAAGACCTTTACAAATATGATGAATAGGTAAGGTCTGACCACTGCCCACTGTAACCTGATCTGTGCCTTGATAAAGCTGGTACAACTGAAGATTGCTTAAGTCATTTGTGATATGATTTGTAGCAGCCGAATCAACATACCAAGTAGGTGTGGTAGGAATGGAAGAAGAAGTAGAATTTGTTAGTGCAGCATAAGCTCGAACAAATGGTGCAGAAGTAGGAGAAGAGGTTGTGTGGTGGTGAGATTGATAACTTGGATCCATTTTGTACTAACAGTCGAGGACATTATGACCAAGACTACCATAGATTTGACAACCTAAACTAGTAGAAGAGAAACCTCCAGATCTGTTTCTGTCATTGCGATATGATCGACCACTACCACAATATCTACCACCTCGAGAACTACAAAACTGATTTCGACTTCTGTTGGATACAGATTGACCTCTATGGTGAGAAAAATGTGAAGATGAATAACCAGACTCAGATGTCTTGGTTCCAGTATAGGAAGCAGTTGCATTAACTCCAAGAGCTTGTTTGACCTTGTTCTCCATATATATAGCTTCGAAGCACAACAGAGTAGACAAATCTTCCATTGTAATGGCTTCAGCTCTAGCACGAATGGTAGTTTTGAAGGTATCATATTCCTCAAGGAGACCATTTATAGACACCCCATTTTTGACCGACCTTAAGACTCAGACGTCACCGATTGAGCGCTTGGTGATGTTGCATACTGTGCTCGTTCAGAAGTCTCAAAGTCGCGGCCGTGCGCTCTGCCTCCGGACTTCCGAACTCTCTTCTGTGCCTTGCTTCGGTTTGCGAACCAGACTCGGTTTTCTCTGTTTTCTTTCCTGAGGGAAGGGAGTGGTCCTGTAGGCTATCTCTCGGTGGCCGTGGGCTACATTTCGTGGCCGTAGGCCATTTTGCCCATTTTGGAGCCCGGTTCCCGATTTTCGGAGCCGTCGGTGCGTGCCTCAAATTTCGGACCGCCCAACCATCTCCGATTTCTCCGGTTTTTGGCATGCATCTCATTTACTCCATACCGAGGGACACTGGGGTCTCAGATACCCACTTCGTGGTCAAACACCACTACCGATGCCCAACAGCCCATTTTCGGGACCCTAAACTGCGTGATTTGGGCCCCGAGCATTCATTTTGCATTAGTTTTTGTTCAATTTTGGCAGGTACCTCTGTTTTAGCACCAGGAAGATCACTGGAGGGTGGAAGGCCAGCAATTGTCTCGTAAAACCAGTTTCGCCTCCCAGTCTGCTTTTGCTCACTTCCTGCTAATGTTGAACACCCTAGGATATTTTCTTTGAGCCGAGACTACATATTTGTGATGAGGGACATGGAGGACCCTAAAAAGTGGTGGTCGGCCAAGAATTGTTATTTTCATTTTTGAGCCTCTCTTCAAGTTGAATGTTGTGCCTCTGCTTTGAGTTGCCAAATTCCAACCATGGGGTCTTGTTTCTACACTGGGAGGACACCAAAATATGGTGGCCGCCATTAATTGTTCACTTCATTTTGGCCATGGCCGTACCATGGGGAGTGGTCGTCGACTGGTGGTGGCCTGCCATCTTCAAGAAAAGCACCTGGTCGGCCTACTTCCTGCTTTTGACCACTTTACAGCTGTCCAGCTGTTTTTCCAAATATCTTTTGCCTCCGAGGGATATTTTGGGAGGGAAAGCTTGGATGCATTTTCCTCCATTTTACACCCCTTTCTTGCCCATTTAAGGGGCTGACCTCCTTCTTTGTTAGGGTTAGCAACTTTCTTCTCAAGAGCATATCTCCCATTGCCTCCATTTCCCTCTCCAAAAGCTCCAAAAACCTTCAAGTTTCTAGCCCACTTGTTCATCAACCCTAAGCTTCACCATCACCACCTCCATTCCAGCGGCAAAGGAGGATTTTTCAGAGGCTAAGAAGCAACAAATTGAAGCCAAGAAGCAACAAAAGCTTGATCTTCAAGGGTAAGTCACTATTTCCCCCTTTTGAGTACATTTTTGCATCAATTCTTTACCCTACTTGCTCTCTGTTTTGGGCTCCGAACCCTACTGATTTTAGGCTTATTTTGAGCCCCTCTACAACATTTTAGAAGGGCTCAACCCTGCACCTCTTTCAATATCACTCTTTGTGCCAATATTTTGCATGCTTTGTTTGGATTATGAGTGATCCATTTTCGAGCCTGATATAAACTGTGAGTGGGCTTATTTTGAGCCCCTCTTCAACATTGAAGAAGGGCTTAACCATGTTTGGTGGTTCTATCATGCACTTGTTTTGTAATTCTTCCAATTTACCGTAAAATTGCATGGTTTCTTTAGCCTATTTGAAGTCTGATTTTGAGCATGCCATTAACTGAGATTGAGCTTATTTTAGGTCCCTCTACAACATTGTAGAAGGGATCAATCTTGTTTGGGGCCTCCATGCATGGCCTCTCTTTGTACCTCTCTTTGGCCCCATTTTGCATGCCTTTTTTTTAAGCTTATTTGGATTCTGATTTCAGCCTTCATCAGGCCTGAAAAGAGCCTTATTTTTTCCTTCTTGTCATGTTTTGTTAAGGGTCTTATGCTATTTGGTGAATACTTTTGGTACTTCATGTTATACCCTCTTATACCCCCTTATTTTTGCATGCCTTGCTAGCTCATCATGCTTCTGTTTTTGAGCCTTTATCAAGCTTGGAAAGAGTCTTAAAATAACTCATTCTTCATTTTTTGTTAAGGGTCTTAGGCTGTTTGGTGCATCCTTTTGATACCTTATGTTATAGCCTTTGTTGGCTCATATTTTGCATGCTATTTTGAGCATATCTACATACTGAATTGGAGGATGTCATCTACTGTAAATATGCACATTTTTGGTCCCTCTTTAATGTTGTAGAACTGTATTTTTCAGTTTGAGCATTGTACATATCACTTGTTTCATTGTTCCCCTATTTTCCCCCATTTTTGCATGTTGTTTTTGCCATACTTGTGATTGTTGTTTGGACATTCTTTGTACTGGAAAAATGCTAGTTTAGGGGCTGCCTAGCATCTATCTTTACATGTCATGTCCATATTATGCATGATTGGCATAGTCAGAGGCCATTTCGGTGCATAACATTGCATTTTGGGCATCGTGTAATTTTGCTATAATTAAAATTTGTCAGTGCATCATTTTTGGCTGAAATTTGCATTTTCCATGTCATTTGCATTAGTATGCCTTTGCCTCGGTTTATGTGCGTGCAGCACGCATTTCGAGGCACTCCATTTTTATCTGACGGCCTCTTATGTGAGTGTGGCTGAGGCCCTCTCATGTTAGTGTAAGCCCAATTTGCATTGTGAATGCCATTTCCTTCCGTATGTCATTGCCTCGGTTTGCGTGCCCGTGTGCACGCATTTCGAGGCACTTCATTTTTCATCTCACGGCCTCTTATGTGAGTGTGGCTGAGGCTCACTCATGTTAGTATAAGTCCATTTTGCATTCTGTATGCCATTTTAGTCTCACTGCATCGTGTATGCCATTGTCTCGGTTTGCGTGCCCGTGTGCACGCATTTCGAGGCACTTCATTTTCATCCATCGGCCTCTTATGTGAGTGTGGCTGAGGCTCTCTCATGTTAGTGTAAGTCCAATTGCATTGTGTATGCCATTTTATGCCTAAGAATCATTTTCTCGGTTTGCGTGCCCGTGTGCACGCATTTCGAGGCATCTCATTTTCATAGCATTGTGCATGCTAGGATTGTATCTCAGTCGCATTCATGCATGTCATCCATATTGCATCGTGTCGGATAGAGTTAGCAGGACACGGAACGAGGCGCTGGCATCTCGAGTGACGGAACGGGTCTCAATTCCCAAGTCACCGACACTCCGGATTATCCATGATGGAGTTTAGGTTTTTGTTGTAGTTTCCTGTGCATTCATTCCATATTGAGTTGTGCATTTCGATTCCTCGGTCATCATGCATTGGTATGCGTGATTGGTGGCACGAGGATCGAGACATGCATATATTTGTGAAATACATTGCTATGCCCCTTTCCTGCTCTCTGTTGCAGCAAAATGAAGAATTAGCAACTTTTCGAAACTCGGCACGCATTTTAAGAAAAATGCAAACAGAGGCTAATCGGGGCACCGCCGTGGATTTCCGCGCAAAGGCATCCGGGCATGCATCATTTCATCATCCGGAGCAGAAGCAAGGTAGTCTCTGGCTTGCATGCCAGTTTTACAGCTTTCTTAGTTAATTTGTTAATTAATTAGGAATTTGTATATTATTCGGACTGTATTATTTCGGACTGTACTTTTTTTTATTATTCGGACATTCGGACTGTATATTTATTCGGACCCTCTGCGCGAGGGCATAATTGTAATAAGTGTGGGTGAGTGTGATGTATGTCTTCCAACCCCCATTTCTTTCTCCCTTTTATTTACTCGCTTACGATGGTTAGATATAGGGCATATTTCAATTAGCATACAGTATGACAGCATGTTTGCATCATTCATCTGTTTCGCATGCACCGGGCTCGGCGCACCATACAAACTGCATTTGTATTTCAATTCCAAATTGAATACGTGTTAGTTGTAGCATTTCATATGCCATGTTTAGAATAGCCGAGCCTGCTATAGTTTGCATCTTTGCATGTGTTGGATTAGACATTTCAGTACGCTTAGGTTCATGCATGGATTTCTAATGAGTTTCTGTTTTGGCTTGGAGTACTCGGTGAGTTTTATGCTTTAGCATCCTTGCATGCGTGTGAGTGACTGCCATGAAAAGTATGCTTACCATGAGGCTAAATGCTTATGTGATATAACTGCCTTGAATGTCTGTGGGTGGAGGTTGAGTTATCTAAATTGGGACAATGCATTGATTGTTTGTTTTAAGCCCACTAGAAAGTGGCAAAATCATGTTTTCTAAGCCCACCCAAAGGTGGCAAATCCACGTCTTAGCCTACTTACGGGTAGCACCATCAAACTATTTTCAAACAAACAAACATGAAGTGTTTTGTTCCAATTCAGGCGATTCAGTCTATACTTGTATGCTGTGCGCATCACATAGTAACCTAGGCTAATAACCGGAATAAGAACTCACGATGTTTTCAAAAACAGATATCATGGTTAGTAGAGGCCGGTCTTTGACCGGGCGAGCGGGGGTGCTCACGAAGTGACCTTCTCCAATCGTACCCAAGTTCCCGAGCCGAGGCAACTTTGGTGATGACGGACACGTGGCCTTTGGCACCGAGTCAGGGTTTCCTAAATTTCCCATTTTAAAATATTTAGGTGGCGACTCAGATTCTGCGGCGATCCATGTTTGGCACTTCTTTCAAAAACTCTGTTTTCAAAAACGATTTGCCGGATTTGGACTCTTCGGTTCAAGATTAAGAACCGTGACATTTGAATCCTTCGAACTGTAGTGACCTAATATCGAACCAGAACGGGGACCGGGGGGGGGGACTCGCACTCCTCTTTCCCCCGAGATGCGTTCGGGGACGTCTACACCATTCAAAGTAAGAAGAACCAAATCTTCATTATCAATGGTCGAAGATGCAAGACTTAATTGATCTAAAATATCTCTGATCTGATGAAGATACTCTTCCATTGTAAATCATTTCTTTGTAAGATTCTAAAGTTTGTGTTTGAGTTGATGAATATGTGATTGAGAAAGAGAACTGTATCTCTTCTCAATTACAGACAACAATGGTAAAGATGAAGAACATAAGAGAATACAGAGGAAGAAAGTATTGCAGTAATGCAACAGAGTAGATAAGCATGACTTGCCATTTCTCAAATTCTGGATTTGGAATTGTTTTGCCTGATGAATCAAGAACATCTGGAGATGGACATGGAATAGATTTAGTCACAAAGCTAAGAAAATTGGTTGCTCGAAGAACATTTTGCATCTGGTTCTTCCAGATGAGAAATTTGTAGAATCAAGCTTTACTGTAATCAATGAACTGAAATTTGAGATTAAAAGACTAAGTGGTTGTTTGGGATGTGCTATATAAGTACACTTTTTGGCTAAAAAAGTATTGAAAAAAAAAATGTATGTTTGAGATAACTTTTTGACTTTTTATGAAAATGTGTGTCATAAAATATTACAAAAAGAATCGAAATTATCGTTCTACCATTCTTTTTTTCCGTTGACACACGTTGCAATAGTTGAAAAAATCGTGCAGTTCAATTTTTATCTTTTTTTTATTATTTAAATTTCTGCATATGCTTCCGTGGTTCACATTGTGTCACGACCCAAACCCGTCCCTATAAGTTTAGCATCGTAATCGGCCAGTAATCCTTAGATTATCGAAGGCCTCTGAACAGATTAACATATAATAAGGGGCTACAGAAGTAATAGTATATAAATATAAATGTCCAATGAGCTGTGTTGACTTATATGAAATAGAATATTTAAAACTTTATATACACAACCATAGTCAACCACACATCATATTATACCACACACATTACTGATTCTTAAGTACAGCCAACATAATTAAATAAAATCTCATGCGTATACAGAACTAATCAAAACTCGAACCCAAGACACTTCGGGAACCTCCATATGAGCCACAAAGGTTGGCTGACAACAGAACAAAACTCCAGGCAAAAGCCTTCGGGCTCGAACTCCAGAATACTCACCTATATACATATATATACAAACAGTGAGCTAAAACCCAGTGAATAACATTAAGGTAAAGGGGTTAGTGAACGAATTCCGAACATTTCATACGTATAAAATAGATCATAACATAATCATAGTCATCTCATATCGGAACATAATAATGGCATATCCCATAGAACATATCGAACATAACACATAACGTCTTCCGACTAGAGTAATCAGTCCCGGACACCAATTAAACACATATCACCACAATGAAGTGGCTAACGAGATCTCGTAAATGTCATGGACCCGCATTTTCATGCTGTCCCCCATGACTTGGGACTATCTATGGATGCCATAATAGATTTCAAACTTGGAATGTTCGTTCACAGAAACATATATCATTTCAGAAAGCATAGCTTATCACATTTCATTTAGAACATAATTTCATATAAATGTATCTTTACGATAACGTTACTCATAGTGGTTCCGTAGGTGGTCAATCAATCCTCGGACGTTGACCTACAATCATAAATGCACATAACACAACGTATCTCATCATTACACATGTACTTAGCCAACATGGCTTAGCTTTCATTATGTTGGTTCATGCTCATTTTTATCACAATGTTAGAACACACACACCGGTGTGTGTGTTCTAACATTGTGATAAGAATGCAAGGGTACCCTTGCATTCTCTTGACTTAGCACGTTCATGCATTAGTGTGTTTCTAACCCATAACCTCATTACTATAGCTTAATTAAGGCTTAGAAATGCCTAAGATACAATGAGGATGTCAAAACATGCCTTGAAACACTTAGGCAAAATTTCAGAATTTTAGGTCCTCGCTCGAGCGTAGGTTTCCTCGCTTGAGCGGACATGCAGAAATGAAACTCCGCTCGAGTGTAGACTTCCTCACTCGAGCGGACATGCAAAACAATGTGAATTGTCGCTTGAGGGCACATACCTTCGCTCGAGCGATTTACAAATAGCATGAAACTTCTGGGAGCTTGCAATTCACGCTAGAGCATACTTTTGGTCACTCGAGAAGAGTGCACGCTCGCAAAGTGGTCGCTCGAGCTAGAAATCCTTCGCTCGAGCGTAGATGCAATTTCTGGAATTTCCAGATTGCATCTCCAAGTTCAAAACTCGAGTTTAACCATCCAAAATATCTCTCTTGGGCCCCAAAACTTGGAATAACATAGTAAACTTGTAAAACATGATGAATTGAGGATCATTTCATAAAATCATGGCCCAAGAGTTTGTTAAAAACTCACATTTTCAACTTAAAACATGATAAATGCTCAAGAACACAACATGCAAGGATTTCTTTGAATTCAAACCCTCCAAAACATAATTAAACTTGACAATTTGATGGAAAACAAGATAAACTCATGGATTAAAGCAATAATATGGACATGCATGCAAGGATCTCCATGAAAACAACTTGAAACTTTATGATATGCACATGCATGCATGATTTAGCTCACTATTCAACTCCTCCAACTTAAATCTTGACTTTAAACCTCAAATCTTCATGAACCATGCAAGATAACACTTAAATGCATAAACCAAAGGAGGAATAATCTACCTTAGGCCTTGATTCTAGAGTATGGAAGCTCAATTTGTCAAGTTCTCTTCAATCTACCAAGTCTCCAAGTAAAACCAAGATGAAAACAAGTTTTCCTCTTCTCCCTCTCTCTCTAGTCGACTATAGCTCTCAAAAGGCTGATGAAAATGTTTGGTTGAATGAAAGAAGGCTCAAATAGATGGCTCTTGAATTAATCCACCAGTGGCAATTTGGTAATTACGTGGACTAATGTGATTTAACTTTATTTAATCTAATTTAATCATACAAAATCATATTTTAGTTAAATATACCATAAAATCACATTAATTCTAGTGATCATAAAACATTAATCAATTTCTGGTTCGGCCGCTGATAAAGCCTTCAATTTATAGTTTCAAACGTAAATCATGAACAGATAATTTAACAGTCAACAAATAGAAAGCCAATTATGACGCAAATTACATATTAATCTCGTAATTCATCTTATTCACTTAGGGCCATTTTGGCAAGAGATAAAAACGCATGGTTTGCGTTTTTATCAAAAAATCAGATTTTTCCTTTTTGTTCATTTGGCAAAAGTAGATAAAGTTGGTGGCGAAATTACATAATTACCCCTAATGATTATATTTTGTGAGTTTGGAATAAAAGTAAAGTGAGGCTATTTTAGTCATTTTAGTGTACTAAAAATCAACTTTTTATCAACTTCCCAAATCACTCTAAAAAATCTTGATTAAAAGCAAAAAATCTGATTTTTACCATCTTCCCAAAACACCTCTTAATTAACATCTTTAATTACTGATTAGTGGCTAATTACGGGTCAGGGTTATTACACATTGTGCCACGGAGCTCAGCCAGGGAGATGGGATGTCATCTGTTAAAACAATGTTGAATTCAAAGGACAATTGCATGTGATGGCAAAAGTAAAGGCAAAACCGTCTTTTCGCAGTGTAAGGCTTCCCCTACACACTTCCCGTCCAAAATCCCAAATAGTATGTACTTTTTGAATTTTTTTAGTAACGTTTTTACTTTTTGTACTACAGTAGATAATGCCAAACAACCCCTAAGACTTGGTAGTAAAGTCAGTGATGAAGATGATGAAGATGAATCTGCCATTATTTGCTTGTGTTTGCTCGTGAGAGCTTAATTGGGTTTGATACCATAACAAGAATATGAAATCATCTTTTTTTTTGTTTTTTCATTGATATAACTATTACAGATATTTATACATGAATTAGTTACAACAAATCTAACAAACTAACTAACTATGTAACTGATTGAATCTAACTTAAGTTACTAGAACTAAGTGTGGTTACTGGAACTAGATGTGGTGTAGAAGTATGCTTATCAGGCTTATCAAAGATATAGATATTTTAGATTTCTCTTTTGGCTAAAACTTAATATAAACCCTCAAAAGGTACATATGAAGTTTCAACAGGTGAGTTTAAATAATTAACTGGTTAGTTCGATTAGTCAAAACTCCTGCACCTCATTAGGAGGTCAGTATTTCGAATCTTTCTATTTGTGTGTAAGTCTTATTTTTCATATATTAATTGGGACATTTTCTCCTATTTTTAAAATTTCTTTGTAAGGTTTATATTTAAATTTTATTACTATGATTGTAATTCAATGAGTTGTATTATAATGTCTAAAACAAAAAGAAAAAGTTGAATTTAAATAAATAAATGAATTTTGAGCCATGAATGAGTAGCCAACAATTGTCATTTAACCAACGTTTTAGTACCACTTCAATTAGGTTACAATCACAATTTTGTCTTATAATAATTAAGAAGGCGCTCAAGCTCAAGTGACCACATCGAGACAGGTGTTAATTGGGTGGGACTTTATGTTTGAGTTAATGAAACAGTGTTATACGTCTGCTATGCTAATCTAGCCCTGTTGATTGATTAACGTCTTATCAATGTGACCACAAAAAATTACAACTAAGTGACGTAGCACACACTTTTTAAAGAGTATATATAATAAATCAACGTATTTTGGTATAAGAGTATACATGTCGCATTTTTGGTACCAAAAAAATCTCATAAAAATGATATAATTAATACATGATAATAAATGCATTAATTGTACACGATATATTCAGCGAGATTCATAAAATCACTGTGCTCCTTAAAAGAATCAAAAAAATAACTTAATTTAGAAAAATGTTACGTATAATTTTATATCTCTTTATATTTTCCTGTTTCTTATTAAATTTTTTCACTTCCAAATACAAACAAACAAGTCTTCCTTTTATTTAATAATGTAACGTCCCTTCCTTTGCCATTATGACAACTTGGCAATTAATCTAGTGTACATTGGTCGGTAATGTATAGTGAATTCTAAGAAAACGACTCGTTTAGTGTATATTACAAATGTCCCTATCTCATTAATTTATATTGATATATTATGGAGGCTCCATTTCATGACTTTTTGTGTGGTTATTTTCTACTAGTATTTGTCCTCCTTTTTTTATTTTATTTTCATAATTGTTCTTCTGTTACTCGAGTGCACTGAAGTCACGTGCATCCCCATGTATGACTAAAAAGTAATCGAAAAAACATGTGACCATTAGTGTGAGTGCATTCACTCATACATTAAGTTCATATTTGAATAACACATTTAAATAAGAATTCGTAGAAGAAAAAGAAAGAAGGAAAATGTGAAAAAATAAAAAATTTATTTCTATTTCATACAATATTCTCATCGTTTCTCATTTTATTTTTGAATTCTTTATCCAAACACAATATAAGGTTACTGAACAAAGAATTCATTTTTATCAACTCACTATATACACTCAAAAAGATTAGCCATTTCTTTTCTTTTTTTTTTTACTTTTTTCTTATTAGTTGAATGCTTGAGGTGGTGGAGGACCTTATCTCGTCAGTTAATAATATTTTCCATTTTTTTAGCCAACAGCAAAATAAGAAAATTTAGGTATTTGGTACAATAGTATTTTGCTTATAATTTATCGAATAAATTATCAATACACTTTCTAAAATTTGTTTAAAATGCAGATTGTCTCATGTGGCTCTGTAAATTACATCTTGCCCCCTTCAAGTTTTTAGTTATATAAAATTTTACTTTTTTTTTATTAATTCTATTAAATAAAAAAATTCTAATAGAGTATTTGTAATTTTTAAAATTACAGTTGACAATTCATATTTTAAACAAAATTTAAGGGGTATATTTGTAATTTATTCTAATTTATAAGAGAAAAACAGTTTAATAAGTGAAATTCTCATTTTTGATTTTCAACTTTTAGAAAACCAAACGGGGTTAAAAAAAATCTATGTATCACTTTGCTTGGTTCTATTTTTTCAAAAACATTTTTCAAAAAATTCTATTTTCTTATTTTTCGTATTTTTTTGTTTTTACTAAATTTTTTTAATATTTTAAGCAAATTTTTTTTTTTTTTTTTTTACTTTTTAGACATACCTAACATAAATATACCTAAAATGTAAAAAATTTGTGAAAAAGACCTTTTAAAAATTCACTAAATATCAAAAACACACCAAAAAAAAAAAAAAATGAGAATTCAGTACATTTGTTGTATTTTTATGTATTTATTAATTTTTTAAAATATTTTTTCACATTTTTTTTAAATACATCTAAGTAAGGTGTATCTAAAAAAGTAAAAAAAATGTTTAAAAATTTAAAAATATTCACTAAAAATAAAAAAATATAAAGATAAAAAAAAATTCAATTATTAAAAAATTTAATTTAAAAAATTCAAACCAAATACACTAAGGTATTTTGAATAAAAATCTATTGATATAATTAGGTATGAAATGTACTCATCCATAAGGACAACATCCTCGTCGTGCTTCACAATTAAGGCAATCAATGTCATGAAATGTACTCATCCACATGTTAAGCATGGTCCTCTAGGATGTGCCATTGCTAAAAATCATCTTGGCGTTTAGCCTATACAATATCATGGCACTTTCAGCTTAATGGCTAATCAATACACCTCCCAATAAAATGACTAATTAATATAATAATATCAAAATATTGTTGATTGCTCCTCCAAGGTCCACGAGAACGGGGCAATTCCTGAATTTTTTGGAGTTTTTAGGTTATGTTTGGTATAAAAAGTCGGGGTTAAAATAGTCACAAAAAGATAAAATAGGTTAAAAAGTCAATAAGATAAAATGTCACATTTAAATCATAATTATTTTATTTTTTTTCTCACAAAAGTCAAAAAAGCCAAAAAGTCCGTATCAAATGAGGCTTTTTAGCCTCAAATTAAAATAATCAAAAAATTAAAAAGTCAAAAAACTAACCTATATTCTAAACGAAGACTAAAGCAAACTTCGAAATTGGAGCCTTTTATTCGCCCACTAACGTGGAAGAAATAGTAAGTGGTTGTTTGGAGTGTCTTAAATAAGTACATTTTTTGACTTTTTAAACTAAAAAGTTGAGGTAAAAAAGATGATTGTTTGGGATAACTTTTTGACTTTTTATGAAAAAATATGTATTAAAAAATTGTATAAATTAGTGTATAGGAGAAAATTAAAATGAAATAGGCGGTACGGTGGGATAATTCAGGACAGTGTGTGCAGAGTGTAGCTTGGGATATGATTCTCTACTTTTCGGGCATTGAATTGGAGGTGTTGTTCAGCTCATGGGGGCCACCACGGGTCCCGTTTTGCTAATCAATACCGTTCAATGTGTAGAAATCATCGAGTACTATACAGTTATAAAAAATCACGTTGATTGGATATCGATAGCTATCTGATCGAATTAGTTTTTTTTTTCAATCGTTAACTATAACATCATCCATTTTATAAATTTTAACTGATTTAATCATATAGTTACCGATATCCGATCAATGTGATTTTTAACATCCATCTAGTATTCGATGAATTCTACACATTGACGGTTCAGATTATTAAAACGGGACCTGTGATGGGCTCCTATGAGCCAAACAGCACCGTGTTATTTGTGCACCTAAATAAGCGCAATTTTTCCAAAAAGGCAGCTCCGCCTGTGGGACGGTAGAGTTTTTTGAAATGTAATTATGTGTTAAATTAATTTTTTAATATTTTTTTTGGTGAATAGTGATAACTTTTTAACTTTTTGAATAACTTTTTATCTTTTTTAAGACATACCTGACCAGGCCTAAGTATCCACAAATTATTATTATTTATTTGTTATATCCCTACAAAGTTTGTTTGAATATAATGACTATTAAGATTTTTATAATGATTTGGTTGTCGCAAAATAGAGGGTATTTTGATTTGAAATGAAAATATCATAAGATGCCGCATCATTTTATTAGAAAATTTTATACAAAAATTTTGTTTCTATATCATTTACTTATTTTATTTTATTTAGATATTTTTCCTTTAGTTTCGTCCCTTGGCCTAGTAAAAATATTTTAATTTTAGGACAAGTATAAGAGTCAAAATTATTTTTGGAGTCTCATTTTGAGAGCCCAAAGCAGTTGCTATGGATTAGGGATGGCAATTTGAACCCGGTTCGACGGGGACCCGACCCCCATCCCCGATAAGAGCAATTTTTCTTCAAAAAATACCCTCGACGGGCTGGGGATGATATTTGAAATTGAATCCCCGATCAATTTCGAGCCAGGGACTGGGATCACTTTCAGAGCCCCGGACCTGGCCTTTCTCCGTCCTCGTCCCTGGCCCTGACTCTCCCCGAAATAAAATTACCATAATACCCCTCTATCCATTTATATATATAAGCTCCCTATATTTATACCCTCTGACCTGTCTCTTTCTTACTCTTTTTTTTCTCTCCGCAGTCGGCTCCTCCTCCTCCATCGCCTCCTCATCCTCCAAGCTACCGTCGCTTCCTCCTCCGTCGCCTCTCGCGGCCTCCTCTTTTGTCGGCTCCTCGTTCGCCAGGCCACCGCCAAACCTTCATACTCCGTCACCTCTCGCCTCTTTTTCCCTCTGCCACGACAGATTTGAGAAGATCCTGTCACCGCCATTGTCGATTTTCTCCCTCTTCTGCCAGATCTGTCTCTATTTCTTTTCTTTATTTTGTTGATGATGTTGTCGTTGATGATGTTGTTGATGAAAATGATGTTGTGGATGATGATTTATTATTAAGAGAGAATGCTAAACACAAAGAGAGAGAGAGAGAGAGAGTTTTACGGGGATTTTTCGAGATTGGGGAAGCCCGATCCCTGTTAGGGATAGGGGGCGGGGGCAGAAAATTTTGTAGTTTCGGGGATCGGGGACGGGGAGTGTGATCCCTGACCTCGCCCTGACTCGTTGCCATTCCTACTATGGATGCGTCTAGCTTGGGGCCGTCAAGGAGTTTTTTTGCTTTACTTTGAGCTTTGGCCTCCTATAATAATAATAATAATAATAATAATAAAAAAATAAAGAATAATTTTGTATATTCGCCAAAATAATTATTGGAAATAAAAAAAAAGTAACCAAAAATATCTTTGTTAAATCTTTTAAAATAAATAAATAATGGTCAATATTAAATTATCTAAAAAGATTATCGATTCATCAATTACTTTGATTTCTCAATCAAATCAGAAAAAGAGTAACATCTTTCATTAGATAAAAAAATGATCTCATCATTATATTTGCACCTCTTTTATTTTCTCAGTAAAAAATGTTTTATCAAAATTATAGTATAAAGGGTCGTAATCAAAATAATACAACATATCTATAACATCTATAAAAAAATGAAAGGTGCTGAAATCTAACACAAAATGCCAAAATAATGAATCTAACACAAAACGTCAAAATAATGTCCAATTGTCCAAAATTGCTATTCCCTTTTTTTAGTTTAATTGTCTACGGTTTAAAAAATTTGTAATCAAATTAAATCATTAAAATTATTGAATCAATTTGACTCGATTTGGAATTACTGTTTTACATAATTTATTTCAAAAAAAAATCATATAACATTATCAAAAAAATTTAACTTATCATCAATTTGAAAAGTAATAATAATATGCCAATCACACAAACTACTCTTATAATATTTAACAATTAAGCAAAAACTTAATATTCAACAAACATTGTTTAACATGAAAAAAAAACTTAATATTTACCAAATAAACATACTATGATTTAAGTTAATAGTAATATTTCGAATCCAAAAATTACATAGAATTGTTATCTTGTTATTCATATTTATTTTACATATGAACCCCACACTACACAAATTTAATCTCCACTACACAACCACCCATCTAGAAAAATCTAGGTTCCTAGACTTATTGTCAAATCTAATATTTGTTGGAATCGATCTTTTAGGTTCAAATAGATCATTATATCTTGTAATTTTTTATTTTTTATTTTTGTCAATCGACCCCTCTTTTTTATCATTTTCCTTAGGGTTCAATAATGACCAAATAATTGAATCTCTTATAGTGGTGACTATCCAATTTCAATTTTCTATCTGGTTTGGCCATTCTTTTTTTATCATTAATTTTCTAAAAGTTAATTTTCCTAACTTTTGTTTTTATGAGTACTTCACCATGTATAAGATGATTTCCGATTATAATAATCCCCCAATTTTGCTCTTGCAATTTCATTCTCAATGATGTGGAATTAGGGATGCTAAATATAAGAGAGAGAAGGGTGTGGAATCGCTTCACATGGAGGGTGGGCTATGTCATTGAGGGTGAAATTAGGAGGGCAAAATTAGGGAGATGTAACACCACTCATCCAATTATTTCATATTTTAGTCAATACTATCAAATTTATTGAGTATTTTATTAATACAAGAGATACGTGTCATTTGTTTTTAATTTGAAAAATTAAATATTATGTATATTTTGTGAAAAATTCAAAAATATTTAGTAGATAAATTGATTATTCCCGTAAAATATTTTTTTCACCATCTTGATAAAAGATATTATGTATATATTTATAATGCTATGTGTGCTTTAATAAATATTTATTTCTTAGCTTTTGTACGAAATAACAGTCATTTATGTGTTTTTTAATAAATATTCATTCCTTAGCTTTTATAATATATGTAGATTTATTTAGGAAGTAGTAATAGTAAATTAAACTTGACAATAGAAAGATCATTTTATTTCAATTGTATTTTATTGAACAAAAAACTACTTAGGAGTTGGATCCCACTAAATTTTTATTCCTTAAGATATTTTTTTTCACTTTTCCCTTATGATAATATTTTCTTATTAGTTTTGTTCATTTCATTTTTTCAAACATGCGTTCATCCAATATTTAATTGCATATTTCAAGTTTGATGAAAACTATATGATTTTTCTTCATTTTCATACTTGCTTTTTAATTGAAAATAAAAATGGTCCATATATTATGATCTTGCAAAGTACAAATGATTATTATTATTACTGTTGAACATATTAGGATATTTTCTAATTGAATTTTGAAGAGTTAAATTATTAGATGATATTTTTTTAAAAATTGTCCCAATATGACATTTTTAATCATATGACATCGTTTACCTATATTTTTAGAAACTAAATTTTTAAAAGAAGATATACAAATAGATGAAATAACAATAATAATAGTTGCTATATATAAACTTGATTAATTGACAGATTCAATACTTTGAGCACATTGATATGTAGAATAATATCAACAACTGTATAATTAAGAATGCAACGGTATGTTTTCACATATGAAACTAACTTTAAAAAATACATAGCAGTGCGACCCCCATGCATGGGGTTCCGACTAGTATTGAGAAAAAAACAAAAAATTATGAAGAGTCGTTGATAATTTGTTGCCTTTGGCCTCAAATAGGCTTGCATCATCTTTTGTCTAAGGGAGTTCTTTTTTTTATTTATTTTTGGTAAAAAGAATGCTGAAGCAGATAGGTTATTTCAATCTCACTGTCAGAACACATTGTCCCATAGCACCCACAGACATCTGTAGGGCGGTGGTAGCCACTGAGTGTGCCCATGGTCTTACATGCTGAGAGTACTATGAAATAGAAATGACTCTAACGAGTGACTATGGAGAGTCAAACCCAAGTATTAAGTAAGGAAGTGTGAAACCCATCTGCTGAACCCACCACCCGTTGGTAAAGAGAATTCTTTTTCGTTACAGAGATTACCATGCATCTTGACAACCAAAAGGATGGCTTGGAGTGGCATAGGATCCTCTATCCATAAAGTTTCTAAGTCATGTTTTTATGTACTTTCTTAGTCACACGAACACATCTCGAATTTTTCGTGTTTTGAAAATCCCACCATAGTGTGGAGTTGAGAGAACATTGAGGACACAAGAACAAGAGTGTTGGGAATAGCATGAACCTTTGCAATGGAAATACTAAAGAGTAATGTTACAAATTTCAAAAGTTATATCAAAATTTTTATCAAATGTCTCACATGAGTGGGTTGGGTTCCTTGTGAGTCTCACTCCCATGTGAGATATTTGGTAGAAATTTTGATAATTTTTTTAAAATTTCTAGCATTTTTGAATACTAAAAGAGATGAGTTAGGCATTTTTAGTGGTTTTGCCATTTTGGCTTGTTATGCTATAATTTGATAAATTTGCTACAGTGGTATAATATTTTTTATTTTTATTTTTTTTCTCACAATACCAAATAAGAATGTGATTTGTGAGCCTATCATGAAAAATGGAGAAAAAGAGCTTTGTCAAATCTTGACTAGTGTGAAATTTTGGGTTAAATTTATTATAAAATTTAACAATGTTAAAATTTAGCATAAGTTTTGGCGCACTATTTAACTTTTTGAAAGATATTATTGTAAAATAGATGGCAGTGGGACGGGTTTACAGTAATCCATTCCTGTCTCGTATCATATCGAGGGTGGGGCAAGTTAATTTTGTAACTTTAAGAATGAGAATAATAATAAAAATTATAGATAATATGATATATTATGGATAATAATTTATAATTTTTAAGAATTAAAAGATATAAGATGAAAAATATGTTAAGTGTAAATTTTTGTTTTGTAATTTTATTATAATGAAAAAAATAAATAAATTATATTATATACATATAAATATATTTATAATAAATATAATAAGAATGGGGCTCAAGTAGAACGAGATGGAGTAAAATTCATCCTAATCCCATTTTTTCATCCGGGCGAAAAAAACATGCAGAGCGAGAAAAAATTACCATTCATCATTTTAATTTGACTTTAACAATTATTATACAAGTCACAACATGAGATTTGTAAATGATGCACACAAACATTTATTAATTTTTAGTTATTACAGCAGGTCAGTGTAGTTATCATGTACGGTCCCAAAGATGATTCTCCTGAAACTTCTTTTTTATTATTTATTTTTAGGAAAATATTTGATAGCTTAAAATTTTGTGATTCAAATGACTTAAATCTATCAAAACGACGTCGTTTTACACTTATTTACACTCAAAACGATGTCGTTTTGAGTGATTTGAGTCATTTGAACCACAAAATTTTGAATTATTTAGTATTGTTGTTATTTTTAACGCAGGATTGCATAGGTTTTTAGAAAATAAACCCCAATACCATTAGATTGGTTCAAGTGCAAATCTGAAAAAAAAAAAAGCAAAAAGATTGGTTCAAGTTCCTAATGCATCCCCAAGGGCCTCAAAATTAACAAGGATATTGATGTGTCGCTTTGTTGATGTATCTTGTCTTCTGTCTGCTTTTATAGTTATTAAAATAATACACATGTTTACTTTATATTGTAGGATTCGAAATCATTAATGTTGTGTTTGATTAAAGAATTTGAAAAATAATTTAAAAAGGGAAATGAAAAAAAAAAAGTGAAATATCAATATAATATACACATATTTCACTTATTTTCACACAATTTTTTTTTCAATTTTTTAAATTCCTTCCTACATTTCTCTACCAAACACAATATAAAAAATCTAACACGTGTAGGACAACGTTAGCGATCGAAAGGTTTTGCACTAATGGGAGAAAGTGACGTGCAAAAAGAATGAGTAGCAGAGCAAATATATGGTTTTCTAACATGGGTAGGACAATGTTAGCGATCGAAAGGTTTTGCACTAATGTGAGAAAGTGACATGCAAAAAGAATGAGTAGCAGAGCAAATATATGGTTTTCAAAGCAAGGTAATAATGGCTATGTTTAGTTTGGGTTTCATAAACTTGTTTCATAATTTTTTTTTTTTTTTAAAACTAAAAATTTTAGTTTTGTGAAAGAAATAAAAAAAAAAACTAATCATTTTTATATTGTTTTATCTTTTGCGAGGTCAAAAATAATTTTTAAAATTTTTAATTTTTTTAAAAATTTATTTTTATTAAACTAGTTTCTATTTTATTTTTTTTAAATTATGAAAAACAAATTGGTCTCAAACTAGTGATAAATTAGTGATAAATTTGTTTAAAACAATGATAAATTTGTTTAAACTAATGATAAATTTATCATTGTTGAATTTTTGTAAATTTGTTTTTGTGAATTAATAAGAGAGTGTGTATGTATGTGAGTATGAAATTTATCACTGATAACATTTTATCAGTGATAAATTTATCATTGCTAAATTATTTTGAATTTGTTTTTGTAAATTAGTGTGTGTGGATGTGTTTTTGTGAATTAGTGAGTGAATGTGTATGTATGTAAGTATGCGAGTGAGAAAGAATAAGTAATTTAACTAGTTTGGTAAATACTGATAACATTTATCAGTGTCTGTGTGCTTTTCACGAAGACGGTGGCTGGATGTTGGGTTGTAGTGTTGAGTCTAAGGGTAAAAATGAAAACCGTTGTTTAATTTTTTTAAATAAGACTTGTTGGATAATAAGACCGGTCCATAGGACCGCCCGTAACTCTCCCTTAATCTTTCTCTCCCTTAATCTTTCTCATTGGCAATCATAAACAAAGTTGTGCCAAACTATGTAAATTGACTAAGGGCTAGTTTGGCATGTACTAAATAAGTCAAAAAGTCACAATCTTATTTAAGTCACATCATTACCTCTCTAACACATCACATCAAACCCAACCCAAACCTACAAATAAGTCAAAAAGTGCACTTTTTTAGGACATCCCAAACCAATCCTAAATTTTAAGGTTGCGTTTTCATTATGAATTTTGGGTAAAAATTTAAAAATAAAAAATAAAAAAGATGAGAGAAATATAAATGAAATATATATATATATATTTTTTGGGGGGTCCATTTCTTTCTTTTATTCCCTTTTTTTTCAAATTAAATTTAAATTTTGGAGAAATTGAAAAAAAAAAAAAAATTGAAAAAAAAAATTGGGATTGGACCTTTGTAACAAAATAAACCCTAAATTTTTATTTTTGTCAATTTAAGCCCAAACATTTTCATTTGTTTTCAATCTAAACAAACTGCCTATTTCCGTTAAATAAATTGATGAAAAAAATGTAATTTAGTCATTCATCTCAACGGAAAAGAATATTTTAGACATTCGATATACACCAATATTAAGTTTAAAAATTAAAATATTATTTTTTTTATTGATTTTACTTAACAAAAATAGGCAAATAGTTAACAAATCCAAAGATTATGTTTAAATTGATAAAATTAAAAATTCAATTTTAATTTGTTACAAGAATCAAATTTTGAATTTTTTTTTTTATAGTTTTTTTAAAATTTATTATCCAAACACCGTCTTAAAATAAGATTATGGGTTATTTTGAAACGTTGATTAAAAATTGATTTTTTATCTTTTTTATTTTTTTTAAAAATGTATAAAAAAATAAAAGAAATGATGTAACCCAAAAAAATTTAAAATTCAAAAAATTGACTTTTAACTAACTTGCCAAAATAGTCTTATGTATGCTTTGTCGACCTACATAAAACCCCCAAATTAGACATTGGAAAATGCTAGAGGTCCTAAAATTTATATCAAATATTTTATCAAATGTCTCACATGGATGTGGACCCTAGATATGTGGGGTCCACATCCATGTGAGACATTTGATAAAATAAAACATTTGATAGAAATTTTAAAATCCTTAACATTACTACTCCCTCCGGCTCAAAATATTAGTTCCTTATTCTATTTTTCATTGTTCCAAAATATTCGTCTCTTTTCAAAAATCAAGTACAAAAATAATATAAATTTCTTATTTTGCCATTTTTTTAAATTTATTAATATCATAAAAAGTACAATTATAATATTGATATTTTTCAAAACATATACTATTAAAGAGTAATTTTGGAAAATTAATTTCTTAAAAATGAAATAATTGTACTATAAAAAAAAATTAAATTCTCTAAAAAAAGACTATTATTTTGAGCCAGAGGAAGTATTGGACATTTGGAGGCAAGTATTGGACATTTCGAGGCAAGTGGAGGCAAAAATTGTGAACGCAGTCCATGTGAGGTTCCAACATCAGACGCATGCATTCTTCCCCCCCCCACCATTTACTGTGAAATGCAATTCTTGCAACTACCTAGTACATCTGTGGCACCTCACTACACTTCATATAAAAATAAAATAAAATAAAAATTAGAAATTAAAAAAATAATTACAAACTTATAAAAGTAGAAGCGATTTATATATTAGATTATGTAAATGAGTATTAGACTTTCATAAATTTATAATTATTTTTTCTATTTCTCATTTTTTTAAAAATAATTTTCTTTTCATATAGCAAGTGGAAATAAATATTAACAGGAAAATAAGACACATAAATAACCTTAATGGTCTGTTGAGGAGTAAAGATTTGAGCATAATTTCTAAAATCATGAATTCGAGTTACTTCAAGGGGTCACTGAAGGTTTGTTCAGTCATTAATTTCAAGATCTTAAAATTAATCGAGGTGTATGCAAGCTGATCTGGACATTCAATTATTAAAAAAAATATATATATAATTACAAATTAGTTAAAATAAATAAATGAGTGCAAGTTTTAAAAGATCATTTCTATGAACTTTTTGATCGTTTATTGGGTAGATCACACAAACAGGCCTTCAACTATACTGTCTATTTTATTTTGGGGCAATCACACTGCAGCGGGATTTTAAAATTTAATTACTTATCAATGGAAAAGCTTATGATTTTATAAGTTAATGTATATATAGTTTATCATTTATTTAAAAATAATTTTAGAAATCTACACTGTAATGATATTTCTCCTTTTATTTTCTACAATTAGATTGAAAATGTAGACGTTATAGTTCTATCAGGTTTTGAAGGCATATTTTTGCCAAATAAAATTAATGAAAAAGTCAAAATAAAGTGTATTTGTTTCTCGGCCATTTTTGGGTTGGACGTAACGGACTATGCTTTTATTGTCAATGAATCTTCCTAAAGACAAACACCATTTGAAGGTACAATGTCTAAAGAAGAGACAAATATTTGATAGGCCAAGTTAATCCTTTATTATCTGAGAACTTTTCACATATATTAAAAAAGTTCATGGAAGGGAGAGAATTAAAGTTTATATAGTTTGTATACTTATTTGTAAAAGGAGAGGAACACAGTCAACGTGCCGAGGTCTTTTCACGTTTACGTTTTTAGTTTATATTTATAAAAATTTTATAAATTAATTTTTATTTATTTTAAAAAAAATATAAATTATAAATGCGTTTAGTTTAACAAAATATATTTGTTCAGACCTAAAATATTTATATTTATTTTTTATTATTTATGATAATGGAATCATACACATTATAATTGAAAAAAAAATTTAATTAAAAAAAAAATTTGCTAGTTAAAATTTTAAATTTCTGCTTAAAAACAACGTAAACTGATTTTTTGAATTTATGTTTTTTTCCTCAAATTTACAAACGAAGACAACCATTTATAAATCAAAAAAAGTATCAAACAAATTTTTATGATAATTTTTAAAATTTTTGTAAATATAAACTAAATTAAAAACGAAATGGTTACCAAACAGGCCCGTATTGACTACTTCAGATTTTATTTTACTTTCTGATGTTTAATCTATTAAATTTCTTTAACTAAAAACTCCAATCTTGAAATATGCAAAATAAACGCAACATTGACAATTTTAAAAATAACAAACGCATGATGTAAGTAAGAAGAAAATGAAAATAAAATGCATGATTAATGTGATATGGATTCATGGAATGAGTATAATTCATGATTGAGAGTCCTTGTATTGCTGATTTATAAAAGCAAAATCAAGCGATGTTGAGAAATGGGTAGAGTAGTTAATTTGAATAAAAATTAAAAAATAAATAAAAAATAAATAAAAAAAAGGGTTGGTTTGTTTAATTATAGTGACCTCATGTGGAGCATGGGTAACATAAATAATATGGACCACTTTATTTGGGCTTTTTGGAGATGAATAGAGACCAGAAATGAGGGAAGAGTCCATGTGAGAGAGAGTCCAACATCATGCATTTCATTTTCACTCTCCCATTACTGTCAAAGGCACATCACTGCTCTTTCGTGTAATAATTTGTTTTTTGATTTTGTTACTCTTACAAATGAGACAACACTTTAAACAACCAATCTCTTGGAGGATTTTAATTGCATTACATCAGCAAAGAAAAGATCATTTCGACAATATTATAGAGGTTGGTGGGTGTAGCATTCAACATTGTTGTTGAAATCCCTATTTATATCATTGATGTCAAATGAATAAATTTTAATGAGTTTACATGTAAATCTTAATAAGTGAATTTATTATCTAATAGGTCTTATACTAGTTAATAAATTTTTTTTTATCAAACACTATTAAAAAACATAATTAATTGTTAATTTCAGCGAATTTTTGAAAATTTTATCACAAAAAAGTTAGGGGTGAACATAGTCCGAATTGGTCTGGAATGGGGTAAAATCAAGGCCAATCCGTTATCTACAATTCTTGAAAATTTGGAACCAATCCAATCCGTTTAAATTGTGGAACCAATCCGAACCGATCCATTTAAACACGGATTAAATCGGTTTAGAACCACAGATTCACATAATTAAATAACAAAAAAAATATAGAATATTTTAATTTCATAAAAATATAAACATAGCATCAAACAAAAGCAATAAACAAAAGCAACAAACAAAAGAAATAAAATTGGATATACATTACACAAAGTGGAGTTTTCCTCTGTATTAAACTAAACATAGCATCAAACAAAAGCAATAAGAAAAACTGGTTTAGTTTTTATATGAAATAAGAGATGACATTATGTGGGAGGATCTATAATATAAATGAAAAATCTAGAAACATCCTAGATGTTGATTTGTGATTATGTATCAATAAAAAGCAGTAAAAAACAATCCCAATCAAACAATCAAGAGAAAGAGACACAAAGATTTTACGTGGAAAAATCACAATTGGACACCTTCCTATTGTGATCAAAAAACCACGGGCAACTGCCACAAGAACAATCCACTAAGAAGATTTAAAGGAATTACACAGGTATCACTTTCAATTATCTAGCGAATCCACAACGCCTAATTGAACCAACCTCTATGTGCCTCTTCCAACCTCATCTTCAGCACGGAATTGTCTTTCTGATGAGCCACTCCGGAGACCTTTTGTTGTCAAATTCCATGGATCAAAACCAAGGTTGTAACAAGAGTTCTTTAAGAAGTTGGTTTCCTTCAAAAACAGGATTACTTTGGAGTTCTGCAAGAAGTTGGTTTTCTACAAACAAGAAGTTGGTTTTCCTTCCCAACTAGGATTGCTTTGGATTTTCTATAAGTAGTTGGTTTTCTCCCAAAATTAGACTAACTAATTGATTGAAGTCCTCCAGATCTTCTTTTTGGTTCTTAAAGGTTTATATCTGGGGATATTTTGTTTTCTTTGATGTTTTATTGAATGTTTAACTCATGGTTTAAAGAGAGTACATCAAAGGTTTGTTTGTTATATATAAAAGAGAGAGTTGTTCTTCAGTTGTGAATTCTAAAAAATTCGAGCCTGAAGCTTTGGAGGGAATCCGAAGTGGCTCATCAGAAAGACAATTCCATGCTGAAGATGGGGTTGGAAGAGGCACATAGAGGTTGGTTCAATTAGGCGTTGTGAATTCGCTAGATAATTGAGAGTGATACTTGTGTAATTCCTTTATATCTTCTTAGTGGATTGTTCTTGTGGCTGTTGCCCGTGGTTTTTTGATCACAATTGGAAGGTGTCCAATTGTGGTTTTTCCACGTAAAATCTTTGTGTCTCTTTCTCTTGATTGTTTGATTGAAATTGTTATATTCTGCTTAAAATTGATACATAATCACAAATTAACATCTAGGAGGTTTCTAGATTTTTCAATTGGTATCAGAGCGGGTCGTTCTATTTTTTTTTTTTTAAAAAAAAACTTGTTTTAGATCGCTCTATTTTTTTTTAAAAAAAAATTCTTTTAGAACGAGATCTTATTTGATTTGTGATAATGGATTCAATTCGTGAGGGAAATTCTATGGTTCGACCACCCTTACTTGACGGATCCAATTATTCTTTTTGGAAAGCTCGAATGAGATCTTTTTTAAAGTCTATTGATGAAAAAGTTTGGCAATCCGTCATGAATGGGTGGACTGAACCAACAATTACTGTTGATGGAGTAACTTTTTCCAAACCAATTGATAAGTGGGACACAATTGATTACCAAAATAGTAGCTGGAATAGTAAAGCTATCAATTCTCTTTTTCTTGTCACACACGAAGAGTTTAGTCGATTTGTAATTGTGAAATCGCAAAAGAGGCTTGGGATATCTTACAAACTATTCATGAGGGCACTCCTTCTGTTAAACGCTCAAAACTTCAAAGGCTCACATCCAGTTTCGAAAACCTTTCAATGAAAGATAGTGAGACCTTTGATGAATTTTATGCGGTTGAGTGACATTGTAAATTCCACTTCAATTTAGGTGAAAAAATACCGAATCCAAAGTTGTGGGAAAAATTTTGAGATCCTTGCCCGATCGGTTCCAACCAAAAGTTACGGCTATTGAGGAGGCTCAAGATGTTGACAACCTCAAGCTAGATCAGTTGGTTGGAAATCTTCAAACTTATGAGGCACATAGAAATTTCAAAAAGAAACAAAAAGATCTTGCTTTTAGTAGTGCTCATAAAGTGGTTGAGGATTCTGATAAGGATTGTGAGATAGATTCCAAGATTATGGCTGCTTTTGTTAAACAATTTAAAAAATCTTTTTTGAATAAAAATCCTAATCTTTTGGAATCTACTCATACTCATAAATCCAAAGGCAAAGATAAAGTCAAAATTAATTCTCTAGCCAAGAAGGAGAAAGGAAAGATACAAGGGAACTCTGAAAGCGTCCAATGCTATGAATGCCAAGGATTTGGCCACTTTGCTTTAGAATGCCCCACTCGTTTGAGGAAGAAGAAAGCCCTCGCCATCACTTGGGATGATGAATCAGACTCTGATGAAGACGAAAGTGACGATAAAGATCAAGGCGAAGAGGGACATAAGCAATTCCTTGCTTTCATGGTGGCTTCCGAAACTGAAGGACAAACAGAGTCTCCGAAAAGGTCGATTAAGAATACTCGATGATGAATCCTCGGAGAGTGATCATGAAGAGCTTGAGCAAGCCTATGAAAAGCTGTATAAGGAGTCTCTTAATTTATTCAAGTTGAATGACAAACTCACAAAGAAACTCAAAGCATGTGAATATGAGAATGTCAAACTTAAGGAGGAGATTTCCGAGGCTAGGATCAATGCCATCAAGATAGCTGATGATCAACAAGTTCTTTGTGCAAAACTGTTGACTTGTGAGACAGAGAGGAATGAACTACAGGAAACTCATGCCATGTATGAAGAAAAGATTGAATCTCTCGAGATGTCTCAAGTTGCTTTGGAAGAACTGATGATCAAGAAAGAGGAAGAGCTCAAGGTTGCCATGGTTACCATTGGTCTTTGGAACAAAGGATCAAAGACTTTGGAGGATATCATTGGGTCTCAACAAATTTGTTCAGACAAGAGTGGCATTGGCTTTGGAGATAAGAGAGAGCAAAAACAGAGTGCTTCCACATCTCATGATACAAGAACTCAAGGAAAGGGAGGACAAAAGATTCAACAAGAGGAAAAACTTCTCAAACTCCCTAGAGTTGGTAAGGTAAAAGAAAAGAAGGTACATCCTGTTTTTATTTGTCATCATTGTGGTATGCATGGTCATATTCGCCCTTTTTGTTATAAGTTGCATGGGAGAATGTCTCAAAATGGTAGAAATTCGAATACTTTTTGGGTTAGGAGACAACCTTACTTGTCTAGGCGGAATACCAAGATTCATGAGGGTGTTCACAACACCATGACATTTACCAAGACCGCTAGATCTAATTTTTTAAGACCAAAAAGATTTGGGTAAGAAAACTTGACTTGTGTTAATGTGTTTTCTCTTTTTAGTTTTTTTTGGGTTTCTGTGTGTTTTTTTTAATGGGAAAAAAAAGTGTGCATGTTTGTTTGTTTTTTTTTTTTTTTTGTCTTGCTTTGGTTAAGAAAAATAAATAAATAAAAAAACAAAACAAAACAAAAAGATTTTCTTGTATGGTTTTGCAACCTTGAAATTTTTGAGTGGTCCTTGGTGCATATTGGAATTGATAAGAATAACAATTACATGTTAATATGTGTGTGCTTTCTATGGTCATTACTCATTTTGAAGTGTGTGTTCTTTGATTAGTATGTCTCATTTTGTACACACTCTTGGATTAGCAAATATCGGAGTCTTCCGACTTAGTGTTTTTTTTTTCATGGACTTCTGGCATTATATCTTTTGCTTTTCTAGAGGAATTGACCTATACTAGCATATCATGGGTGATGTTGAGTCTCTTAACCACCTTCCATCTTTTTGCATCTCCACGGCTTTCCCCTCTATTCTTTGTAGTCCAGGCATGTGGAAAAGGCTACCTCAGAGTCACCAACCAGGCCATCCTTAATATATCCATGCTTCTCTGGTTCGGTTTTCATACTCTTGAGCGTGTCAGCCGCCAATGAATGTGCAAAAGAAAGAAAAAAGTGCAAAAGAAAGAAAAAAAAATGTGCAAAAGAAAGAAAAGAAAAAGATGTGAAAAAAAAGAAAAATAAATAAATGATTCATTGATTGAGGGGGAGCCTCCGCCTTTACTCACCAAATACCCCTTGATTCCTAGTGGTTTGACTTTCCTTAGTTGTGCTTAGATTCTCTTGTCGGAGGTCCAGTTTTCATATCACTACTAGAATTTGAATCTTGTGTTTGTCGAACTTCAAGAGTCACACACACACTTTTTTCATGGGATCTATGCTTTTCATATAATACATCACTTTCTTTTATGAGGAATCTTCTATAGGCTGTGCACATTGTGTTTTCAAGTAATTGTGCTTCTTGGATAATGTTGTGTGTTTTAAGGTACAAATCTGAAATTCATTGCTTGCTCCACCATATTATTTTTTTCAGTTTCTTCTTGTTCACTGTTTTCAGTGTTTGTGGTTGTTTTTTTAATGAGGGAGAGTTTGGTTCATCATTACCAGTGTTTGATGTATATTGATGGTACAGTAGTTTGGTTGATGGTACAGTGTTTTTACTTTTGCTTATATCCTTCTTTGGTACAGTTGGATTGTTAGTATTTTGTTTATGGATTGATTTATATTTTGTTATTTAATCCAGTTCCACATATTTTGGTTGGCTTGTGTGTGGTTATTTTATTTCAGGATAATTGTTCAAGAGCATGGATTTGAGTGTTGATTCATAGTTGGTGGTGCTGCTTGAGAGATTTTGTTAGGAAATTTGTTTTAGATTGGTTTTATCCAGGATTTGACAAAGGGGGAGATTGTTAGGACCTTTTGTTGTCAAATTCCATGGATCAAAACCAAGGTTGTAACAAGAGTTCTTTAAGAAGTTGGTTTCCTTCAAAAACATGATTACTTTGGAGTTCTGCAAGAAGTTGGTTTTCTACAAGAAGTTGGTTTTCTTTCCCAACTAGGACTGCTTTGGTTTTCTATAAATAGTTGGGTTTCTCCCAAATCTAGGCTATTCATTGATTCATTCATTGAATCTCTCCAGATCTTCTTTTTGGTTCTTAAGGGTTATATCTGGGGATATTTTGTTATTTTTTTCTTTGATGTTTTATTGAGTATTCAACTCATGGTTTAAAAAGAGTACATCAAAGGTTTGTTTGTTATACACAAAAGAGAGAGTTGTTCTTCAGTTGTGAATTCTGAAGAATTCGAGCCTGATGCTTTGGTGGAATCCGGAGTGGCTCATCAGAAAGACAATTCCGTGCTGAAGATGAGGTTGGAAGAGACACATAGAGGTTGGTTCAATTAGGCGTTGTGGATTCGTTAGATAATTGAGAGTGATACCTGTGTAATTCCTTTAAATCTTCTTAGTGGATTGTTCTTGTGGCAGTTGCCCGTGGTTTTTTTTTTTTTTTCAACAACAAAGCAAGACACCAAAAAAAAAAAAAACATGCACACTTTTTTTTTTTTATATTAAAAAGAACAGAGAAAGCTTCAGGCTCGAATTCTTCAGAATTTACAACTGAAGAACAACTCTCTCTTTTATGTATAACAAACAAACCTTTGATGTACTCTCTTTAAACCATGAGTTAAATACTCAATAAAACATCAAAGAAAACAAAATATCCCCAGATATAAAGTCGTTCTATTTTTTTTTTTTTTTAAAAAAAACTTGTTTTACTCAATAAAACATCAAAGAAAACAAAATATCCCCAGATATAAACCTTTAAGAACCAAAAAGAAGATCTGGAGGACTTCAATCAATTAGTTAGTCTAGTTTTGGGAGAAAACCAACTACTTATAGAAAATCCAAAGCAATCATAGTTGGGAAGGAAAACCAACTTCTTGTTTGTAGAAAACCAACTTCTTGCAAAACTCTAAAGTAATCCTGTTTTTGAAGGAAACCAACTTCTTAAAGAACTCTTGTTACAACCTTGGTTTTGATCCATGGAATTTGACAACAAAAGGTCCTAACAATCTCCCCCTTTGTCAAATCCTGGATAAAACCAATCTAAAACAAATTTCCTAACAAAAACACTAAAACAATTTTCCAATCAAAACAAGAACAACACCACCAACTAGGAACCAGCATTTATAACCAAATCTCTTTACAAACTTATTTCTCAAGGTCATGATCTACAAAACAACTATTAGTGCCACAATCTCCAAAACAACTATTAGTCCCACAAGAGTATATGAAAAAAACAATAAACAAATGACAACATTATCTTGAAGCATGAGATGGAAAACATGAATAAATGGGACTTTGAAGATTTTAAGAACATGTAGCATGGATAGATGAAAACTAAGACTTATGCACCCGACACATGACATGAATACATGAAAAACAAATTTCTCCCCCTGTTTGTCACGAATTAACAAAGAAATCTCAAATAACAAAATCAAGATCAAAACCCACATAAGCAATGACATGATGACGATTAACCGAACTCCCCCTCACTAAAAGCAACCACAAACACTGAAACAGTGAACAAAAAAAAAATAACAAAAATAATATGGTGGAGCAAGCAAGGAATTTCAGATTAGTACCTCAATACACACAAGACTATCCAAGAAGCACAATTACTTGAAAATACAATGTGCACAGTCTATAGAGAATTCCTCATAAAAGAAAGTGATGCATTATGTGAAAAGCATAGATCCCATGATAAAAGTGTGTGTGTGACTCTTGGAGTTCGACAAACACAAGATTCAAATTCTAGTAGTGATATGAAAACTGGACCTCCGACAAGAGAATCTAAGCACAACTAAGGAAAGTCAAACCACTAGGAATCAAGGGGTATTTGGTGAGTAAAGGCGGAGGCTCCCCCTCAATCAATGAATCATTTATTTATTTTATTTTTTTCACATCTTTTTCTTTTCTTTCTTTTGCACATTTTTTTTTTCTTTCTTTTGCACTTTCATTGGCGGCTGACACGCTCAAGAGTATGGAAACCGAACCAGAGAAGCATGGAAATAATAAGGATGGCCTGGTTGGTGACTCTGAGGTAGCCTTTTCCACATGCCTGGACTACAAAGAATAGAGGGGAAAGCCGTGGAGATGCAAAAAGATGGAAGGTGGTTAAGAGACTCAACATCACCCATGATATGCTAGTATAGGTCAATTCCTCTAGAAAAGCAAAAGATATAATGCCAGAAGTCCATGAAAAAAAAAACACTAAGTCGGAAGACTCCGATATTTGCTAATCCAAGAGTGTGTACAAAATGAGACATACTAATCAAAGAACACACACTTCAAAATGAGTAATGACCATAGAAAGCACACACATATTAACATGTAATTGTTATTCTTATCAATTCCAATATGCACCAAGGACCACTCAAAAATTTCAAGGTTGCAAAACCATACAAGAAAATCTTTTTGTTTTGTTTTGTTTTTTTATTTATTTATTTTTCTTAACCAAAGCAAGACAAAAAAAAAAAAAAAAAAACAAACAAACATGCACACTTTTTTTTCCCATTAAAAAAAACACACAGAAACCCAAAAAAAACTAAAAAGAGAAAACACATTAACACAAGTCAAGTTTTCTTACCCAAATCTTTTTGGTCTTAAAAAAATTAGATCTAGCGGTCTTGGTAAATGTCATGGTGTTGTGAACACCCTCATGAATCTTGGTATTCCGCCTAGACAAGTAAGGTTGTCTCCTAACCCAAAAAGTATTCGAATTTCTACCATTTTGAGACATTCTCCCATGCAACTTATAACAAAAAGGGCGAATATGACCATGCATACCACAATGATGACAAATAAAAACAGGATGTACCTTCTTTTCTTTTACCTTACCAACTCTAGGGAGTTTGAGAAGTTTTTCCTCTTGTTGAATCTTTTGTCCTCCCTTTCCTTGAGTTCTTGTATCATGAGATGTGGAAGCACTCTGTTTTTGCTCTCTCTTATCTCCAAAGCCAATGCCACTCTTGTCTGAACAAATTTGTTGAGACCCAATGATATCCTCCAAAGTCTTTGATCCTTTGTTCCAAAGACCAATGGTAACCATGGCAACCTTGAGCTCTTCCTCTTTCTTGATCATCGTTCTTCCAAAGCAACTTGAGACATCTCGAGAGATTCAATCTTTTCTTCATACATGGCATGAGTTTCGTAGTTCATTCCTCTCTCTCACAAGTCAGCTTTTGCACAAAGAACTTGTTGATCATCGCCTATCTTGATGGCATTGATCCTAGCCTCTAAATCTCCTCCTTAAGTTTGACATTCTCATATTCACATGCTTTGAGTTTCTTTGTGAGTTTGTCATTCAACTTGAATAAATTAAGAGACTCCTTATACTTTTCATAGGCTTGCTCAAGCTCTTCATGATCACTCTCGAGGATTCATCATCAAGAGTATTCTTAATCGACCTTTTCGGAGACTCTGTTTGTCCTTGATTTGGAAGCCACCATGAAAGCAAGGAATTGCTTATGTCCTCTTCGCCTTGATCTTTATCGTCACTTTCGTCTTCATCGAGTCCGATTCATCATCCCAAGTGATGGCGAGGGCTTTTCTTCCTCAAACGAGTGGGGCATTCTAAAGCAAAGTGGCCAAATCCTTGGCATTCATAGCATTGGACGCTTCAGAGTTCCTTGTATCTTTCCTTTCTCCTTCTTGGCTAGAGAATTAATTTTGACTTTATCTTTGCCTTTGGATTTATGAGTATGAGTAGATTCCAAAAGATTAGGATTTTTATTCAAAAAGATTTTTAAATTGTTTAACAAAGCGACCATAATCTTGGAATCTATCTCACAATCCTCATCAGAATCCTCAACCACTTTATGAGCACTACTAAAAGCAATATCTTTTTGTTTCTTTTTGAAATTTCTATGTGCCTCATAAGTTTGAAGATTTCCAACCAACTGATCTAGCTTGAGGTTGTCAACATCTTGAGCCTCCTCAATAGCCGTAACTTTTGGTTGGAACCGATCTGGCAAGGATCTCAAAAATTTTCCCACAACTTTGGATTCTGGTATTTTTTCACCTAAATTGAAGCTGGAATTAACAATGTCACTCAACTTCGCATAAAATTCATCAAAGGTCTCACTATCTTTCATTGAAAGGTTTTCGAAACTGGATGTGAGCCTTTGAAGTTTTGAGCGTTTAACAGAAGGAGTGCCCTCATGAATAGTTTGTAAGATATCCCAAGCCTCTTTTGCGACTTCACAATTACAAATACGACTAAACTCTTCAGGTGTGACAGCGCAAAAGAGAGAATTGATAGCTTTACTATTCCAGCTACTATTTTGGTAATCAATTGTGTCCCACTTATCAATTGGTTTGGAAAAAGTTACTCCATCAACAGTAATTGTTGGTTCAGTCCACCCATTCATGACGGATTGCCAAACTTTTTCATCAATAGACTTTAAAAAAGATCTCATTCGAGCTTTCCAAAAAGAATAATTGGATCCGTCAAGTAAGGGTGGTCGAACCATAGAATTTCCCTCACGAATTGAATCCATTATCACAAATCAAATAAGATCTCATTCTAAAAGAATTTTTTTTTAAAAAAAATAGAGCGATCTAAAACAAGTTTTTTTTTTTAAAAAAAAATAGAACGACCCGCTCTGATACCAATTGAAAAATCTAGAAACCTCCTAGATGTTGATTTGTGATTATGTATCAATAAAAAGCAGTAAAAAACAATCCCAATCAAACAATCAAGAGAAAGAGACACAAAGATTTTACGTGGAAAAATCACAATTGGACACATTCCAATTGTGATCAAAAAACCACGGGCAACTGCCACAAGAACAATCCACTAAGAAGATTTAAAGGAATTACACAGGTATCACTCTCAATTATCTAGCGAATCCACAACGCCTAATTGAACCAACCTCTATGTGCCTCTTCCAACCTCATCTTCAGCACGGAATTGTCTTTCTGATGAGCCACTCCGGATTCCACCAAAGCTTCAGGCTCGAATTCTTCAGAATTCACAACTGAAGAACAACTCTCTCTTTTGTGTATAACAAACAAACCTTTGATGTACTCTCTTTAAACCATGAGTTAAACACTCAATAAAACATCAAAGAAAAAAATAACAAAATATCTCCAAATATAACCCTTAAGAACCAAAAAGAAGATCTGGAGAGATTCAATGAATGAATCAATGAATAGCCTAGATTTGGGAGAAACCCAACTATTTATAGAAAACCAAAGCAGTCCTAGTTGGGAAAGAAAACCAACTTCTTGTAGAAAACCAACTTCTTGCGGAACTCCAAAGTAATCCTGTTTTTGAAAGAAACCAACTTCTTAAAGAACTTTTGTTACAACCTTGGTTTTGATTCATGGAATTTGACAACCAAAGGTCCTAACAATAAATATAGACTATTTCTGTATGGTTTGGATCGGTTCCAATTCGGAATTGTAGGGTTCAATCCTGAAACGATTTGTGGCCTACGGATTTTTAAATTTTTAATCCGAAACCGAATTACGAATTCAAAAAATCAATTCAAACTTACCGGATTGGATTGGACCAGATCAGATTACGGATTATACAAATTTCTTGCTCAGTCCTAAAAAAAGTCACTAAACAGTTTAAAAAATCATCACAAAAAAAGTACTAATTTTCAACTTTCAGTGACAAGTTAAAAAAATTTATTACAGAAAAATGTTACTAATTGTAAGTTTTAGTGACAATTTATACAAATTGTGACAAAAAAAATCACTAATTGTCAATTTTTAACAACATGCAAAAAATTATTTTTAACAACAATTTTATTTAGATTTATTTACAATAAGATTTCATGATAATTAAATTCAATTATTATAATCTATTGATAATTTACCGTAAATTGTAAATCCTAAATTATAAATCTTCAATTTTAAAATGTTTGTAACGATGTCCATGCTTCTATCAAAATAAATAATAAATGTTTTGGATGAATGTGTACCCTTAAATAGACCTTTCCACTAGTATTAGCCCTCGTTTATTTCTCTTGTATCATTATCTACTATTTAAATAGTGTTACACAATAATATATTCTTATCATATTTTTTTGGATGAATGATATATCATATATAAATTATGACATTTGTGGCGTTGTTTATCAAAACAGTCATAATTAAATAATTTTTGAATTATAACTTAAAAATATATATTATCATAATTAAATATTACATAAAATATAATTAAATATCTTTTGAATTATAATCAAGTCATAATTAACATTCAAATAGGTCATAATAAAAAACAACAAAAGTCATAACTGGAACTTATCATAAATACATATAATTAAATATCATTTGAATTATAATTAAGTTATAATTAACATTCAAATAGGTCATAATAAAAAACAACAAAAGTCAGACTTATCATAAATACATGCAATGAGGCCAATAAATTTCTCTTTTTATTTTTATTTTTATTTTTATCATTATACACCAAAGTAATGAGGCCAATAGTAATAAATACATGCAAGACTTAGTGATAGTAATAATAATAATAATAAATGTATTTATATATAACATTTTTTTTTATTGTTTGGGTCCTTGTAATGGGAAGTGGGCCTATTACTACTCCTCTTTAGTCCACTAAGCTCCAAGGTCCAAGGACATCTCAGACCATCAAAAACAAAAAGATTTACAAAATTAGATCCGTAAGGCATACAAAGCCGTACTAATTGAGGCCCAACCATTTTTCTGCAAACAATGTCTAAAATTATGGCAAGATAGTGTTGTAGTACTAAAAATATAGCACAATAATTTTTTTTTTTGATAATTTGGTATTTAATTTACTAGATCGATTAATTAAGTGGATCAATCCCACCATCTAACAAGTAAAGATGTAAAACTCAAAAGAAAAATACTAGGGGAAAAAAAAATATAAGTAATGAAGGAGAAGAACAAAAATCTATAGATGATTTGAGCTTTTGTTTGACTTCATGAGACCTCTACAAAATTATCATAATTTTCGAAAAATATTCATGCCCCTCTATAATTGGAATCTCAATATTTATTTATGATTCGAGATCTCATTATATATTTATGAAAATGTCAGTATTATTACAAGCAATACTAAGCATATGTTCGGTACGATAAAATGAAATAAAGTGGGAATGAAATATATGATTAAATGGAATGTCTTCCATTATTTGGTTACTAATATAGAATAATATGATAATTCTCATTTTCATATTTAGTTATACTTATTAAACTCATGAAATAGAATAAGTTTTTATTGTTTATTTATATTTTTAACAAGTCAGTAACAAATGAATGAAAAATTCATATAGATCGTGATAATATTAATGGTTGTAGAAGTGATAGTGTGAGTTATTAAACTCATGGAATAGAATAAGTTTTTATTATTTATTTATATTTTTAACAAGTTAGTAACAAATGAATGAAAAATTCATATAGATCATGGTAATATTAATAATTGTAGAAGTGATGGTGTGAGTTGTAGTAGTGATGGTAGCAGGGTCGGCCCTGGGCATAGGCCCACCAGGCCATGGCTTAGGAACCTTCAAAATAGACTCCAAAAAATGGGCCCCCTCCTATTATAGTTTAATGTAATATATTAAGTATTTTTACGTCTAAAAAAAAAAATTTAAAAGCTCCAAACTAAAACTAAATTGACCTAATAAAAAATTAAAAGGCCCATTCAAAATAAAAAAGGCCCATTCTCTCTCCATATCTATTTCTCAAATTCATGGGTTGCTTATAAGATACTTTTGACTATTTCGGTTACAGTTGCATCGGGGGAAAGAAGTTTTTCAAAGTTGAAAATGATCAAAAATTACCCTTGATCATCTATGTCACAAGAAATATTGAAAGGATTAGCATTGTTATCCATTGAAAATGATTTTGTAAAAAAAAAAAAAAAAACTAAATTATGCAAGTATGATTGATTTGATATATTTGCTTCTAAAAATGCAAAAAAAAAACGAGGATCAAGTGATACTTAGTAGTTGTTGTAATGTAATGCTAAGTATTTTTTGTGATTTTGACATAAATTTTTTTTTTCTTTACCTTAAAAAAAAAAAATTCGTTGAATGAAAAAAAAAAAATGTGACGGGCCCCAAATGATCTAGTGATATTTATTAGTTAATTATTGACTTTAGACCCTGGAAATCTCAGGCCGGCCCTGGATGGTAGTGATAGTGGCCGCATTGGTAGTGGTAATAGCAATGATAGTAAGATGGTGGTTGTAGTGGTAGTAGGTTGTTGTCGCCTTATAGTGGTGGTGGTGGTAAGGTGATGTTGTGGTTGTGATGGCGACAACCAATGGTAGTAGAGCGATGGTTCTCGCGATGGTGATGGTGGTGGTGTAATGTTTATGAAAATGGTAGTAATGGTGGTAAGGTAGTGGTTGTGGTGGCAGAGGTAGTGGTGGAATGGGTGGTAGGAGAACGGAATGATGGTAGTGGCTAAATAATAAATTTTTTTTTAAGTGCCAACAAAAAAAAATAATAATAAAATTTTATAGTAATTTCATGTTAGAATGGAATGGTCATTCTTTCGATTGGAGGAAATAATAAGTATTCTCACTTCCTACTTAGATAAGACGTGCTAAATAAGGGAAAGAGAATGCAAAGTTAGAATGAGCATTCTATTTCAGTTCATTCCATCGTATCAAACATGCTCTAAATATTCTATGAGAATTATTAAAAAATTTCATAATGCTCAAAAAAATAAAAATAAAAAAATAAAAATGAAAATAAAAATAAAAATTTTAGATAATATTCAATACAATATTATCTAAAAATTTTGATAATTTTTTTAAAAATGAATTACAAATACACCTCATGATATTTGTTTAAAATATGAATTGTCCCTATGATTTTAGAAATTACATCACAACCCTTGAAGTTTATAAGTTTATAACAAATGATCCATTTTAATAATAATTTATCAAGTCAATTAATAATTTTTAAATATGTCAAAAAATTATTTAAATTAATTCAAATAATTTTATTAATATATAAGAGAACAGTAAATTTTTATTTTTTCAGTTAATTCTATTAAATAAAATATTATGATAATAAAATATTTATAATTTTCTAAACTATACAAAACAATTTTAAGTAAATCAAGAGTTATTTTGTTTTGTTTTTTTATTTTTATTTTTTAAATCTAGAACATTTTTTGCGTACCACAGTCACCGTGCCAACACCCATAACAGACACAATAATATCTCGTCCTTTGCGTGAAATCTACTCTAAGCCAAAAACTATTTTGGAACCTAGCAACTCCTGAAACCTATCCAATTTATTGAAGATTAGGGTAGTTAAACACGTAGCATTATTAAAAATTGGTTAATAAATGTTTTAAGATTATTAACAAAAATCATGATATAAAATGATAGTATACATTCTTTAGATACCTACTTTAGAGCAATGTTATATAAAAGTAAAAATAAAAATTTTATACTAAATTTAATACTCTCTCCGTCTCAAAATAATTGTCCCTTATTCTATTTTTCATTGTTCAAAAATATTAGTTCCTTTTTAAAAATCAAGTACAGAAATTATATAAATTTTTGATTTTGTCATTCTTTTAAATTCATTAACAATATAAAAAGTATAATTATAACATTGATATCACTATCAAAGGGTAATTTTGAAAAATTAATTTTTTAAAAATGTAATAATTATATTATCAAAAAAATTTAAATTCCCTAAAAAGGACTATTATTTTGAGACGAAGAGAGTACAAAATGATATTATAACTTTAAAAATTTATTATTTTAAAATTAAAAAATTGTAACAGTTGTAATCTGCATGACTAGTAATTTGATAACCCAGTCCCCTCTAAAGAGAGGTCTTGGGTCTCAACTCAAGATCATAATCTAACAATTAATTTTTACTGATCAAAAAAGAAAATAATTTTTTTTTATTAATATGATTTATATATTTAAAATGTATTATTTATTTTGATGGAAAAGTTACAAATAAGTGGAGCGATAAAAAAATTATTGCACTATAAATAGAATTTTTTGTGATGCAACTCTGACACATAGTGAGGACTTGCTCCATGCACATGAAAAATTTGTTATATACGCATGGTAAAATTATCATTATAAAAATATAAATAATCTTTTATTGTCCACTAATTTATACTTCCTCAAATTTTGATTGGTGTGGAATTGCAAACCGAGTTGGGATCCCCGTCTTGCAACTCTTCCTTGCAATCCTTCTTGCAACAGCTGAGATCAGCCGTTGCAACATCCAACGGCTAATTTCAATTTCTTTATTTTTTATTTATTTATTTTATGGCCGTTGAATGTTGCAACTGCTGAAGGAAGATTGCAAAGAAAAATTGTGAGAGGAGGATCCCAACTCTTGAAAACGAACCAAACCTATAAGATTCTGTTGGTGTTGGGGGTAGGGGTTGCTTGTAAGTTGTTTCTCTTCTTTTATGTTCCGTCAATTTCGGCTCTCTTTTCCAGCTACCTATGCTAGAAAATCATAAAATTTACCCAAAACAACGTATTTCAAAATTTTGGGTCTCTATGTAAGAAAACTGAATTCGAATAACAAATCACTTTTTTGGGTAAATTTTATGACATTTTGTTTAGGTTTTTAATGTTTCTCTTTCCTTGCCAGCAATTTTGGGACCTATAAAATCTACTTAAAACAAATATTATATAATTAAAATTTATTTCAAATGTAAGTTTCACTATTTAAGAATTGAATTCCGATTTTAAACAATTTTTTTTGAGTCAGCAACTGTTATCTTTTTCTGCTTCTCTTTCTAATTATTTTGAGGGGGAGTGGTCTGGGAGTGTGAGTGCACACAACAACCTTTAGCCACCCCATGTTTTGGATTTTGGATTAGGTCCAACAAGTTGTTAGTGTTCTTGGGCATCACTGCACTAGCTGAGCCTAGTCTCACTCTCGTGGCCTTCCAATTTCCAAATGACATGCAAATTGTCATCATATGAAAACTTTTTGGATGCCTAAACGAAGGGTTAATAGTCTCATTTACTTGTCTTGTCTTAAAAATAAATAAATAAATAAATAAACTTCAATTTCATTTTAGATATAACTAGACAAAAAAAATGAAAGCATTCTCAAAAACGGAAGAGCCCAATGCATAAAAAAAACAAAAAAAAAATTCTTGTTGGACCTTAGGACCTGGGGGGTGTTGTGTGTCTTCAAGGCACAACAGCTTGTTGTGCCCCTTTGTGAAGGGGCATCTCAAGTTTTTTTTCAATAATCTGAACCGTTCATATTACAGGATTTGTCAAAAATATTATCCATGCAAAAAATTAAGTTAATCGGATATTCGTAACCCGATGATTAGATCCTAATTGTTTTTAAAATTTTATGAAAATTATGTTAACAGTTAATTTTTATAAAAACAAATGTGTTTTTGTTTTAGGGCTACAGATATTCAATCAACTTAATTTCCTGCATGAATGATCTACTCGACGAATCCTACAATATGAACGGTTCAGATTATTGAAAGAGGCTCAGGATGGGACTTGGGGTCACTGCTGTGCCTTATTTTGAGATGCATTATGAGCTTATTTTTATGATCTAAACCGTTCATTTTGTAGGATTTGTTGAGTACTTCAAGCCTTCCAAAAATCATATTAATCGAATATCAATAACTATATGATCGAACTGCATATTTTTATACTATTTTTCAAAAGAAAAACTTCTTGTTTATTTTTTTGGTTATCAATCATATAGTTATTGGTATCTGATTAATATGATTTTTGGTAGACATGAAGTACTCAACAAACCTTATAACATGAACGGTTTAGATTATAAAAATAAATCCATAATGCACTACAAAATGAGGCACAACAGTGACCCCAATTCCCTCAGGGTGACCCTCTGCAAGGGTGCACAACAGCCTATTATACCTTTGAATACAGCAGGATCCTCAAATCTTGAACTTTAAGGTGTATTTCATATTTGATTGTAGAGGAAAAGAAAAAGAAAATGAGAAAAATTTAACTTCTTACTTTATTTTTTATTTTATTTTTTCTCCATAAATTCAATGTCTAAATAAATTATCACACTACAAAAATTTCAAGTTTTTGCGATGGTAAAATGCTGTTGCTAATACCCCTAATGCTGTCTCAAAAAATTTTTAACAGCGGCAAATGACTTTTACTAACCGCAAAGGGGGGGTCACAACAAGTCTGAGTGACGACATCATGTTGTCGCCTTTTTTTTTTTTTTTTGCGACGACATTTCACTATCGCTTATAATATGTATAAAATTGAGACCTTTTGCGATGGCACTGTTTTACAGTCGCTAAAAGTTTTATTTGAGACGAAAAAAAATACTGTCGCAAATTATTTTTTGTTGCAATGGCATGACCGTTGTCGCCAATAGTTCTAATGTTTTTTGCGACGGTGTGGTGCCGTCCCCCAAAAAAAAAAAAATTTGCAATAAAATTATTAAAAATATTAAAATTAGCTATAGTAAATCAAAAACAATTGAAAAAAAAACCAACAATTGCATAATAATATAAAAATTCCTGTATAAAAATAACAATTTCTCTATAATAAAAATATTCTTACATTCATAACTATACATCAACAAAATTACCTCACTACAAAATGTTTCATAATGCATATATAATGTTTAAAGTGATTACTTTTGACTATTTAAAAATGGCATTTTTAATGAATATATCGATTCAACACAATCTGAGTTTTTGAAATAACAATGTAATGAAAGGGTCGAGAAGGATGAATTGCACTTGTGCACTCATTGTTTCAATGCCTGGGAAAAAAAGAACTAAAAGTCAGATCTGTAAGTTTTTCTTTTATTTACTTACATATATATATATATATATATTGTAATAATTCATATCTGTTTGAATGCAGATTTGTTTGATTTTGTTTCATGGTGAGTGTTGATTTTGTTTCAGATCTGTTCGAATTCACTTAGATATGTATTGATGATTTTGTTCATCAATTACTAGTTTCACTTTTGAAGCCCTTTCTCTAAGCATCTAGTTTTATTTCTGAATACTTATATTTCTAGTTTCACTTTTGAATACTTATTTTTTCTTTCCTTTTTTGTTTTCTCTTTACAAAAACGAAATATCAAGACAAATCTCCGGCTCATCTTTTTTCCATTTTATTTCTAAAGTGAGGAGCTGTTTGATTCAATATCTTGCATTAATAGTTTGAATGATATCAAATTTTTTTTGTTGTATAAAATTGAATCATTTTGTCACTTTGTTGAATTGTAACTAAATTTGCAGTGTATTTATCTTGCTTTTTGTTCAAAAGGGTTGTGATATTGTATTTATATGCACGGCAGGTGCAATTCAAATTTGAGTCATTGATGGATCATATTCTTGGCTCTTATTCATTTGCATTAAGAGGGAAATTCTCAATCTTTGATAGGCCCTGTGTTCTTACATATATATATATATATTTTTTTTTTTAAAATGCGTTTTTTAGAAAAATGCCACCAAATGACGTCATCTTGATGTCAAAGGGAAGGCCGTTTCAGAAAATGAAGAAAGGTGGCGTTTTTTTTGAGAAAACGTCACTAAATGACGGCACACGTTAATTGTGACAGAAAAGTTAACAGATGTCAGAGATTTTGCGGCGTTTTTTAAAACAAACACCTCATAATGTATTTAGCGATGTTTTTTGAACATTGTAAAGCTATTGTGATAGTCATATTAGCGACGAAACTATTAAACGTTGCTGTAAGCTATTATGGTGCTTTTCAAGCTTATAGCGGCGTTTTTAAAACGCCACTAAAAATCAAATTTCCTACAGTGACATGAACATACATTTTTAATGATCAACTTGTTTCTACAAAAAATAATATATGTATTGATGTTCCAGAAAAATCTTCAAATACTTTTTTTTAGTGATATTATGCACTACAAAAAGTACGTCAAAAATTATTTCCAAAAAAAAATGTGTGAACAAAATTTATGTTACATGTGACTTAGGCTATTTAAAAGGATAAATTACACTTTATTCTATTTATATTTGGTCACTTTTCTTCTCTTTTCTTTTCTTTCTTGAAAACCAATCCAAACAGTCTTAAGTTTTCTCTCTCACACTCCTTTCTTTTCTGCCCAAACAACCACACTAAACACAGTAAGGTTGGGCCAATACTTGTTCAAAAAAAAGGTTGGGCCTGTGCTAAAGAGGACAAGGGTTCTGTGCTGGCTTGACTGCAAAATAATAAATAAATATAAAACATATAAAAAAGTTTATGAGTTGGGTTCAAGTTTAAAGGTTCTTATATTATAACTTGGTGTAAATTACCCTTTTGATCTAGATAATTTTGACTTAAATTTTAATTTAATTCCTATTATTTCAATTCTAATAAGAAAAACATTTGGGAGTTCTAAATTAATAGCTCTAAAGGAGCTCTTAGTGTGTTGGCTCCACAGTGATGGTGATATTTTGGCCTTTTTTTTTTTTTTTTTTTAATTCCCTATCACATCATTAGAGTTTAATTAGAGCTTCAAAATTAAGGAATGTATCATTACTGTTCTAATAATTTGATTTTTATACTTTAAATCCAATGTCAATTTAGTCATTTTATTTAAATTTTTAAATTTTTTTTTACATATACACCTCAAAAATTGACAAAGTGTGTTTGTAGAATTATTGTTATAGTTTGGATAAATAAATACAGTAACTTTGATTAAGATTTAGGAAGGAGAAAAAAAAAACAATTTTTACACGTTTGACGTTGCTACACTGTACTTGTAATCTTGTCAAGTATAAATTCTTATCACAACCCTTTACCTTTTTTATGATATTTTTTTTTTCTATGTAATCAAATATAATTAATTGAAGAGTGGTGTTACCTATTCTAATAGGGTAATAATACATAACTCTAATTCAAGATTTTTAAATAGAGTTCTAATGAGTTGGTAAGTCAAAAGAAAATAAAAAATACTAATAGAAAATGACAATAATTACATATAGATTAGTGTCACATAATTCGAACTCCTTTAGAGCTTTTATTTTAGAGTTACTAAACATTTTTGCTCCTAATATATCACCTTTATTTTGACTTTTAATGTAGTGAGAGATAGAGAGAGGACAGATGAGGAGTGAGAAATGGGATCTATTCCCAAATCAAAAAAAAAAAAAAAAAAAAAAAAAAAAAAAAAAAAAAAAAAAAAAGGAATGGGATCTATTCCACATCATTAGAAATAATTAGATATTTCAAATATTTTTTTTAATTGAGGTCTCGTTTGGGAATAAGTTATTTTAGCAAATTTGACTTTTTAAGAAACAATGTGTAAAAAAATAAAGAGAGTGATGTGACTATTTATAATAATTTTTTAATTTTTTGACTAAAAAATATAAGGACTTTGAGGGTTGCACACCATGTGCCACTTACACAAAAAGTGTAAGTAGAAGGGAAAACAAAAGCAGGACTGCAAACAGAAAAGGCATAAGTGTAAGACGTAAGTTGCACACCATAACAGTACCCAAAATATAATTCTGAAACAGGACTTGAGAGTAGGAAAAAAACAAAAACCAAAAAGGCATTCGAGTGAAAAATCTAATCCTACAAATTTTAAGCGGAAAGATTCACAGCTAATTTCTTAAGGAGCAATGATAGTGACCACTAAAAGTGATGCTCTAAAGCAACTACTAATGATGTGATATCTACCTTTTTTTAAAAAAAAAAACAGACATAATAACATTGTGGCAGTGGATCCCATCCACTACCACATCATTAGTGGTGACACTAATTAGTGCTTCCACTCATTTTCTTTTCTTAAGTTCATAAGGACAATTCTTTACAAAATAACAAAAATATCCATGTGTATATATTTGGTTCCTAAATCACACCCTAACCAAATTTGACAAGTTATATTTTAGTTGTTTTTTCTTTAAAATTAAAATTCAAAAAAAAATAATAAATAAATTAAAATAGTTAATAAGATAAAATATCACATTAAACTCATAATCATTTTAGGGTTTGGATTGTTTCCAATCCAAATCTGAGACAATCCGATCCAGTTCGGCCCATTGGGCCAACTTTTGAGTCCCTTTTCGATAATTAGAACCATTCACATGTTAAGGTTTGTTGAGTACATTATTCTTGTAAAAAATCATGTCGATCAGATAACGAATACTATGCATTCGGATCACTTTTGTTTGAAAAAAAATAGACAATCAAAAAATTAACGGTTTATAAAAAGGTGATCTGAATACATAGTATCCGTTAGTATCCGTTATCCGATCGATTTGATTTTGTACAGGGATAATGTACTCAACAAATCTTAAAATGTGAACGGTTCAGATTATCAAAAAGAAATTCAAAAGTAGACCCAATGGGCCGGATTGGACCCTCTAATCCAAATAAGAGACTGGAGGCAAGCCCCTGCCATCATTATAAAAAAATTCAACTATTTTCCTAAACATAAAAATTTTAACCTACTAAAATAACCAAAAACTAAAATAGTCCACTAAAATAACAACTTCCCAAACACTTTTAGTCTCTTACTTTCCCTCTCCCTCTCTCTCTACTTCTTTCTCTTTCTCTCCACCACTTCCTACCACCGCCTCTACCACCACCATCGCCATCGCCACTGCCACCGCCATCGCCACCGCCACCGCCACCATCGCCACCTCTGTGCTCTGTTCTTCTCCGTCGATGCTCCTCCATTGCTCCAGTCACGAGATCTAGTTCCATAGCTCCGTCGTTGTCAAACTAGAGCTGTCACTTTCGATTTCGGATCTCTCACTGCCCTCTTTCTGAAATTCTTGTTTCTCTGTCTTCCATCTCTGGTTGTGCCAAAGCTCCTACGATCTTTCATACTTCATGGCCTTGGTACAAATTCGATCCTCTTATTCGCCATTTCCTTTCATATTTTTTTCTAGATTTCTATTTGATTTTGTATATATGTATAAATATGTATGTATATAGACATGTATGTGTAAACATGAACAAAGCCTGCGTACATGATCAAACATGAAATGATCAAAGAAAGGAGTAAATGTTTCTTTTAGGGAATGACTTCCCTTCAGTCCAATTACGGACTGGAGGGTGATGTTGGACCAATGGGGGCTCACTATGGGTCCCGTTTCGATAATCCGAACTGTTCAATATGTAGAACTCGTCAAGTACTATATACTTGTAAAAAATCACGTTGATTAGATATCGATAGCTATGTGATGAAATCAATTTTGTATGAATAAACGGCTTATAAAAATCTGATTTGATCACATAACTATCGATATCCGATCAACGTGATTTTTTACAGGCATATACTACTTGACGAGTTCTACACATTAAACAATTATGGTGCATTTAGATCATTTTATGACTCAAGACTTGGCGAGTTCATGATTGAACATGGTACTAAATATCCACATATTGCCTAGAGATTTTCATTTATTAATTTATAATAATAATCTCACCTTAGTATTGTGAAAATTGTGAATGCAGGGTATTTAGCTTTTATTACTTTTGGGTAATCTAATATAGACTTTTTTTATTTTTTATTTTTTTATTAGTTGTTGAAAATAATGGGAAATTGGTTTTGGAATTAAGTAATGCTACGAACCTAGATATTTTATCAAATAGTTTACCAAATGTCTCATATGATACTGTAATAACCCCGACCCTGATTAACATTAATTGGCACTTAAATATGCCTAACAGTAATTAAGAGGAAATCCGGAATTAAGTTGCATGAGTATTGCATGATTTATGTGTTTCTATCTGTTTAGTGTCGAAATATCTGTTCATGTTTTAAACTTTAAACTGTTAATTGAAGGCCTTATCGGCGGTCGAACCCAAAATTGATTGATGTTATGTGTTCATTAGAATTTATGTGATTTTATAATATATTTATCCGGAAATTGATTAGGCATGATTAAATTAGATTAAGGCCAAGTTTGGGAAGTTTAGAATAAGTGCACTTTTTGACTTTTCTTGTATTATGTGTAGAAAAAGTAAAGAGGAGATGTTGATTGATGTGACCCAAAAAAGATAAAAAGATGAAATAAGTGCACTTATATTGAGATGCCAAACTTGGCCTAAATATTAGTAAATCACAATAGTTGGCTTAATTACCAACATGCCACCCTTAGTGGGCCACTTAGAGTAAAATATTGAGCCTTATCATATATTGATCAAATCGCTTCTTCAGCCATATTTTGAGAACTCAACCGGCCATAGAGAGAGAGAAAAGGGAGAGAGTTGATTTTCATCACATTTTGCTTGATTATGCTTGGAACTTGAGAGGATTGTAGGGTTGATTGCATTATTGATCTCCTAGACTCTCAATTGAAGACTTAGGTAAGGAGTTCACCTCCTCATTGTTGTGTCTAAGTTAATTCTTCCATGATCCCTGTCTAAGTGTAGAGTTAAGGCATGAATTGGTTAAATAGTGTTGAGCTAGAGCTCAATTGTTGCATGCATGTTGGTATTATTGAGTTTTAAGTTGTTTTCACGGCAAAGTGTTACATGCATGTTCATATTTTGAGAGTAGACCATGTTTTCAACTTGTTTTGAAAGAAATGAGCTCAAATAAACAAGCTTTGAAGCTTTAATTTGGTGTAAAATTCATGCATGTCATGTTTGGAACATGTTCTTGAAAATGGGTTTGAAAATGAGATTAATTGAAACACCCTTGGGCCTTGATTTCTCAAATTGACCTTTGTAACATGTTGCTCTATGAGTTTACTTATGTTTTCCAGAAAATTAGCCCAAGAGGATCGAAATTTATGCATCAAAACTCGGTTTTGAGCTTAAGACTCAAATCTGGAATTTCCAGATTTTGGTCGTCCGCTGAGCGGAAGTGCATTCGGCGGAAAATCGAGCTCCCAGATCTTGTGCATCGATCCGCTCGGCGGAGTATTGCACGCCGAGCGGAGGATCGGTGACACGCTTCAGCGGCGTCGGCGAATTTCACATATCCAAGATTTTGGTCCGCCGGCGGTGAAGTTGACGCCGAATGAATCAGAACAGCATGTCCGCCGAAGGGGAAACATACGCTCGAGCGGGACCCTGTTTTTCTGAAATTTCTGAAAATGTTTCCAAGACATTCTTTTGCATCCTCATTTCATCCTAGGCATTTCTAAGCCATGTTTAAGACTCTTTAATGAGAACTAAAGGTTAGAAACACATTAAGAACAAATGAAACAAGTTATGCGTTATTCGAAGGGTTGTTTAAGTATGTACGATATAAGTGTGTTTATGTAGGTCACGCATCTCAAACAAGTGGAGTGCCGCCTTCCCACCTAGTTAGAGCTATCAATCATCTGTGAGTAATAACTTAGTAAAGTTATGTTCAATTGTATCTACTTTCTGTGTGATGAAACAAGATCTGTTTTCTGAAATGATATTTCTGTATGAATGAATGGTTGTCCAATATTTTCTGAAATGTATTCGTGATATTCTTAGCCTCAAATATGTTTTGTTTCGTCCCTTATGGGCCAACTGTACGTCTCATGAGCCAACTGTATCGTCTCCGTGCACGTGAGTCAACTGTTTGCCTTTATGGCCGTCCCTTTTGGGTCAACTGTATCTGTGAGGGCTAATTAATGTATCATGCATATTTATGCAAGACTTCTGATTTCTGTAAATGATCTGTACAAGTATGGCTTTGATATGAATTCTGAATCTCCATGGACACATTCATTACAACCCCTTTACTCTGTTTATTATTCACTAGGCTTTCGCTCACAGTTTACTATATATATGTAGGTGAGCCGGCACAGGACCCGGGCCAGAGTTAATGGCCTTATGTTCCATTTTGGTCAGCTACCTGTTGCGCCTCCCGGGGAGGTTCCGCTTGAAGCCTATCGCCATGGCTATTTTGTCGTTATGCTGGTCAATGTTTGTGTTTTGTAATGTCGGATCTTGGGAATACAAGTTGTAAATATTTTGTACATATTGGGGTATCTGACTAGCATGTTTATGTATATAAATAAGTTTTGAATTTTCTGTCCCATGTATGTCATCACAGCTCATTGGACCTTGTTTAATTTATATTATTGCTTCCGCTTCTTACTACTCGTTAATCTATTCAGAGGTCAGAGGTAATTCTCGGATTCATCGGTGCATTATAAACCTATAGGGGCGGGTTTGGATCGTGACAGAGTGGTATCAGAGCACGAGTTATACAGCACACACAGGTCCTTATGAGCTTAGGATCTCCTAGTAAGAGTTAGGGGCATTCTATCTGCATGTGTGAGTGTGTGGTAATACAACTGAATATTAAACTTGAAAGTACATTTAAATAAAATGAATTGAAGGAAATGAATAAGATTATGCCTATGCTTAATATCATTTGATATCTGTAATGTAAGATGGACAATGCAAGGGAAACTGGTGAGGGTGAATCTTCGGAGGCTCGTATGGGCTGTATAGAACAGATGTTAGCCGCTTTGACTGAGACCTTGACACAGCAGCTAAGACAGCAACCTTTACCCCCTCCGCCTCCACCAGTACAAGCTGAGGTAGATAACAATGACATCATTAATCTGACACAGAAATTCCTGAAAATGAAACCGCCAATATTCTACGGTGGAATTGAACCTTTGAAAGCTGAGACATGGTTGCTTGAAATGGAGAAATTGTATGAAGTGTTCCCTTGTTCTGAAACTCAGAAAGTCCTGTTAACTACTTACACTCTGAAGGACGAAGCCCGCAGGTGGTGGTTGTTAATCCGAAACAACAATGGAAATATGACATGGGCACAGTTTAATGCCATTTTCTATGACAAGTATTTTCCTCAGTGTTTCAGAGATCGAAAAGTGTCTGAATTCCAGGAACTTAAACAGGGAAGAATGGCAGTGGCAGAATACGAAGCTAAGTTTACTGAATTAGCCCGATTTGCTCCACACATGGTGGACACAAACTACAAGAAAGCCCGAAAGTTCGAAGGAGGATTGAACCTTGATGTGTTTGATCGAGTAAGTGTCCTGAAATTGCCTACTTATGTGGAAGTTTTAGACAGAGCCTTGATGGCAGAGGCTACCCTAGCTGCTAAGAAACAAAGCAAAGCTCCCGTATCTACAGCAAATGAGTGGAGAGGAAAAAGATCCGGGTTTAGTTTTAAGAAAGGCCAAACCCTTAGTTATAAGAAGTAGAACACAGGGAGTTGGAGCAACTCGAGTCAAAGTAGTGGGCTTCCTCCAGTTTGTTCTGATTGTGGTAATAGACACAGGGGTGTGTGCCACCAAGTATCCGGTGCTTGTTATCGATGTGGCCAACCAGGCCATGTAGTGAGAGATTGTCCCTTCAGGAGTGAGAGCACTAGCCGTCCTGCAGTGAGTTCAGCGGGATCCGCTTCAGTGGCCAAAACCAATGTCAAAGCCAATGCAGGAAAAGAACCTTTGAAACAAGGCCGAGTGTTTGCCTTAGTGCTCGGGGACGTGCCGAACACCTATACTGTGGTGTCAGGTACACTTTCTGTCTGTTCTCAAAGTGCATGTGTATTAATAGATTCTAGTTCTATACATTCTTTTGTGTCACGTGCTTTTTCTCGAAAATTGACTAGGCCATTAGAACTCATGACATATGTGCTATTTGTATTTACGCCATCTGGGGACTCTATGATGTGTACTCATGTATATCTAGCATGTGATGTTAGGGTTGGTGATATGATGTTATATGTGGACCTATTACCCTTGGACATTCACCATTTTGATTGTATTTTGGGAATGGATTGGTTAACTAAATACTGTGCTACCATAAACTGTGCAAGCAAAACTGTTGTATTTAGACCGCCGGGTATGCCTGAATTTACTTTTAGTGGGAATGGGGTAGTTCCTCCCCCATACTTAATCTCGGCTATGAAAGCTGTAAAACTACTTAGGAAAGGATGTAAAGGTTATCTGTGTTGCATACTGACTACACCATCTGAAAGTCCTACTGTATAAACAATCCCTATTATCTGTGACTTTCCTGATGTGTTTCCGACTGATTTACCGGGGGACTTAGTTGATAGAGAAATTGAATTTACTGTTGAGGTGTTACCGGGGACACAACCTATTTCCAAGACTCCCTATAGAATGTCTACGTCCGAACTGAAAGAATTGAAAACCCAACTTCATGAACTGTTAGATAAGAAATTTATCCGTCCGAGTACTTCACCTTGGGGTGCTCCCGTCTTGTTTGTCAAAAAGAATGATGGATCTTTGAGGTTGTGTATAGACTACCGGGAATTGAACAAAGTGACTATCAAAAACAAATACCCTCTGTCCCGAATAGATGACTTGTTTGACCAACTTCAAGGTGCCCAAGTGTTTTCTAAAATTGACCTCAGGTCTGGGTATCATCAATTAAAAATTAGAGCCGAGGACATAGAGAAAACTGTATTCCGAACTAGATATGGACATTATGAATTCCTAGTAATGCCGTTTGGGATGACCAATGAACCTGCTGCTTTCATGGATCTTATAAACAGGGTATTTAAAATATATCTGGATGACTTTATTGTTGTGTTTATTGATGATATTCTGATATATTCTAAAGACAGAAAGGAACATGAGAATCATCTGAGAACCGCCTTGCAGATTTTGAGAGAGAAGAAATTGTATGCTAAGTTGTCCAAGTGTGAATTCTGGCTTGACAGTGTGGCATTTTTGGGTCATGTCGTCAACAAGGATGGTGTTTCTGTGGACCCTCAGAAAATTGAAGCTGTTGTGGATTGGCCTAGACCTACAAATGTGACGGAAGTCCGAAGTTTTCTGGGACTTGCAGGCTACTACCGGAGATTTGTGAAAGACTTTTCTAAGCTTGCCTTACCATTAACTCAGTTGACTCAGAAAAATGTGCCATTTGAATGGAACGACCAAAGAGAGGCAGCTTTCCAAGAGTTGAAAACCAGGTTAGTAACTACACCTATCCTAACTCTGCCTAATGATATTGATGGGTTTCAAGTGTACAGTGATGCTTCTTATAAAGGCTTGGGGTGTGTACTGATGCAAAATGGAAAGGTGATTGCCTATGCTTCAAGACAACTCCGGCCACATGAAAAGAATTATCCAACACACGATCTTGAGCTAGCAGCCGTAGTGTTTGCCTTGAAAATATGGCGTCACTACTTGTATGGGGTAACTTGTGACGTTTACACAGACCATACAAGTTTGAAATATTTCTTCACCCAAAAGGAGTTGAATATGAGACAGAGACGTTGGATGGAGTTAATCAAAGATTATGACTTGCAAATCTTGTATCATCCAAGAAAAGCTAATACGGTGGCAGATGCCTTGAGCCGAAAATCTGGTGCAACCGTGTCGTGTTTGTTATCCCACCGGAAGGACTTGTCAACTGACTTTGAACAAGATGGACTGATATTTGCTATCTCTGCTCAACCTATTATTCTTGATGAAATTAAACAAAAACAATGTGAAGATGAATACTTGAAAAAGATTATAGAGGAGATTGATTCGAAACCGATGCCAGGATTTGTGTTTGAAAATGATGTGTTGAAATTTCAGAACCGTCTTTGTGTGCCTGATTGCTATGATTTGAGGAAACGTGTTATGACCGAAGCTCATAGTAGTAAGTTTGCTATGCATCTGAGGAATACGAAGATGTACCATAACTTGAAACAGAATTTTTGGTGGCTCGGAATGAAAAAGGGTGTTGCGGACTTTGTGGCCAGATGTCTACATTGCCAACAGGTTAAAACCGAACATCAACGACCTGCCGGATTGCTGCAACCACTCCCAATACCAGAATGGAAATGGGAGCACATCACCATGGACTTCATTGTGGGATTGCCTCGTTCTTCTCGAGGTATGGATTCTATTTGGGTTATAGTTGACCGTTTAACTAAGTCGGCACATTTTCTGCCTGTCAAAACCATTTATAATGCTGATAAATTGGCCAATATCTATATGATTGAGATTGTGCGATTGCATGGAGTACTCGTATCTATTGTGTCTGACAGGGACTCGAAGTTTGTGTCAAGATTTTGGCAAAGTTTGTAATAGGCTTTGGGAACAGAGTTGACACTGAGCAGTGCTTATCACCCACAGACCGATGGCCAAATTGAACGAACCAACCAAACTCTGGAGGATATGCTCAGAATGTGTGTGTTAGACTTCCAGGGAAATTGGGAAACTTACTTGCCATTAGCAGAATTTGTGTACAACAACAGTTACCACTCAAGCATTGGAATGGCTCCTTACGAAGCTTTGTATGGAAGAAAGTGTCGATCTCCAATATGTTGGGCTGAAGTAGATAACAGACCTTTGCTGGGACCAGAACTTGTGCAAGAGACAACCGAGAAAGTGCAACTGATACAACAGCATCTGAAAACTGCACAGAGTAGGCAAAAGAGCTATGCCGATGTTCGGAGAAGAGAAAGGGAATATGAAGTGGGAGACCATGTGTTCATCAAAGTGACCCCAATGAAGGGTCAAACTCGGTTTGGTGTGAACGAAAAATTGGCGCCAAGGTATGTTGGACCTTATGAAGTTCTCGAAAAGATCAATCCGGTGTCGTATCGGGTAGCCTTAACTCCTGTCATGGAACATATGCACAACGTCTTTCATGTATCGATGCTTCGGGAATATTTGCGAGATCCACTCCACGTCATTGAACTGACACATGTACTTTTGAAAGATGACTACACCTACGAAGAAAGGCCTATTCAGATTGTAAATCGCCGGATCAAGAGACTGAGAAACAAAGAAATATCGCTAGTGAAAGTTGACTGGCAAAACCACGGAGGAACTTATGCGACTTGGGAGACAGAGGAAGATATGAAGAAAAGATATCCGGATTAGTTTCCATTGAACCCAGTGTTGCCCCAGAACGAAGGTAAACCAAGTTTGGGGACCAAACTCTTTTAAGGAGGAAAGACTGTAATAACCCCGACCCTGATTAACGTTAATTGGCACTTAAATATGCCTAACAGTAATTAAGAGGAAATCCGGAATTAAGTTGCATGAGTATTGCATGATTTATGTGTTTCTATCTGTTTAGTGTCGAAATATCTGTTCATATTTTAAACTTTAAACTATTAATTGAAGGCCTTATCGGCGGCCGAACCCAAAATTGATTGATGTTCTGTGTTTATTAGAATTTATGTGATTTTATGGTATATTTATTCAAAAATTGATTAGGCATGATCAAATTAGATTAAATATTGGTAAATCACAATAGTTGGCTTAATTACCAACATGCCACCCTTAGTGGGCCACTTAGAGTAAAATATTGAGCCTTATCATATATTGATCAAATCACTTCTTCAACCATATTTTGAGAACTCAACCGGCCATAGAGAGAGAGAAAAGGGAGAGAGTTGATTTTCATCACATTTTGCTTGATTATGCTTGGAACTTGAGAGGATTGTAGGGTTGATTGCATTATTGATCTCCTAGACTCTCAATTGAAGACTTAGGTAAGGAGTTCACCTCCTCATTGTTGTGTCTAAGTTAATTCTTGCATGATCCATGTCTAAGTGTAGAGTTAAGGCATGAATTGGTTAAATAGTGTTGAGCTAGAGCTCAATTGTTGCATGCATGTTGGTATTATTGAGTTTTAAGTTGTTTTCATGGCAAAGTGTTACATGCATGTTCATATTTTGAGAGTAGACCATGTTTTCAACTTGTTTTGAAAGAAATGAGCTCAAATAAACAAGCTTTGAAGCTTTAATTTGGTGTAAAATTCATGCATGTCATGTTTGGAACATGTTCTTGAAAATGGGTTTGAAAATAAGATTAATTGAAACACCCTTGGGCCTTGATTTCTCAAATTGACCTTTGTAACATGTTGCTCTATGAGTTTACTTATGTTTTCCAGAAAATTAGCCCAAGAGGATCGAACTTTATGCATCAAAACTCGGTTTTGAGCTTAGGACTCAAATCTGGAATTTCCAGATTTTGGTCGTCCGCTCGAGCGGGGGAAGTGCCACTCGAGCGGGAAAATCGAGCTCCCAAAGATCTTGCATCAGATCACCGCCGGCGGAGTATTGACGCCGAGCGGAGGATCGGTGACACGCCGAGCGGCCGGCGAGAATTTCACCTATCCACTACTTTTTGGTCCGCTTGAGCGGTGAAGTTGACGCCGAAAGGAATCAGTATGCATGTCCGCCGGCGGAAACATACGCCGAAGGACCCTATTTTTCTGAAATTTCTGAAAATGTTCCCAAGACATTCTTTTGCATCCTCATTTCATTCTAGGCATTTCTAAGCCATGTTTAAGTCTCCTTAATGAGAACTAAAGGTTAGAAACACATTAAGAACAAACGAAACAAGTTATGCGTTATTCGAAGGGTTGTTCAAGTGTGTACGATGTATGTATGTTTATGTAGGTCACGCATCTCAAACAAGTGGAGTGCCACCTTCCCACCCAGTTAGAGCTATCAATCATCTGTGAGTAATAACTTAGTAAAGTTATGTTCAATTGTATCTACTTTCTGTGTGATGAAACAAGATCTGTTTTCTGAAATGATATTTCTGTATGAACGAATGGTTGTCTAATGTTTTCTTAAATGTATTCGTGATATTCTTAGCCTCAAATATGTTCTGTTTCGTCCCTTTTGGGCCAACTGTACGTCTCATGAGCCAACTGTATCGTCTCCGTGCACGTGAGTCAACTGTTTGCCTTTATGGCCGTCCCTTTTGGGTCAACTGTATCTGTGAGGGCTAATGAATGTATCACGCATATTTATGGAAGACTTCTGATCTCTGTAAATGATCTGTACAAGTATGGCTTTGATATGAATTCTGAATCTCTATGGACACATTCATTACAACCCCTTTACTCTGTTTATTCTTCACTGGGCTTTCGCTCACAGTTTACTATATATATGTAGGTGAGCCGGCACAGGACCCGGGCCAAAGTTAATGGCCTTATGTTCCGTTTTGGTCAGCCACCTGTTGCGCCTCCCGGGAAGGTTCCGCCTGAAGCCTATCGCCATGGCTGTTTTGTCGTCATGCTAGTCAATGTTTGTGTTTTGTAATGTCGGATCTTGGGAATACAAGTTGTAAATATTTTGTACATATTGGGGTATCTGACTAGCATGTTTATGTATATAAATAAGTTTTGAATTTTCTGTCCCATGTATGTTATCACAGCTTATTGGACATTGTTTAATTTATATTATTGCTTCTGCAGCCCCTTATTACTCGTTAATCTATTCAGAGGCCGTAGGTAATTCTCGGATTACTGGCCGGTTACGGTGCCAAACCTATAGGGGCGGGTTTGGGTCGTGACAGATACATATGAGACTCACATGGTATAGGTCCCACACCTATATGAGACATTTGGTAAAACATTTAGGATCCTAACATTTTTTTTTTGGAATTTGTTCAATAGAGTTTTGATTTTATTTATTTATTTATTTGTTTATTTATATTGGATGTGCAAATGTGTGTGAACCAGATCCCTACACCGCCTTTGACTTGGTGAGGAAATTGGTCATCTCGCCGGTAGTAGAAGAGTCGACGGCCGAAGTCTCCTCAAGAGTATCCAACGAGGATGATGATGACAATAAGTCTCCCTTCCCAGACCATGTATATATATGAAGACTCGCATTTTTTTTTTTTTCATTCATGTGGTGGCCGAATTTATGTAGCCTCTTATTATCGGGCCTAACTTGTGGATCGGCCCATTGGGCCTCACCCTTCGTACTCATGAAGCCGAATACTATCTTCAAACAGAAGCCGAGTATTCCCATACAAGTCGGCATCGTATCTAGATGCCGATTCCTAGCCATGAAGCGTTAAGATCCAAATGAGGTGCGGAGTAAAGAATAAAACCTAAGGGGAAAAGGTCTGTAAAATGAGGAGAGAGATCCAATGATCAGGGATGTTTAAAAAACTAATTCTCACCCTAGATAAGAAAGAAGACCAACTAAACCGTCGGAGTGCTAATTCCACTACCCCCGACCAGAACTGTTCTTGTTTCAGGTGCCTATAAGAGGACTGTTCTAAGACCTGCGTAGATCCAAGAGTATTCCAAATCCATCACTCCACAATTGGCGCCGTCTGTGGGAATACTCAAACGCATCCATGACAGACCTGATACCAGATCTTTGGCTCGAAGGTGCTACTGATACACCAGGAACAGTGCATGGGCCAAAAGACATGCTCACGCAATGAGCCCTGAATTTTGATTCACTAATTCCCTTACCTTCATCCTTCTTAGAGAATGCCATACAAACCCTGATCAACCAAGCAAAACAAAATGAACAACGAATGTAAGATATGGCAGCTGAAAACGAACGCCTACACCAGGAATTATCCAAATCCCAACACGCACCACAACATACAAGGGGTCAGTCACCGAAGAAAAAGGCAACACAGTAATGCCGCCCCCAAAGGAACGAGGCTGGTAGTGACTCGGGGATGTCAGGAAAGGAACCTAGAAAGCGGGTCCGACCAAGTATCTCAGATTCGTCAGGCGACAGCCCACGACAGCGGGACAAGCATAATGACCAAAGCGATAAGTCTGACGAGAAGGATACTTACAATCCTTTTGTGCAATGCATTGCCAAGGCCACTTTGCCTAAAAAGTTCAAAGCTCCGTCCTTTACATTATATGATGGTAAAATAGATCCTATGGATCACGTTCGACATTATAGGCAAGATATGGCATTGTATGCAGATGACGAAGCGCTTATGTACAGAATATTCCCTAGTAGATTGGGACCACTGGCCATTAGATGGTATTATAAGCTTGAACTCAGATCGGTCCGGAGCTTTCATCCACTCCAGAAACCCTTCAGGGCTAGATTCATCACTAATGAAATGCAACCAAAGCAGGCAAATTCGCTTTGAGCAATGAAGATCAGGCAAACAGAAACCCTATGCGAGTATTCGGCTTGGAACAATTCAAGGCATCGCGTCCATTGGTTAGCTAGTAAGTCCGATAGGTTATCACTAGGGAAGGTTCAAGGCCGAAAGCTACTTATCCTGATGCAAAATATTTTCGACTTATACTCTTTCGATAAAGTCTGCATATTGTTGCATTTCCGTTGTCATCAAATTCCATTCATGTGGGGGATTGTTGGAAATGGTTGGAAAATTCTGGATAAAACCAGAATTTTTTCCTAACTTCGGTCTATTATTTAGGTGGGACCCGAGCGTCGATTTTTGCGGTTCAAAGTGATAACGCGTTCTATGTCACGTTGTGATTCACGCGGTATATTTGGTTGCTCAAAACTATTACCGAGTGAATGGGAAATTGAAACCAAAGTGTGCTCCATGGAAATGGAGTTTTGGTGAAAAATCCTTAAAGGTTTGAATAAGGCTTGTCCCACATTGATTTGGTGGGAAGTTTTGAATTGGTTTTAAGGCATGGGATTGGAACTTGGGGTGTGCCCCAAGAGGTACCCAAGTGTTTTAGAGATGGAGGTTATGGGCAAAATGGGCTAAACTCATTAGATCCAAAAATCACCACACGCGCGCGCACACGCTGCCGCCACCGTCCGTCCGGTCGGTCGGGCGGGCTGGGCTTGGGCGCAGGTGCGTGGTATGAGGTTGGATTGGGCTTGTCCGGCCCAATACCTATCTTTTTGGATAAAAAAACATTTGAATTTAATTTTATTTTTTGGAAATATAAAATTCAGAATTCAAATTAATTCTGAAAATAAATTGGTTCGGTTTTTCAGTACACCCAAACAGGTCCCTTCCCGTTTTTATCTGTTTGAATTTTGAACCCAACAGATTTAAATCTGTTTAATTCAAAACCAAACAGGTTTCATATCTGTTCAAACAGGTTTGCACCTGTTTAATTCAAAACCTGCAGCCACCAATACATCTATAAATAGGACAGCTCTCATTTGATGTTTTAAATTCAGAAATTTCTTACTTCACCTCTGCAAATTTATTCTTCATTTTGTTGCATTTAATTTTTGTGAGAAAGAGTATAAACACTTAGTGTGTTCGTTAGGCAAACAATTTGTAGTGCTGCTATTGTTTGTAGTTGATCATTTCATCCTAGGAGATAGACGTCCACATTCTAAAAGCACCGTGGAGAGGACGAATCTGTCTTATGGATACAGTGTCAAACACTGGACTTGATCAAAATAATATTCAAGGTATTAATCAAGTAAGTTATTTATTTATTTTCTAATTTTATTATTATTTATTTAAATTAGATTTTTTTTTTTTGGTAACAAAATAAAATATGTTTTTATTTATTTAATTCTATTTTTAGTTTGATTTTTGTAATCAAATATTTTCTCTCATTTCCTTTATTTCTTTTATATTCTAGTTGTTGCTAAGTACACAACAGAATTAATTATTTAATTACAGTGAAGATTGTCCAACAGATTTAAGGTAGATGAAGAGTGGCAGAAAGATCATATATTTATATCAATGGATGATCTTTGGAGGGCCTCCAAATCAAGATTAGTTACCAAAATAAGGAAAGCATCAAACGAAGAAGAAAGGCTTAAACTACGACCTGATAACATCAATCAATTCATGAGTGGAAGGATTTCTTGAAAGAAAAGACAAGTGAAAAGTTTAAGGTAAGAAACTTCTGCAGTTGTCAACATCTGATAAAGACAAATTCTATTGTTATCAATACTATTTTATAAAGGCAAATTCTATTCTTGTCAAAACTATTATGGAACTCCTATACTAATGCATAATCAGAATGTAGACATTTGCATAGATGAAAAAGTTAACAAAGTACCACTTTGGTAAATGGGCAAAATTTGAAAAACAAACATTATAGTTGTTCTAATAATGCATCAGATTGTTAGAAAATTCCATTATGGGTTTTGATTTTTCATTTTATTGTTTAGGTGCTTCCTATTTTGAGGAGACCCCAGTAACTAAGGATCTGTGTTTTTGTACATGTAAGACTAAAGTTGTTATTCAATTTCAGCGTATCATTCTTTTGGGTGCTCTGTTTCAAGTAGTTTTTGTTCTGTTTTGTTGCAAGGGGATCACTAATCATCATTGTTGTTCGATCTTTGTTAGGGAGCATGCTGCTATTCTATTAAACATGATTGTCTATTTTATTATAATGTTGTATTAATTTCAATGAAATAGAACATTTTTGTTGACCCAAAAAAAAATATTGAAGTTAATTAATTGCTTTAGGCTAAAAGTGAGAAATTCAAAAAAATTACAAGGAAACAACTCCCACATACATGCAGTCGCAAGGGATATGCACGGTTGACTGAGGACATGGTAACATCAAACTTCATTATAAATTTTATTTAGTTTTGTTTGTATTTTTTCTATAGTATGAATTCCCCCACCCCCCTCCCTAGAAAAACAAAAGTGCAACCTCCTCATCTCTATCTAGAGTTCCTGTCTGGATTCAGGCACATACCAAAAAGAGTGGTGAACCCATAAACACAACTGTTGCTGAAACTATTGTAAGAACATTTCGCTATTCAATAATTTTTATATATGCATATATATATATATATATATATCTTGATACTCATATTGTCATCCTTATTTACTAAGACATAATAATAATAATAACAATACTTTTTCAGGATAAATTGAAACAAGTTGAACTTGATGATCCAGTATCATCATCTTTTCTTAAAGTAAAAGAAGATGCTCTTTCAAAAATTCTTGGTCGTGAAAATCGTGGGCGAATAAGAGGGCTTGGTAAAGGAGTTACTCTTACTAAATTATGTGTACTCTCGCAAAGGGATAGTTATAAAACTCAGGAAAAAGAAGAAACTAGTCAATTGAAAGAAAGAGTTGCACATTTGGAGAGCTTAGTTAGTCGTCTAATGAAAAATGAGGCAAGTAGTTTTATGCATTTATTAAATTACTTATATAGGTTTCTAACTTTTTAACATAATTACATTATTGTCTTTTATTTTTTGGTGTCAAAATCAAGCAAACGAGGAAGGACCAACAAGACCTATAGTTTCTCCCTCGGTAAAAAATATTATTTACATTCCATTTTACATGAAAGTAGTGTGCACACATGCACGCACACATACATTTCCTTTCTATTAGTATATTTATATTTAGAGATTAAATTTAGATTACCACTTAAGTATCCATCTAACACTACTAGTAATGGGTTAGAGAAAAACACAAATGCAATGACATATACAGGGAATAATTGTAACTTTGAAAGTAGAACAGATGCTTTTGAGACAAAGCTAAGTAAAATATATGTGCTACAACAATGCTTTCCTAATTGATTTGTTAGATAAAAAATTTGAAGAATTCAAGAGGAAAAGCATAAGAAAGTTTCAATAGTAATCACCAAATTGGAGGGTTTACATATTAACATAGTGTATATATAAAGAGAGAAAGGAGGGGAGCTAACAACCCTATATAAGTGAACACTAGCACCCCCAACAAGAAATGCAAGTTGCTGGATTGGATGGGGTCAAGGGAAGTAGTTGCTGAAAGGCGTTAGTCTTCAAGTGATCTGAAATAACTTGTCCATCACATTCCTATTGGACCTAATGCCATGAGAGTATGGGTAGATCTTGCAAGAGAAGCTGGAGCATATTTATGGAGGCCTACTACTGACATGACTTACATCGAAGACGCTGTGGGTACTACAGTTGCATGGCCAACTGACAAAGTTGTTATGGGGCAGTGATTGCTTCTACAGGTTGGTAATTTTGTAAAGATTAAAAAAATTACTCTTCATGAACAATTAACATCTTATTATTTTCATTTCTATTTTTTCCATCTTAAGAAATGTATTTGTAGAGAATTTAGAAATGTTTTTTTTTTTTTATGAATAGATGGGTCGAATCTAAACCGGAATCGGTATAATGCAATAAAAGTACGCTTTATTAAGAGATAAGACAGTACAAAAAGAAGAGTAAGGAATGCTTGATATTACGAAAGAAATAACACTTTTTTAAGCAATAGGATATTACAAAAAGAAGAGTAAGCTAAAGCCCAAATGCATCAAGACGTCAAATCAACAAGTATGAATTAGTTAGCAAGATAACAACATAACAACAAATACAAAACTCCACAAAAACTTCTAATGAAACAACATATTACCCATCATGAAAACACTAATATTGCCATTATAAGATCCAATCTAACTTGAATAGCTTTCAATGTTTCGTGCCTCCTACTCCCACATTTCAAGACTAGCAATCATCAATGCAAAAAAATAATCCCTCTTGTGTTGCCTTCACCAAAAAGTTGCTCAAACTTTTACCATCTCCTTAAGTTCATAACAGTCACATCTATGTCTAATTGAAAACAGGGTAATTCCTTGAGAACCAAATAATTAACAAAACTACATAAAATAAAGATTTTCAAATACATTTCATCACATCATCATATCCATTACAAGCCACCATGTTGCGAACTCTTAAAAAATTTTGGACAAATTTGTGACACCCCATCATTTTAGAATATTTAAGAAATTTTTCAGCTTCTATCACAAAATAGCAATAAGTGAGTACATGTTTGAGCCTTTTGCAGAAAACTAAATATAAAAATTTATACACACGCACACAAACATAAAGCTTGCATGTACTGGTACAACATTCACTTTTTTTTCAAAAAAATCTTAATGGCAATTCTCCTTTGCATTCACTATGTCACTATGTATTTCCTTACATGCTTTTGATAGGGAAAGAGAGTAGAGATATAAGCATTAGGTAGAAATACTTTGTTTATTGATATAATTTTATTTTTATTTTTATTTTTTAATGATATAGACTCCATTTTTAAATTGATTATACTTACTTTGACATGTTGATTTTGTTTTGTAGTTATTAGCTTTGGAAAGAAGATGGGACCCACAGAAGTCAGCTTGGAAGTTTGTGGGTGCAGAAATAGGAATTTGAATGTGTCATTATGTCTTGTACATATCGATATTACGACTTCAAGTTTTTGTTTTTATTTTTCTAAACATAGTGAGAGATCGTGTTTTGGTACTTTATTGAGACAATGTTATGACAATTTTATTATTTCTTGAAATTTGTGGTAATGAGTTATTTTTCAATGATGATATTGTTTTGTATGTGATGGTTGAAAATGTGTTTGTTGCATTTATAGGATTTAGGTTTCAAATATTGGTGTTGGAATGGATTTTTATTATATTTATAAATACTATATGATAGCATTTAAAATTGCTATCATAATGAGGAATTTATAGCATTAAAAAAATGTTATCAAAAAGTTTATTGGGATGCTCTATTATAACATTCTTAGTTAGTTATGATATGGTAAATTGTAACGTTACTAGATTGCTATAAAAGCAATTTCATAGCATTAACAAACTGTTATCCTTTGGTATTTTTAGTAACTTTCAAATATTTCATAGCATTCAAAAATTGTTATAATATATTTACGATAGCATTCAACAATAACATTCGATAAATGTTATCAAAAATGATACACTTTTAATAACATTGGCAAATATAGTATTCCAACAAATGCTATTGTTTACTTTTGATAGCATTCATCGAATGCTATCAAATGTGTTTTTTGTTGTAGTGGCGCCTCCTCTCAAAAGCTCAGAAGAAAGCCCTACAGTTTGAACTCTCGCGGTTCTGAATCTAATCTCACGAGTGCAATGTAAAATTGATAAACACCAAAGAGTCCAAATCCAGCAAATTTTTTTGGAAAATCGATTTTGAATCAAAATGCCAAAATTAGACTGCTTTGCCAGATATAGAGTCACAACCTAAATATTTTATTTTGGAAAAATTTAGGAAACCCATAACTCGTGCCAAAGGCCACGTGTCCGTCATCACCAAAGTTGCCTCGACTTGGTGACTTAGGTACGAGAGGGGAAGGTCATGAATTGGGCACCCTCACTCGCCCGATCAAAGATTGACCTCTACTAATCATGATATGATTTTTATTAACATTATATGCTCTTGTTCCGGTTACTTAAGTTAGCATTACTATGTGATACGCACAAGCAAGTATAGACTAAAATTGCAAGAACTGAAACAACTCAATTTCATGTTTGTTTTTGTGAAAAAAGGTTTGATTTTGTCACCTCAAGTGAGCTTAAAGTTTGCGAATTTGCCACTCAATAAAGTGGGCTTAAAACCATGAATTTGCCACTAGACATAGTGGGCTTAAACGTACATTCGTTGAATCGTTCCAATTCAAGCAATAAGCCTTTATCCATAGGCATTCAAGTAGTTTAACAAATAAGCATTTAGCCTCATGGTAAGCATGCCAGACATGACAATCACTTACACTCATCCAAGTATGCTAAGGCGTTAAAACTCACCTAGTACTCCAAGTTAAGATAAAATAGTAGAGTTAGAAAAATATGCATGATTCCTAACTATACAAGATGTCTAATACAACACATGCGATATGCAATTTAATAGGCTTGGCTACTAAGCATGGCATACGGATTAATTAAATAACATGCGTTTGAACACGTATTCAAAGATTTATTTGAAATTACAATACAGTTTGAATGATGCGTCGAGCCTAGGTACATGCAATACAAGATGAATAGATGCAAGCATAAGGTATGCTAATTGAAACATATCCCTAATCTAATTATCAAAAACAGTTAAATAAAAGAGAGAAAGACGTGAGGTTGAAAAACATACACATTATTACATTACGCTCTCATGAAGGAGAGTCCGAATTAATAACTAAGCTTAGCTAATTAAGGCTAATTAAGCTAAGCTAATTATTACAAAACCGAATGAAACAAATAGCTAAACTATCTAAGCTAATCAATTAAGAATTTAACTAGACTAAGCTAATTAAATAAGTAAACTAATTAGCTATAACTAATTAAGCTAATTTAAATATTACAACACAAATTAATTAGCTACAACTACTTAATTAATTATTACTACACTTGAATTAATCAACTAACTATAACCAATTAATTAAAATAAGATTTATTCACAACTATGACAATGATACTAATGAGACAATTATTCTGTTTTTGTGTTCTAAGGTGAAATCAGTGCAGATAGATTATTCTCAAGCTCTATTTGTCCTTCTTTCCTTCTTTGTCATGGGAAAGCCTCAAGAGAAGGTTGAAATTGATTCCAAAGCCATCAATGAGCAAATTGATTGCTTGATGGTCTTGGATGAGATTTTGGACAAAAATCAATGAAATGCAACGAATGAGACCACCTCTCCCTCTTGTCATGGAATAAACTCAAAAAGGGAGGTTGCACCGCTTCAAGAATCATCAAAATGCCATGGATTAGCATGTGACAACTCTTGACACAAGAAACTTGGCATAACGTCCAGCCAAGTTCAAGCAATTCCAACCATTTTCTTCATGTACGTTGATCCAATTTTAAACCAATTTGTTTAGTCATTGCCATTCATTAGTCCATTTGGTCCAAGATGATGATTATGTCTACTAAATGAGAAGCGTGTCAAACGGGAAGTGATTCTCAACATGAAAGAGAGACTATGCCATTGGCAATGAACCTCCGTAGAGATTAAGCCATTAAACATAGATCTCTAGCTCATGTTTTGAACAACCATCAACCGGTTGAAACAACTTTCAAATGAAAGAAATGGATGATAGGTTTCTTGTTAAAATGAGGTTCTTAAACATGGAAATTAATGAAAGAAAAGCTAAAACAACATGCAACAAGCTATGTACAAGGACATATGAGACAACAAGAAAAGTAATCAAAGCATAAGCTATTTAAATAAATTAAAACAACCCTAAAACAACCCCTAATAGGTGAAAAACAGTAGCTAAAAGCAAGAGAAAGTAAGTAAAAAGAGTAGAGAAAAAACTATGAAACAAAGCTTGAGGGGTGGCTAACCCCTCCACTCTTTGCAATTTTAAATCATATGTTTCAGCCCCAAAATAATCCAAGAACAATCCCAAAACAGCCCAAAAACAGTGGCTAAAATCATGTTAAAAGAGCACCAAAAGATAGGGAAGAACAAGGAGGTACAAAACTAGTAAGCAAGACTAAGGAGGGGTGGCTAACCCTTCCACTTTTGGAACCTTTAAATCACCTTTTTCAGCCTTTTTAAACTCTGAAAATCAGTATGTAAACCAAAGAAAAGAGTAGGAAAACAAGGGGTATGAGCTATGGGATAAGGTGCAAGAAAGGTTGTTAAACCTCTCTACCTTTGGTAACCCTTTAACCCAAAGTTTCAGCACTTGGAATGGATCCAAAATAGTATATAAATACAAGAAAAAGATGGAAATGAAAGCAAGGAAAAAGGTGACAAGCTTATACCTCTTGAAAAGAGAAAGCTTTGGTTAAACAAACTTGATTCCAAAGCACCCTCAAGTTTATGAAATATGGTTTGAAACTCTAGCAAAAAGCTTCAAGAACCAAGCTCCAATGGTGTATGTATTGTGTATGTATAATTAAAAAAAAAGTTTGAAGGTTAAAGAAAGAAAAGAGGAAGATGGATCTTCTATCAATGCCTAAGCCTCTTGGAAGGTTTTTTCTAACCTTAAAATCTAAAGGAAGAGATTCTATTTATAGAATTTGAGCCAAAATGGTCCAAAAATATCTTCAAACAAAGATATTTGTTAATTCTCGCCAGCTGTCTGTTTGACGCCATCGAGGTTCGGCCGGCCCTCAATAATGCACGATCGGCCCAAAAAGGAACTCTAGAAAAAATTTCACTGAAGCCCGGCCGGGACTCGATGAAGCACGGCCGGTTCTACGTAGACCCGGCCGGGTCTCAATGACTACACTTCAGGCCCGACTTCAAGCGGGCATATCTTCCTCATCTGGACTCGGTTTTAGGTCATTCTTGAGTCTAAATTGAAGCCCCGGAAGTTTACTTTCCAATGGTGGCAGCCTCATAAATAAATTCTAAGTGGTCAGAGAGATATGCCTATTTTAGTGAAGGTTGCTCATTTTTATCTTAACCGGATTGATGCCCAACTTTCCAACAGCCACATCTCCGCCATCCAAACTTGGTTTTAGATGATTCTTGAGTCCAAAGTGAAGCCCCAGAAGTCTAATTTCCAATGGTGGTGGCCTCACAACTAAAGTCTAAGTATGCAAAGAGATAGGCCTAGTTTGTGAAGGCTGCTCAGTTCTTTTTCAACGGTTTGACGCTCACCTTTCCTAAACTGGTTTTCTTTCAACTCCTCATATATTCTTCAACTCCAAACCTATAAATAAGAAGTTTTAAAAGATTTTTTAAAGAGTTTACCTCTCTTCCATTCATTTTCACTTTGTCCCTACTCGGTTTACATAAAAGTGCAATGTTTTTAAACGAAATACGAGCCTCAGACATCGTAGAAGCATTTAGAAAAATATTTTGAAAAGAGGGCTTTAAGGTCTAAAATATTTTGGCCAAAATGGGGTGCAAGGTTTGGGATTAGAGATTGAATCCAAATTTCTTCGCTGAGAATTCAAAAGATTGCACAGTGTAACTTTCATTATCGAGTGTTTGGAATAAAGAGCCCAAGTCTTAAAGGCAGTCAAAAATGAGGTGTCTACACCATCAGCCGATCTCTTGTTCGGCGTAGGAAGCAGTCAACTGGAGCAAGGGCAGATACATGAATCTATTCGGCATCACACCTTTTGGACGCGAATGTCGCCGAATAGACCCATCATGCCCGACTTTGACCGCTCCATGGTGTGCCAATCAGCCGATCTTTTGTTCGGCGCAAGAGGTAGTCAACTGGGGCAAGGGCAGATATATGAATCTATTTGGCACCACACCTTATAGACGCGAATACGGCCTAATAGACACATCTTACCCCACTTTGACCGTTGCATGGTGCTCATTAAAACGGCTAAGACATGCCGGATAAGAAGTTTTTATTTTGCAACAAATATGGCACTCAAGAATCGTGCAACAATAAGTTTTCATTGATAAATCGAAGTCGTTACATCTGTTGCACTTTAGACTTACAACATGGAAACAGAAAGCAAAAAATAAAAATAAACTATTTTCATTGATAAACTAAAGTCATTACATCCATTTCACTTTATATACAAAAACGACCCCATTACAGCATAAAACAAAAACAAACAAAAAAAGATTCAGAAGTCCTCAGGGTTCGATTCCAAGGGCTCCACTTCTTCCTGCTCGTACGGAATCGGCATGTCAAGCGTGACTTTTGCCGCCGCCAAGGCTTTCATCTAACCATGCTTGAAGCCTCTGTTTTCAAATTTCAGCGCTTCATCGGCATACTATTCCTTAGCGGCCAGCTCTCTGGCGTCAAAGGCCTTGGCAGCTGCCAATTTCACTTCTTCAACGGCCAAGCGAGCCTACTGGAGTTCAGCTTTCAGCTTATCCAAGTCCGTTTACGTTGTTTGTAGCGTAGCATCTGCAACTTTTGCCCACTCATCAGCAGCACGGCGCAGCAGGTTTACATGTTTTGTTTTCTCTTCTTCGGCGACTGCCTTAACACGTTCCTCCTTAGCCTTTTTTGCTTCAGCGTCATCTTTTTGGGTGGCAACAGCCAGATCAGCTATAGCTGATTTCGTTTTGCTCTGTTCGGCCGCCACCTCTGCCATCAATGCATTAATCAGTTCCAAGGCATCAAATTGGTGACATTCAATCTCAGTAATCCGCTCAGAGGCCTAATGCAAAACCAACAATACATAAATGATGAAAAATATGAAACTAAAAAGATATAGAGCACACTTACCAAAATAGTCGATTATGTGGCCAAAGTCACAGAAACCACATCCGGTTCGGCGTAGAATGCGGCCTTGTCTACAAGAAGGTCTATGGTCGCGGCTACCCCCAAAGCCACCGCCGGATCCTTCAATGCGGAGGCGCCAGTTGTGAGTGGTGACCCTTTAACTTTCAGCTGGATAATAAACGGTGCCGCCAAGTCAAGGAGGGGAGCAATCCTTTCTCCCCTTGCTGTTCAGTCGCCAATTCCTTTAGTGTAGGTTCGAGCGAAATTTCAATGTCATTAGGCGCCGATTCATCTGCTAGCTCAACCTCGACTTCAGCTATTGGAGTAATAGCGATGGCTTCTTCGACGTGTCCAGTCTTCCGCCTTGCTACCATTTTTTTAGCGTTGCGTTGTCTGGCAAACTACGCAAGGGACTTACCCACCATATCTTCTGAGCTGACTCCAGGCAAATCGTCTAAGTCTAGAAAAATGTCTTCTTCTCATGGACTTTCGATTTTTACTTGTTCACTAGAGCCGGCTTGCTTAAGGTCAAATATCTGTTCTCTAGGCCGTTCGGCTTAGGAGAAAATAATCTCGGCATTTCATTTTCAGATCGTTCGGCATCAACAGTTTGGTCTGCGTCGTTTTGGTTGGCTTCTTGGTCAGCCTCTTCACCGTTGGCTTATTCACTGACAAATGATCCCCCAACGCCGATGTCTCTCAGATAAACAAAATTAGAAAACACGAGAGTTGTAAGTTGTTGTTTGCCCCTCGTAATAGGAATATGGTCGGCCGCCGAAAAGGTGGTATAAGTTGGCTTGTACCAAAATAAGATGTGCGCGGCATGACCTTGGCCCTGTAGATTTGGCCGACCAACGAACTCAAGGACCGCCTTGATTTGAGCGAGCACCGTCTCGTTGGTGGAAGCAAGGGACCTTTTCAATTTGTTTTCTGTATCATGAATAAATGGTTAGATGGAATACGTACTGAATGAGAATAAAGCTTAGTTAGGATTAATCGACAACCTAGCTCGCCCTTGCGCTTGGGAATAGGAGTTTGGCGATCTTCTCCTTCGCCGAATTTCCATTTGCCGCGAACGACAACCATCACGCCATCTAGTTTTTTGCTAGAGTTGGCAAGCATGGTGACCAGATGGTGATTGGTGTCTATCGCCCTAAGGAAATACCGTTCTTGTCGACCAGACAATTTGGCAAGGACGTAGCAATGTTGAATGGCTGAAATCCCTAAGTCAAGTTAAAGGCGGCAGTTTAATTCTATCACGCCCATCACGATTCGGTAGAAATTGACATTGGGTTGGGATGGAATCAAACCCCAATGTTGTAGTACAGATCTAAGAGTAAGATGGAGGGAAAAACGGACACCTTCTTCGGCGATTGCTAGAAGGGAGAACACAATGGTGTTCTCGTCAGCCCTCTCCATGCTCATTTCACCATCCCCAACTAACGACAGTTAAACATCATCAGGGATAGAAAAGTGATGACGAAACACTGTGACTCTGTCTTCAGAAAAAAGAATCTTGAGGTAATTCGTCATAGGATGACCAGAGTAAAGGTAATAAGACAGAGAGACAAAGGGGTTGAATGATAAAAATGAATGAGAAAATAGAGCTCGGAGAACTTATGAACGAAAATGAAAGGGTCGCAGGCTGGAAAAGAAGTAGGAATAAGACGACGGAAGCCTTGAGGTTGGAAGTCAAGAATGCTGCACAACAATGAAGCTCATCCGAAATAAAAGGGTGAAACTATTTCAAAACGCATTAAATAATGATAAAGCACGAAGAGACGGGAAGCCACAATCATTGTCTATTACATCTTTTCTGGCATATGTTGAAAAAGCGCGTCCACCGCATTCCCAACTCCCAATACGTTTCCAAATAATGCCCTTTCAAACACCGAGTTCACCGCCTATACGGGTCTGCGGATAGCCAACTACTGGGGGGGACAATTGTGGTAGCCAAATTTTTGTAGCCTTTTATTATAGGGCCCAACTTGCGAATCGGCCCATTAGGCCTTACCCTTCGGACTCATGAGGCCGAATACTATCTTCAAACAGAAGCCAAGTATTCCCATACAAGTCGACATCGTGTCTAGATGCCAATTCCTAGCCATGAAGAGCTAAGATCCAAACGAGGTGCGAAGTAAAGAATAAAACCTAAGGGAAAAAGGTCTATAAAAGGAGGAAAGAGATCTAGTGATCAGAGATGTTCAAAAAACTAATTCTTACCCTAGATAAGGAAGAAGACTAACTAAACCGTCGAAGTGCTAATTCTGGCACCCCCGATCGAAACTGTTCTTGTTTGAGGTGCCTACAAGAGGACTGTTCTAAGACCTAAGCGGATCCAGGAGTATTCTAAATCCATCACTCCACAATTCATTCTGCAGAAATGCCTCAAATCTGGATTTGGATCAGAAATGTCTAGAGAACGCAAAAACTTGGAATTTTGGACCTTTCTCACTGTGTTTTTGGTATTTTGTGGAGAAAATGTATGGTGAGATTTGAATATTCAGTACTTGTGTTTTTGTTTGTAATGTTATGCAATTTTGTGTTTTGGAAGGGATTGGGAGGTTGTATCTCAAGGTTTGGGATGCAAAGAAACAAGTGTTGGGTTTGGATAGGATTTGATTTAAACAGACAATTTTTTTGTAAGAATTTGAACAGATTAGACCTGTTTTAACAGATTAGAGTTGTTTTAACTTTTAACAGATAAAAAATCGAATTGTTATTTTAACAAATGATAAAATTAGACAGATAAAAAGAATTCAATAGAAAGGAAAAAAATAAAAATTTGAACATATAAAAACAAAGAGAAACGCACAGACTTTGAACAGATAGAGAAAAAAACTCATGTAATTTGAACAGATAGGGAAAAAAATTGAACAAACAAGGAAAAAAAACTCAATAGATAGATATAAATTTGAATAAATAGTAAAAAAAAGTCAAATAGATAAAATAAAAATTAACAGATAAATTAAGGGATAAAATTAAAAATAAAATATCTTTGAAAACAAATAAAATGATTTCTCATCAAATTATTTTACAAATGGCAAATCTCTTACTAACAAAAAATATTCACTAAATCTAATACCTTATACCCTCTTTAAATTAGATTTTTAAACAATTATCTCAAAACAAAACCTGTTTGGAAGTGGAAATTAGACCCATTTTGGAAATCTCAAAAATTAATTATAAATTCATAAAAAAATTTGTAATTTTATTTTTTAATATTTATACAAATTTCTCATTAATTTGAAAATATTTTTTCAAATATTCACTGATATGAAATTATTATAAAAAAAACAAACAAACAAATAAAAAGCAAGTAGAGAGATGAGTGCATTTAAGCAATGGAGGTGATCACAACTCACAATGCCTAGTTTTCTTTATGTTTTATTATGCCCTCGTTTGGCACGAGGTTAAAATGCGAGTTGAGATTAAAATAATTATAAAAATATAAAATAAACTAAAAAATTAATAAAATAAAATATTACATTCATATTATAATTATTTTATTTTTTTAAAAGAAATAAAAAAATCCAACCCGAATAAAAAAATTTATTTTCAAATTAAAATAACTAAAAAATCAAAATATCAACCTATTTCCCAAACCAACCCTAACATTCCAAGACTGTAGTAGCTTGTGGTCTCCGTTTCCTCTGTTGAGGGTATCTTCAGTAAGTACACTAGTTCTTTTTCTTTTAATTTATTCTCCTTCTTCTACTTTCTTTCCCCATCCGCTCCGAACTCTGAAAAAGATTGTAAAAAAGAAGAGAGAGAAGAGCAACCAAACAGGCCTCTCCTCCTCCTCAACCTCCGGATGTGTGCGAATCCGAATCGGGAAAGCAGTTCGGAAGCCCCATACCATATTCTTCCTTGAATTAGGAGTGTCACGTGTCACGTTATCTCTCTCTCTCTCCATTTAATTCTTATCCCAAAATATAATATTTTTTTATTAAAAAAATAAATATACAAATTGACTTCTCTCTCTCCATTTAATTCTCACCTTAAAATATAATCACCATGTTTATTTTTAATTTTCAAAATTCTCTTTCAAAAAATTTTATTTTTTAATTTGTCGTATTTTTTTTATTTTTATTGAATTTTTTAATAATTTAAGTAATTTTTAGAGACACCTAACATTAATACACTTAAAAAGTATAATATTTGTAAAAAAAATCTTTAAAAAATTCACTAATATCAAAAATATAAAAAATAAAAATAAAAATTCAGTACATTTTTCATATTTTTGTGTATTTATTAATTTTTTTAAATATTTTTTACAAATAATTTATTATTTAGATACATCTAAGTAAAGTACATTTAAAAAAATTTCTTAAATTCAAAAAAATATTCGCTAAAAACAAAAAAAACAAAAAACAAAAAAAGCTCAATTTCAAGAAACTCAATTCAGAAAATCGAAACTAAACATACTCAATATTTTTTTTTATTAAAAAAATAGATATATGAATAGACTACTCCAATATAATATAGTAATGCTATTGTTCCAGAATAAAAAAAAAAATTACGTAAAAAATGTCTCAAAATTTCACATCAATATTGATGATTCATTTAAAGACTAATTCTGTAACACTAACTTTTAATATACATCATTGATCTAAAATTTATAATAATTTTTTGAATATTTTTTGAGACCATAGTATAGGTCTTCCAACTCGAAGTAATGGTTTTTTTTTTTTTTTTCGGTCTTGTTAATGAAAAAAAATTAAAAGAATTAACAACATAGAGCTAAAACATGAAAGTGAAAAGGAAATGTTGAGAAACTTGTAATTTCCCTTCTTGTGAATTTCTTGCAATGTCGAAAACTTAGAGCCGGCTAGAATTATGAAAACATTCTCTTTAAAAAAACTAGCGGTAACCCGTGCGATGCACGGAAAAATAGACTATATATATTTTGTATGATAAATAAATCATTTTAATCTTAAATTATATCTTAATAGCGACAAGCCATAATATTAAGCCATCTAGGTAGATGTTAACAATAATTAACCCACAAAATTTTACAATAAAATTTGATATGCATAAGAAATTATTAATTATGAAAATTGTTGAGAATAATAGTATTACAATCACTTGATAACATAAATAAGTTGTATCAAACTAAACAAAACATTAAAAGAGAGAAATTCTATATGCTCAGAAAAGTTATCATAAATTTACTTGGACTTTTAAATCAGTGGTATATATTATTATTGTAGGATCCAATTATGAATAAATATCAACTTTTAATTATAATTTATAAGTAGTTTTTAAAAAAATTTAATCTAAGTTTGTTGCATTGCTTATAAAAAGAACTTCTCAAACAAATCATTAATTGATTATATTAGCAACTTTCTATCTTTGATTTCCTCTAGCAATGAAACACTCATATCATATCAAAGTATAAATTATTCTCCATAATTTGAATAATACTTGCATAGTTCCTACGTCATTTTAAAAAAAATTAATCAAGATAAGAATGTCATAGTATTATAAAAATTATATAAGAGAATAGTTTTAATCCATTTTATTTATAAAAAAATGATAAAAAATTATTTGAATTGTTCTTGAAAAAATATAACAGATGATAGCTTTAATCATTATATACCAAAAAAAAAAAAATATCGGTTACTCAATGAAAAAATGGTCAAATACAAATAGAGTCATGAAAATTAAATTAAATTATATGGGCTCTAAATTGATATTATAATCTAGCAAATCAACTAATAATAAAATAGAGATATTGACAAATATGTAGTACTTCCTTATCATCTTTGTATTATATTCATTAATTTCATATATTATACAAAAGTTTTATTCATCTCGATCCTTCAATAAAATAAGGATCAAGAAAATAAATTTGATAAGAAATTGATTCTAAACTTAATTATTGAAAAAACAAAAATTTCAAATAGAGAATTTAGAGATGGGATTGAAGAAATACTATAACGAATGACAACCTTATAAAAAAAAAAATTTAAAAAAAAACATAACAATAATCTAATGCAAATTATTTTTACTAACTAATAGAAAGAATCTCAAATTATTACCTTTTATAAATATAGTGAAGACAATTAATTTTGTGAGATTTTTGTGCTACCTTCTCCCACGCAGCCTTTATTATTTCATTATTAATACTATTCTCATTCAAAGCGATAATTATTTATTTATTTTTTTGTAATCTTTATTATTTGGTAGATAATAACGAATAATAAAAATTATCAAGAGAATGTTAAGAATTTAATAGGAGATAAGAAGTTATAGGTAAGAGCATTTCATAATATAAAAAATTTAAAATAAAAAAAAGATAATATGTGATAGGAGAAAAAAATGAGTAAATCAAAATAAAGATTTAGATATATATGTTTTTGATAGATATATAGATTAACAAATCATATCTTTATCTAAATTTTATTATTTTAATTTTTGAAAATTAATTATTTAATCTTTATCTTTATCAGAGGCCCACGAAATTAATCTTTATAAATTATTTATCAATTTTTATATTTTTATTTATCTATAAGTCATGAAATTATTATTTTTAAATAATTTTTAAAATTTTTATCTTTATCTATAGGTCATGAAATAAATTTTCATAAATTATTTATGAATTTTTATATGTTTATCTATAATGAAATTAATTAAAATCTGAAATGAGAGGCGGGGAAAGAGAGTAATTTTGTTTTTTTTTTTATAAAAAAAAACAATTATTTAATCTTTACCTTTATTTGTAGGCCATGAAATTAATTTTTATAAGTTATTTATCAACTTTTATTTGTTTATTTATGGGAAGAAATTTTAAATTATCTATAAGTTATGAAATTAATTTTTTTAAATTAATTGTTCATTTTTTATCTTTATCTCAGAGATTATAAAATTAATTTTCAGTTTTTATATGTTTATCTATATGGAGGAATTTTGAAATTCAAATCTTTATCCATAAGTAATGAAATTAATTTTAATTTTAATTAATCAAACAAATAAAAAATGAAGAAAAATAGAAAATATGAAAGGCAATCAAAGAAGGTTGCCACGTAGGAAAGAGAGTATTTTAAAATTATGAGAATTTAGGAATAAATATTATGAATAAATATTTGGAGGCTTTTGACAAAACAATTTTCAGTTTTTATATGTTTATCTATATGGAGGAATTTTGAAATTCAAATCTTTATCCATAAGTAATGAAATTAATTTTAATTTTAATTAATCAAACTAATAAAAAATAAAGAAAAATAGAAAATATGAAAGGCAATCAAAGAAGGTTGCCACGTAGGAAAAAGAGTATTTTAAAATTATGAGAATTTAGGAATAAATATTTGGAGGCTTTTGACAAAACAACTACATTTGGTTATATATATAGTATAGATAAGCAACAATGTGTACATTTTATTTTACTCAAAACCCGTTTTAACTAGAGTCCTGCTACTTCCGTTTGGCAAGGATTCATTGGGCTCATGAGTCACAAAAGACAAAATAGGCTCATGAGTCACAACAGACAAAACATCAAATCCAACCCCATAATCATTACACTCTTCTCTCACAAAAAAAGTCAAAAAAGTCAAAAAGCCAAGAGCCCTTCCCAAACCAAATTTTTGAGCCCAGGCTCATATAGCTAAAAAAATCAAAAAACTAAAGAGCCAGCCCACTTTCCAAACGAAAGCTTAAGTTGCTCTAATGATTATAGGATGCACTTCTGCACAATTGGGTTAAGGACATTTGTCTAATGTTATTCGTCATTTGTCCTAATACACTTTAATCAAATAATTTATCACATCGAGTCTATCTGTATCAACCATTTAAAAATATAAAACCTTATTCTTACAAAAGGTGCATACTAATATACCACAACTTAAAATTTTAAAAAACTAATATTAAGGTCAAGTTTGGCTATCCTAAATAATTACATACTTTTTAGCTTTTTATCTTTTTTCAATCACATCATCTCTCTACTTTTCTGTATATCTTTTCTTAAAAAGACACAAAGTGCATTTATTTTGATCATCCCAAACAACCCCTAAGTGTCGACAATTATGTGATATCAAACTTATACTAAAAAAAATTTCTGTATCTTACTCTGTACCCATGACTCCAAGTTTTGATGGTTAGAATTTATCCCCTCATTGGTACAATAATGAAATGGATTTGCATTTAATTTTGTTTTTTAAAAAAATTATACAAATAGAGATTGTCAAATCTTCATGGCCATACAGATAGATGATGATAAATAAAATAAAAAAACAACAAATTTAGGCAGGAGGGGAGTAGCTAATGCAAATGGGAATTAGCCCACTTGACAGCCTATTTTTTTTATCCTAATCCTAGCCTCTAATCTAAGTGTCTTTTTATTATTATTTTTGTTTTATTTTATTTTAATTTTTAATTTTTAATTTTTGGTATATAGTTAATACATGTGTGGTGTGGTGTAGGCACATGAAATAGTTGGCGTGGAGGCTACTCTAAACACTAGACCCCCAAAAGCACCAGCCGGCACGCTAGAAAGCCTATCACTGTTGTAACAGGAGTCCCTGCTATGCTCAAAGCACAGTAATGATTGTAATAATTTCGTTTGAGATGTATTATAATTTTATTTTATGATTTAAACCATTTATATTGTAGGGTTTGTTAAGTACTTCATGCCTACCAAAAACCATATTAATCGGATATTAATAACTATATGATCGAATCACATATTGTTTATGCTATTTCTCAAAAGAAAAACTTATTATTTATTTTTTTAGTTATCGATCATATAGTTGTTGATATCCAATTAATATGATTTTTGGTAGGCATGAAGTACTCAACAAACCCTATAAAATAACGGTTTGGATCATAAAAATAAGGTCATAATACACCTCAAACAGAGGCACCACAGTCACTGTTGTGCTTTAAGCACAGCAGTGACCCCTTTTCCATCACGGTTACAGTTTGGCCTCTTCCACAACCCCTAAATTTTATTTTTAAAAAAAATAGTATTAATGAGTACTATTAGCTGTATAAATTGTAAAAGTCAATCACAGAGTGACACGTAACACTTAAATAGCAATTTAGGAAATTAAAGTAAGTCTCTAATTAAAGACAAGCATGTGACTATTCATATTGGTAGTATCAGATCTGTGTGGCATCTGAATAGTCAAGAGGTACAAGATGAAGTAGCCTAACGGTTACCTACAATTCAAATTCAAATTTAGAAGGAAAACTAACTGCAAAAGAAGCATAGTGGGAGCTAGTTGAGCGAAACCATGACCAGAGATTATAAAAACATATTTCGACGGTTAGAAGACCACTTCGACGATTATCACTAAAGAGTATAAATAGCAGAGATGGCTAAACAAAAGGGGACCCCAGACTCAGATCCAGAAAACCAGTTTATTTACTTTATTTTCTTTTCAGTTTTACATTTCCAGTTCTTTATATTTCCAATACTTCAATTCCTGTACTGTACTTCATTTCTCAGGAGTAGTTTTTTAGTAATTTGTTGCTGTGAACCTCATTGAGGCTGAGTCATTGTAACTTCATTGTAAGTTTTCATTTGCTTAATGAAATTCGATTTCTGAATTATATTTAGTTGTTACTATTTATAATTTTCTCCTAAACAAGCCATCAGTAAAAATTCTTTTCATTAAGGCTGAAAAAATTTCAATACAATCGCTTGATAATTAGTTAGCAATTATAAATTCTGTAAGAATTAATTGATCCTTTTTGGCACGCTTAAATTTATACTATTAACTTTCGAAAGTCAAAAAAGCCAACAAGTACCATATGAGATATGCATTTAACAACAACAAATTAATTCTTATTTCCTTAGCAGTATTTCAAGGGGGTTATTTTAAATAGGGGCATTTATACACAAGTCTTAATTTATGAACTTATATTCCATTAAGTTCTAATTAAGATTTTTTGAACCTTCAAGTTCCATTAAATTGGTAATAGTCGGAATTATCCTTTAAATAATGTTTGTTCATCATTTATGAGTATCTATAAAGAAACATGATGGTTTGACATTTATTTTAATTTTTAAAACTTTAAAATATCAACTCCCAAATTAAAGAAACTAAAAAACAATGACTATGTTTGTTTCCAGTTTTTTGAAAATACTTCTCAGAAAATTTTACTTTCTTGTTTTTCGTTTTTTTTTTCTTGAATTTTTTTAATATTCTAAGTAATTTTTTTAATTTTTAGACAAACTTAACATAAATACACTTAAAAAGTATAATTTTTGTGAAAAAAAATCTTTAAAAAATTCACTAAATACCAAAAATACAAAAAAAAAATACTAAAATTCAATATATTTTTCATGTTTTTTTTGTGTATTTATTAAATTTTTAAAATATTTTTTCACAAATATTTTACTTTTTAGATATATTTAAGTAATGTGTATCTAAAAAAGTTTTTTAAATTTTTTTTTTTAAATTTGACAAAATTCACTAAAAACAAAAAAAAATGAGAAACAAAAAACTGAATTTTCATAAAATTGAGACCAAACACACTAAATGGTGTGCCAAAAAAACTAATGTTTTGTTTTGAAAATTTGAAAAAACTAAATTATTTTTTTGTGCAAAACTAAAAATTTTGAGTCTATAAAGAAGCATGATGATGGAACATTGATGTGAAAAAAAAAAAAAAAAAACTTGAAAAATGAAAAAACTGATAATATTCTCAGTTTTAAAACTGTTAATGTTCTTGATTTTATTGGATAGTTAAATCAAACCAATAAGTAAAAGGGTAAAAACGTTTAATCTGATGCTCTATTTTTTCATCAGTTAGTGAAACAATTATTTGGAACATTACTATGTAAAATTAATAATATTCTTAGTTTTAAAAATTGAGAAAAACTGATAATATTATTAATTTTACTAAATTGGACTTATTATTTCAAAAAAATTTTAAAAAGATATGAACTACCAACATTTGTAAATAGAACTTTTAAGTAATTAATTCTTTTAAATATTTTGCTTTCTGTCAAAGAATTTTTGTTTAATTTAAGAATCTCAATATAAAAATAAAAAGAAAAGAAATATATATATATATATATGCGTGCTTGTGTGTGTGTGGGTGTGTGTGTTTGAAAATTGCTTCAGAAGAAAGAAAAAGTGGGGGGGGGGGGGGGGGGGGAAGTTATTAGATACGTAAAATTTATTATAAAGTTTTTCTTTGTAGAAATTATAGTAATTATCCTACTTCACTTTGTTGTGTAAGTAATATTTAAGCTAGATGTGAGATCTCCTTCTCTAATAATAATAATAATTTTTTAAAAAAATTAAAAAAAAAAACTCCAAAAAAATGGAAAAGTTGGGAGAAAATAAATAATAACTTTTTTTCTAATCAGATATATTAATTAATTATAAATATTTTTAGCTTATTTGGGATGAGAAAATGTTAATGATTGATATTAATTATAAAAATTTCCAACTAAATTGGGCATATTATGAATTGGAATAGGACAAGCTGAAAATGGAGTTTGATATTAGGACAAGTTGAAAATGTCTAGTGGTTACTTACCCAAAAAGAAATGGTCTAGTGGTTGAAGTAATAAAAATAATAAAAATTTGAGAAACTCTAAATATTTTACCAAATAATTACATGAGTATGCACTTTATGAGAGTGTGAGTCTTACATTTATGTAAGTGTTTAGTAAGTAAAATTTTTAATAAAATATTTAAAATTTATAGCCTTACTTTAAATAAAATAAAAAAACAATATATTGCGAGTATAATAAGCCCACCACATTATATATATATATATAAATGATGCTTAGTTGCTTGAGATTCGTCTTTTTTTTTTCGATTTTACCTTTTTATTTTGAATAATTTACTAACGGTGATCTATATGTTGAGTGAAGGTTTTTTCGTAATTTGGTAAGTATTCTTGGTCAATTATGCAATAAGTTTTTTCGTAAATACGTAAACATTCTTAATCAATTATGAAACAGGTTTTTCCGTAATTATGTAAATATTCTTGGTCAATTGTAAAATATAAATATTTTATTTTTTAACAAATTACAAATATACCCATAAGATTTATTTAAAATATGAATCGGTCGTATAATACTAGAAATTATAACTATCGTTTGTTATAAATTTTAATTTAACACAATACTCAAAAGAAAAAAAATATTTCAATGCAATAATAAATTATCAAAATTGTTTATTGAAAAATATTTTTCATATCATTAAAAAATAGTAATTTACTTAATGATTTAATTATTAATAAAATTAGTTATTTGTTATGCAAGTATGATTTATGTATTAATAAAATTAGTTATACATATATATTTTCTTCTGCTTCTTTATTAGTTCAGTAAATTATCTTAGTATTTTTTTTTTTTTTTTGGTCTTTTCTTTCCGATTTTACCTTTTCATTTTGAATAATTTACTAATGGTGGCCTATATATTGAGTAAAGGTTTTTTCGTAATTACGCAAATATTTTTGGTCAATTATGAAACAAGTTTTTTGCGTAATTACACAAATATTCTTGGTCAATTATGAAACATAAATCTTTTATTTTTTAACAAATTACAAATACACCTATAAGGTATATTTAAAATATGAATCGATCTTATAATACTAGAAATTACAACTATCGTTTGTTATAAATTTTAATTTAACACAGAAAAAAATATTTTCCTATGCAATAATAAAGTATCAAAATTGTTTATTAAAAAATATTTCTCATATCATTAAAAACTGTTAATTGACTTAATGAATTATTTATTAATAAAACAATTAACTGAAAAATATTTTTCATATCATTAAAAATTATTAATTTACTTAATGATTTACTTATTAATAAAATTAGTCATTCGTTATGCGAATATGATTTATGTACTAATAAAATTAGTCATTTGCCTATATATATATATATATATATATATTCTTCTTCTTTATTAATTTAGTGAATTATCTTAGTAATTTTTTTTTTTTAGATGAGAGAATTATCTTAATATTTATTTAATATTTATCTGTTGAGAACAGCTACACACCATATTTTTTTTTATAAATTCGAAAGAAATGTTAAAAACTCATAAATTCATCCAAAATAATATGATAATAGAATTGGAGTTTATATTATTAAGAGTATAACAAATTAAAAAATTATATATATCATACCGTATAATTCCATCATATATGTAATGATTTTTTCTAGAGAGCTTTTTTAGTAAATCCATTATTTAAGAGTATTGTTCCATAAAACCCATAGTGTTTTATAATATTCCATTAGGTCCATTTCATACAGAAAGACCAAAACATCCCTGAACAAAACACGCGCCTTTCTCTCTCTCTTTGAAACTCATAACCGTCTCTCTTACCCTCTCTATTCTTGCGCAGGAAATCACGCACAATACCTGTACAGTCCAGAAATCGAAACCCATATTCCACATCGCCTCAACTCCCACAAAACCGAATTCCTTCCATCGTAGCATCGGCGCATCATCTCATTGATCTTCTCCTTCATCCTTACGCCGAAAAGCCTGTCTTCGTTCCATTGTCACATCGTGTGAACATCTTCTGCGTCCTTCATACGCCCGGAATACTATATACGTTCCTTCGTCGCATTGTCCCTTCGTCTCAACATCTTTTTCGTCGAAATGGGCACAAAACGTAAGCATTTTACTCATTCGTGTATTTAAACCCTAATCCTGTTTATCAACAACCATTATTCTGAACTTTGACAAATATCCCCTTTTCGTATGCGTACAATATATAGGAGTCCATATTGTTCATACCCTAACATTTATTCTGAACCCCTCCATGATAATCCTTAATTTTATTGATCTTTGCAGTAAAAAAATTACAGTTGCATTACATTGTGTTCACAACTGTGAACATTCCAAAATGCTTTTGTTGTAGTCGTTGTTATTGCAATATGTGAACATTCACATTGATTGAAAATGGTTTGATAATCAAATTATTGCAGATTTTATATGGTTGTTGTTCAATGGTGTGAACATTCACACGGTTTCAAAATGTTTTGGCCAATTCTGTTTTGTTGTAGTTGATTAAAAATGTGAACATTCAAATTGAGTTAAAAATGTTTAGGTAATCAGGTAGTTATGGTGTTGTTGTTTTATGATGTGAACATTCTTGTGGATTGCAAAATATTTGGCCAATTCTGTTGTTGTTATTGTTGATGAAAGATGTGAACATTCACATTGCCTGCAAATTTTAGGAGAATGAAACATTATTGGTCCTTTTGTTATTGGCTGTGAACATTCACATTGCCTCAACATTCACATTATTGGTCATTTTGTTATTGGCTGTTGTTCTAGACTGTGAACAATCACATTGCCTCAACATTTTAGTACAATCAGATATTGTTAGTGATTTTGGTCTAGGCTGTGAACATTCACATTGACTGAACATTTTAGTAGATTTTAGGACAATCAGATATTATTGTTGCTGTTATTCTACGCTGTGAACATTCACATGGATTGCAAAACATTAGGCCAATGACTAGGGATATTTAGATTTTTTCCCCCTATTGTGAATGTTTGCCTTGTTCATATTCTTGATTGTTAATGGTGATCTAATAAGTTGATCCGTCATTTTATATGTTCGTGTTAACATGCACATGTTCTTCAATGGTGTTCATGGTTGTATAAAAATACATTGTTTTCCACACAGTGACACAATATGCACATTGTGTTTGTGCTGACACAATCAACATGATGAGAATGTTCACAACCAGACACAAACTCTGGGCATTCACACCCACGCACACAACTGTGAACATGCACATTAGTGGAAAAGCAGTGAATGTTCACATCTGTTCCACTACGCTAATCACATGAGCGTGGACTTAATTTTTTAAAACTGCTCCATTTTGCAGATGTTGCACACAAGAAAACAGCAAAGAAGAAGAGAGATGAGTACCATGTGAAGGAAGAAACCCCAAAAACAAATCCTAGCACCAATGTGGACATGAGAAATGTGAACTACAGATCTAAGATGACCGGACTGGTCAAATTCATGAAAACCACCAAGTTCACACAAGCACAGCTGCGGTGCCTTCAACAAACACCTTTTTAGAATTTGCTTGATGCATTAAGAAACAATCAAATTGACCTGGACAAATGCATGAAGTATGATGACGTCGTTGTGCATGTACTACAAATGTACAGAGCTTCAAAGGATGCGTTCTACATTGGGGAGAAGAAGATGAGCATACACAACAGCAACATCAAGCTGATTTTCGGTGTAGACTGTGGCAGCAAGCCGATGGACATATCGTACGGTGCGAAACCAAGGACTGGCATTGTAAACAAAATATGCAAAAATGTCAGCCGGTTGACTTCAAAATGGATACGCACACTTTTGACCGAGGCGTTGAAAGGCAAAAAGAAAGCTGACAATGAAGAAGTTGCCCGACTAGTGTGCATGTATGCTTGCCAAAAGCTTTTTTTCACAACAAGTGGAGAGATGATAGGATGGGGCTACTACACACACATGGTGCCAATGCTAACCATGCGAGAATATGATTGGGCCAAGCAAATTAGAACAACGTTGACATCGTCTATTTCCCAAAATGACAAAAATCCGGCCAAAATCGGGCGTGTCATGTTATTGATGGTAAGTACCCATGTTGTCAAATAATAACATTCACATGTCCTTGATGTTGTGCATCTAAGCCAAGCTGTGAACATTCATATATATACCATTGATGTGAATGTCCATAGGCAATTACCTTTGTGAGATGTGAATGTCCACATCTGAGTCAGCGATGTGAATGTTCACATTCACTCATACTATCTTCTTTGTGAATGTTCAAAAAAGCAGTTCCACAGATGTGAATGTTCACAACACGCCACTTCACCTATGTTCCAGATGTGGATGTTCACATCTGAACGATGATGTGAATGTTCACATACACTCATAATCTACTCTTGTGAATGTTCACAACCGCGACTTCACCTATGTTTCAGATGTGAATGTTCATATCTGAACCATTGATGTGAATGTTCACATTCACTCATTACATACTCTGTGAATGTTCACATCTACTCACATCCACTCATGACATTACTATGCAATTCCTAAATAACCTTTGTGTTTGTTGTTTCTTGAAGTATTGGTTATGTGAGCACACAACCATCCTACAACCTCACAAACCCAATGCTTTTCCACGTTGTGTGAAGTGGGATCTGGCTTCTGAGAAGAAGATGAGAACCACCTCTTTAGCAGTTGGGTTTTAATGAGGTAGGGCCTTCAACTGTGATCAAAACATTCACATTATAACACCACTTAAATATATCGTTACCTAACTTTGTTTTTTCATTGTCGAGGTTAATGCCGTGAACTATTTGCAATCCCAATGAAATACAAAAGTTCAAGCATAAAACATTGAAGGTGGAGCACGAAATTTCGAACCAGCACAACATCTCCCAACCCCTTTGACATCAAGGATGAACAACACAATGGCGAGAACCGACTTTTACGGGGATGGGGTTGAGCAACAGGACAGTGATGAGGACATTCACATTCCATTTAGCAGCCAACATTATGACACAGCTATTGTAATACCAAACACAAACCAACCTGATCTAATTGACATGCTTATCAAAGAAAATCGGAAGGCACAGGCGTCATAAGGCAATGGGAAGAAGTACAAACACCTTCAATTTTCATAGGAGTTAAGGGCAAGAGTCATAGATCTTGAACATAAATTGTTCAACCATCCAGCCACCCAACATAAATACCGAAATCTGAAGTGCATGCGATAAGGATGAAGAAATCAAACGCTTAACGCAGCTGGTCATCGACTTGGAATGCGATAAAACAATTCTTCAAGATCTTTACGATGACCAGTCAGTCCACATTGTCACACAGGCTGTGGCAGAAAAGCAACTCCCTAGCCCAATGCAACACAATATCAACCCACCTTCTAGGGTCAAGCGTATAAAGAAAAAAGATCGCAAAGAACATCGCTTGCCTGAATTCCAATACCCAGACTTACCGGGCCAAAAGCAACCCCATCCAGTCAAAATGGTTGAAGATGTGGAGAAACACCCACCAAGGAAACAGCTAAAAAAATTATCCTTGACCAACAAGTTCAAAGTGTGGAGCAAGATGTCCAAACAAGACAAACAAAAGGTCCAAGCTTTACAAAAAAGTAGAGGCGATGAGTAAGTGACTCTGCAAACATCTAACGTTAACATTCACATTCCGTAATTGTTTATAATCATCACTGTGTTCAATTTTCTGGGTTTGTTCAGATCTGTGCAATGTAAATATTCACATTGGTTTGTTTATAATGCAATTTCTTTGGTGTGGAAAAGGAGATTCAAAGGCTACACATGTGTATTTTGATGACATTGTCAACCTTATCAAGGAGGAATCAATACCTGACAATGTATGGCGGTACAAACATAATTAGCTCTTCATGCATATGCACAGAACCTGAACACGCACACACTCCGACCACAAATCTATATAATATGACCCCATGTTTGTGCGGCTCATAGATGCATATCTTTGGAATTGCATGAACAACAAGAGGTGGTCAACCCAACTCGGATGAAGCGGCATTCATCTTCACCGGCATGTGTTTGGTAATCTATCATTCCATTATTTGTAATGTGAATGTGGAACTTCATGATCCATTACTTATTTGTACCTGCGAATGTGAAACTTCACGGACCATTAATTATTTGTCCAATGTGTATGCGAAAGTGATACGAGAGTACCATCCTCGCAAAAGGAGTAAACACATTGATGCACATGTCAAGAAATACCAAGGAGAGATACCTACTATTCCCATTGCATCATGAGTACCATCGGGCGATAGTTGTGTATGATGCTAAAGACAATTTGTGGAGGCATTACAACTCATTGCGCCCAAGAACAGGAATACATGACCCGCATATCGACCAAGCACAGGAAGTTGTAAGTGGCTATTTTTGAACACAAATATACTGCTGTGAATGTTCAAAACAGTTCCACAGATGTGAATGTTCACAACACTACCACTTTACCTATGTTTCACAGATGTGAATGTTCACATCTGAACCAGTTATGTGAATGTTCACATGCACTCATAATCTACTACTGTGAATGTTCACAACACTGCCACTTCACCTATGTTTCACAGATGTGAATGTTCACATCTGAACCAGTGATGTGAATATTCACATTCACTCATTACATACTACTGTGAATGTTCACATCTACATGACTGTACACACACAAATGTTTGTTGGTGCCTAATTTGAAATTCCATACACAGAGGAAGTACATTGAGCATGTTGTGAGCGTTATTGGCGAGTCATCACCCCTACACACTAAGCTAGCAGGCCAAAATCCAGCACAACCAATCAACAGTGTGGATGTCTATCCTCAGCAACGCGCCGACTCGTAATCCTCAATACATTTTTTACAAACCCTCCATAACAATTATGCAAATATTCATGTCAACTGCTAATCAAAACCATTTCTTTTTTATAGAGTGGACGGTGGACCTGCGGTATGTTACATCATGCGAGCGCACATATTCCATGAAGAAGTTGTGGGCAGCCTCACTAGTTCAGAATGGTGTGGACTACGAGATTTGTTAGTGCATAGTTTTTTGAATCATAAGAAATCAGAGTTTCATTAAAACCTATAGGTGAGGGGTGTCCACCTACAAACTAAGCAAGACTCGATATGAATGTTAATATGGAATGCGTTAACATTTTGACACAACAATTGATTGTAAAACATTGATACAACATCTATTAATGGGAAAAAGCCAGCTGGGAATTTTGAACTACTTTTGGTGTTGTTATGCTTTACAGATGTGAATGATGTGAATGTTCACATTCACTTACGATATCCATCTTCTTTGTGTTGTTATGAGTGTAATTCATGCGAATGTTTGAACTGAGTGTTCTATAATACACATACTTTGTGCGAGTGTACACTTGGTCTACATGACATTATTACGGATCACTTACACATGTGTGAACATTCACATCTGTTCTTGCTCATAACGATTGTAAATGTCATTCATATACGCCATATGTGAACATTCAATTATGAAATTCATATGCACTAATGTTTCTGAGATGTGAATGTTCCTGATTGCAACACTGCTGAATATGCGTAGTCACTTATCACATTAAATAATCTTTGTGTTGTGATGAGCATAATTCTTGCACTAATGTCTGCCAAATGTGAACATTCACTTATGATATTCATATGCACTAATGTTTGAAAGATGTGAATGTTCACAGTTGTAACACTGATGTAAATGTTCATACTAACTTATGCTAACAGCTTATATTCATGTCAACATTGACAACAAGAAGGTAAAGAAGTTCAACCCATGTGCAAGTTTTGACATAATATGATTCGTTTACGTAAATGTTAATATTCACATCATAACTTCTGATTATGTGAATGGCAACAACGATGTCATGAATATTTAGATCTTATGAGTTGATGATGTGAATGTTTACATTGATGTAAACACTAATGTCATCTACTTCAATACTGTCAACAGTAACAACAATGTGAACATTCCCAGCACAGAAATGTTTGAAAGATCAACAATGTGAACATTCACATAATGTGATTATATTACATCAGTGTTAATGTTAACATCATGCATTCATCCAAAACACAACCAACATAAATGTCAGATTGGTACCTTAAAAAAGTGAAAATAAAACACAAATCAAATACTAATGCATTATAATGTTTGCCAGCATAGCGTAATCTTATTGCAACCCAATGTTTGCCAACACAACACAATCTTATTTCAAAAATGAATATAAGAATCCAATGTAAAATACAATGTTGAAATGAAAAAGGTACATCCTATATTGGCGTGCATGACTTCCGATTATGACTCCAACTTATCACATCTCCGTACCTTATTTGCTTGTTTCACCCCTTGATGGGATCCTATTTTTCTTGACCTTCCGGTGGTCTTTTCACAGTTGGCGGGTATATAGTGAAGTCCGTGGGATCAAAAGGCGGCTTCTCCACCGATGGTATAGGGAATATGGCTCCGGATAGGCTGCACGATATGTCTCCACATGAAAGTAATGTTCCACACAATCATTGAGATTGTAGCGGCTCTTCTGAATGGCAATAACAGCATGGTCACATGGGAATCCGTTGATTTGCCAATTGAAGCAAGAACATGTACGCCTCGAAACATCAAGCTAATGATGGTATCGAATAAACTTCAAACACATCCTCATTGGCTTTGCTAACTTGCCAAGCCTAACGTCATTGAACGAATCCATAAGCCTTGTTTCAAATGTCGGACAAATAATCTCGTTCCATCTGTTTGCTTGGTCACGCCTTGCGGACATTTGCCACATTAATCGAAAGTGCAATTGTGTCCACCATTTGAGTGATAGGAAGATTACGTGCTTCTTTAATCCAGTTATTGAATGACTCCGCCGCATTGGATGTCATCTCCTCATAACGCAAGCCCCTGCACAATATCACAAACATTGTACAATACGGAATTTAAGAGGTCTGACCATTAACGTTAACAGATGTGAACATTCATAGTACTGACATTAGAATACAGTGATGTGAACATTCACATCAGGGTATAATAATGTGACTGTTTACATCTACTACCAGTTTATAATAATGTGAATGTTCACATCATATGCTTATTATGTTGTCAACTTAAACGATGGACAATATGTGAATGTTAACAACAACAACAAAATATGACACGTGTCAACATTCAAATCTGTAATACATTGCACGTCTATTTGACAACTTAACAGATGTGAACATTCACATCAGTCATCATTAGCAGATATGAACATTCACATCATTTACATTGAACATGAAACACAATTCGAAGATTGTTACCATTCTAAATCAAAAATTCACATCGCTACCATTCTAAAATTCACAAAGATGTTAGGAAACTATTATTACCTGAAGTATGAATTTGCCCAATGCTCAGGTGCCAAGTCCTTGAAAAAATTATGAGCTCGTTGTTTACCCTCCTCTTTTAATTTTGCAAGCTTTTCATGGAACCCTACCACGCTTGGCTCAGACGACAAACACCCAAACTACTTACTAGGTGATCCCCGAATCCATTATCAATTCCTTTCATCCAGTCTCTTAAATTGCTCTTCAAGTATTGTAAGCAATAACGTGATGAGCCGATGGGAACACCTTTGGCATAGCTTCTAATGAGACCAAGATTACGATCCGAAATGAAAGTAATATGGCGTTTACCATCAACAACCTTCCCAAGTTCATGCAAGAACCACGACCAATTCGCCGTGGTCTCTGAATCAACAATCGCAAAGGCAACAGGAAACAAACCTACAACACAACACCAATACACAACTGTTCACAATATTCCAAAGTGCATAGAAAAGCGGTATAAGATAAAGCGAGGTCATGTGAATGTTCATATCTACATTGCCCTATTTACTATTGTGATTTTTGGATTCAAGTTCGTAAACATCAACAATGTGAACATTCACATTAACGACCATTAATAATTCATGGTTGATTGTTGAGTCACTGACAATGTTAACATTCACAGTACTGTTCATTAATGGATCAACTAACATTAGTATACACTAATGTGAATATTCACATCAGTGTGTAATAATGTGAATGTTCACATGACTGTCATTAGCATACACAGATGTAAACCTTCATATCAGTGCATACTAATGGCAATCTTCACATTACTTATAATTTACCAATCACTCTTTTGTCCAGACAATGCTGCTCACAGTGAATATTGACATGAATAGACAGCTAAAAAAAAATACTAACCATTGTTTCGTCTTTTTCGTTCGCAAGTGGCTGACCTTTGTACTTTCCTTTGAGGAATGTTCCATCCAGGAATAATAAAGGCCGGCAAGCATTGAACCCAGAAATACACGCAGCGAATGACATAAAGAAGCGACAAAACCGTTGACTACTCGCATCATAGTCAATATTGACATAACTCCCTGAATTGTACCGCATCACAGCATCCGAATACCACCGCAGCTGGTCAAATGATAACGAGTGCTCTCCATGAATAGCAGCCTTTGCTTTCTCCACACCCAACCATACGACATGGTAACTAACATCTAGCCCATAATCCCTCTTCAAAATAGTCACCACATCACACGGCCGAGTCAACGGCTTGTCCCTCACAATTTCGAATATGGTACTCGACACCAAATCCGAACTAACTCGCGGATTCTTCGATGTTCGGACATCCGTACCACAAGTATGCACGTCACTAAAACTCTTGATGTAGAAAAAATCATTTGCTCGTTGTGCTCTACAATGTATAGCCCACAAGCAGCCCCTCTCCTCCCGCATCGCGCACACAGCAGTAACTCTTGTTGTCTCATTCTTCACGTATGTAAACTGAAACCCACATTGGATGGCATACTTACACAAAACGTCACGAAATTCTTGTGCACCTCCAATAAACCGTTGTCTCACATGCGCAATACCATTTGCCCAAGGGACTAACAACAACATATTCTCCTTATGGTGGCAAAATCTCCGTAGTGCATCAACTTCTTCCTCAACCCCCACACGCACCAATCCCAAACTACTTGACTGACCAATATCACTTTTCAACTGAACCACAACTTCTACATGTTGTACCCCCATTGATTTAGCAAGCAATAACATGTTCTGAAATTCTTCCTCATTCTCCAAATCACACCTATTAATCCCAGGTAATTTACAAAACAATGAAATAGAACCAGCAGACAACTCCCCCCATTTTTCACACAAACAAATCCACTAAACGAATAACACAATGCGCGGCAGCATTTATTACAGGGTACTACAACCATATGTACACACTAACATCATGAAGCTATCCATCTCTGTAAAAGAAAACAATACAACAATTAACAATAATCCAAACCGATATGAATATTCACATTGCGAAAATTAGCGACATACAAGTACAGTTCAAGTGTTAAATTCAACAACCATCATTAAACAAGATGTGAATATTCACACCCACACAAAAGCCTCATTAAGCAAACATCAAAGTAAAAGTGAAAACATCCACATTCTTCACATGATATGAACACGATGTAAACATTTACATTGACACATACTCTGAATTATAGAAAATCGACATTCATCACTAATCTCATGACCTCCCCTCCAAAGGACCACGATGTAAACATTCACATTGATCCATATACTCTCAATTATATCACTCACACAGAGTCTCATTAAACAAAACTTAAAGTAAAATGCAAAAATCGACATCCTTCGCGTAATACTAACACGATGTAAAAATCGACATCAACAATGTGAACATTCACATTAACGACCATTAATAATTCATTGTTGATTGTTGAGTCACTGACAATATTAACATTCACAGTACTGTTCATTAATGGATCAACTAACATTAGTATACACTAATGTGAATATTCACATCAGTGTGTAATAATGTGAATGTTCACATGACTGTCGTTAGCATACACAGATGTAAACCTTCACATCAGTGCATACTAATGTCAATCTTCACATTACTTATAATTTACCAATCACTCTTTTGTCCAGACAATGCTGCTCACAGAAATTAAATAAAACATCTACATCCACATGCTTCACGTAATACTAACATGATGTAAACATTCACATTGTTCAATATACTCTGAATTACATCACTCACACAAGGCCTCATTATACATACATCAAAGTAAAAGGAATATTATAACATTCAACATATATCTGAATGACCTCCCCTCCAATGACCACGTATGATGGATGTAATTGAAAAAACAGAGCATCCAAAAATATCAATCCAAGAACAAAGGATCTGATCCATCCTACAAATCAAAATAAAAATTGAACATATATTCATAACTACAATGATACTAACCTTAATCATCCAATCCAATAGTCGTCTAAAGCTCAAAAAAAACTGCTTCGATGCAGTTATACTCCAGAAAATGACAGAACCGAATACTTTCAACTTCGTCCTCTTCACTTGAAAATCGCCATACCAGACTAGAACAGCAACAATCAAACCGTAGGACATCAACGCCTCAGAACGATAGAACGACAGCATGCAAGGTAGAAACGTAACGATTTGAATTAGAAATATAGAAACTGCCAAAACTGAATACCGAAATCACAGGAAGGTGTGTTACGTATTAACACAGTATATATATATATATATAAGGGCATAATAGTCCACGTATAAATATGAAATTTAAAAACTGGACTTTATGGAATAAGGAAAAAGCTGTATGGGACTCATTGGGATATAATTTTTCTTTGTGGAATTATTGGGATAAAATATCTCTAAATGGGATTTATCAATAAATTTCCCTTTTTTCTATTCAATTTTATAGAACAATATTTTAACTATTAAAAAATTATTTAAATATAAAACTTAAATATACTGTAATCATAACTCGTGTATTACACTGGCCTTTTTAACTAAATAGATATATATATATAGCACTACTAAACACATTTTAACTTGAATTTAGGATTATATATATCATTAATTAAAAAAATATAAAAATTTGCTTTCACTCAAAAGTCCTGTTTGGTAGCGCTGTGGGAAAGTGCTTATAACTTATACCTAAACAGCTTATACCTTATAACTATGAACATGAGCTAATTTCTGACTTATAAATTAAGCATCTCCTGTCCCACTCAAAGAATAAGCTGATTTCTGACTTCCAAAAAGTTATAAGGTATAAGCTAAACCAAACATATCAAAATAGCTTAAATTAAGCTGAAAACTGAAATAAGTAGCTTTTAAACTGCATCAAACCGGCACTTTATCGCACATGAATAATCGATGCCGGGGTCATTTGTTACAATAAACCCCAATATTTTTTTGGGATTTGGGGTAGTCATTGTTATGTTGCTAAATAGGCTCATTTGGAATCTATTTTGATAATCTGAATTATTTATATTTTAGATTATATTGAGTATAGTATACTTGTAAAAAATTAAATTAATCAGATATCATTAACCCTTTCATCCACTCACATTTTTATTCATTTTAATACTTTTAAATTACAGTTATCATTTATTTTTTAGATACAAATGTGAGTAGATGGAAAGATTAACGATATCCAATTAATTTGATTTTTTTACAAATATGTTATACTCGATATAATCTAAAATGTGAATTGTTTAAATTAATAAAATAGCTCCCAAAATGGGTTCATTTGGCTGCATAACAATGACTATTGTGTCCCCAATACAACAACCACCCGAAATCTTATTTTTTTCAAGTCATAGCTTGATATTCATTTGATGGCACATTATGCCAAACACATCTTAATAATGATGGTTTAATTATACTTCAAAAAATGAAAATAAAATGTACAACACATTTTTCTCATTATGCCAGCATGAAGATGGACGGATCTGACTTGAGGTGAGAGTGTTGAATGAATATACAAACAAAACAAAATAAAATAAAAAATGCCACGGAATTCTTGTCCATTCTGTTGAAAATTAAAATTTGGCTAAAAGGTTTTTGGAATCATATATGCATACACACATATATATATATATATAAGACTATCTCAATTAGTTGCTCATGTATACTTTTAACTGGAAGGTAGTGTTTCCCCAATTATGGGGTATTGGGTTTATATTTTTACATTATGACCTCTTTGAAAAATCTAGTTAAGATGTAAATAAAATGTAATGTATTACATAAATGAATTTTTCACTTGATTCTTCTTATTAGTTGATACAATGGATGTTATTTGCATTAATAAATACACAGTGATACTTGAGTCTTTCATATCTTGTGACAAAAAAATTAAGTAAAAAATTTATTTATATGTAAATCCTTTTGCAAATAAATTGATTAATTCTACAATGCTCAAAAACATTCATTAAAATTTTATCAAAAAATGGCTTTCGATTTAATAATTGTAGTTGATTAAAATGACTTTTGGTAAGAAAATTGCAACTTTTGGGGGCTACTAAAATGAAGTGTTTTGCTTTCTTTACATGATAACGTCAAGTAACACCACCTCTAACTAAAAAAATTTAAAATTTGTACGAATTTGATAAACTGATTTAGCAATTCAAACTGAATGTATTAAATAATAATCAATTAAATTCGTTTGATAATCATAATTAATATTACTTAAAAATTTAAGTGCCACTTAAAATATAGGATAAAACTTTAAAAAAATTTAAATCATATGAAATTTACTTAATTTTGACTGAATTTATAAATACTAAATATAAGTATCGATATATATTATTATAAATTCATTACTGCCGCCACCACCACAACCACCACCATCATGCTACTACCACCTCCACCATGCTGCCACCACTATCATTATGCTACCACCGCTGCCACCACTTTCATCACCATTGTTATTGTTGTCATAAGTATCACCATCATTTTATTGTCACTACCATTGCTACCGCTACCACAATCACTACTGCCATCAACTCTACTGCGACCACCACTATCACAACCACCACCACCACCACAACCACCACCATCACAATATGAAAATTGAAATATATACAATTTAAATAATAAATTTCAAATTTAATTTTATACATATCAAACAACTTATTTTTAGTTCAGTATTTAATTTTTTATCAAACAACTTTTAAACTTAAAAAATTCAACATTCAATTTTTAATACTTAATTTTCAGTATTCTAACTTTTAATTTTATCAAATACCACCTAAATTAAGAAAAAATTGAAGTACCTAAAATTTGATTAGAGATCAGACCCACGATTCTGTAATGAAATCCACCTCATTTAAGAAAATTTTATCTAGTTCTACAATCAAATTCTATGCACTAACTATTAAGTTAATCCCATAAAAAAAAAACATATTAAATTAAAAGTAAAAGAGAACTTCAAGGATTGATCGGGTTAAATTTAACATCTTGAATTTGAGTTATTCTAAGGGGTTATAGAAAATTTGGTCAATCATTAATTTTAGAAATCTATGATGTATAAGTTAACCTGAATACCATTCATAAAAAAATATTAAACAAAATAAAAGGAAAAGGGAAAGTGGTAGAGGTTGCATTTTGTAGCAAAGACAAAGCTGTTAAAAAAAATTAGGATAAATTATACTTTGTCCCACTAAAGTTTCATTTATTTTTTTCTTTGGCCTTTTATGTTTGATTTTTCTCAGTTTAGTCCTTCATATTTGTAGTCATTCCCACTTTAGCTCTTCATATTTGCAATCCTTCCTACTTTGCCCCTTTAAGTTTGATTTTCCTACTTTGGTCTTTCATATTTGAAATTCTTCCCACTTTAACCCTTTATATTCGCAATCCTTCTCACTTTACTTCTAAACTAACTTTCGTAAAAAAAATTAACAGAATCTGCCACATCACCAACACAGTAGCTCCATGCGTGATGTAAAAAAATTCACTAAAGATACAAAAAAAGAAAACAAAATTAGAATTTTTTTTTAGTCTTTAGTGCACTTTTTTTCAAATTTATTCGTGAATATTATTACATTATAGATGCATTTAACTTAGATGGACCTAAAAAAATAAAAACAAATTTAATTAAAAAAAAAGAAAAAAAAGACGAAATAAAAAAAGATAGTAAACTTTTTATTTCAGAATTGACAATACAAGTATTTAAATCAGCATATTTTCATTTTTTTCGTTTTGAGTAAGTTTTTTCTTTTTTTAGTTAAACTTGTTTTTTTATTTTTTTAGGTACATCTATAATGTAATAATGTTTATGAATAAATTTGAAAAAAAATGTTCACAAAAGACTAAAAAAAATTCAATAATCTTGTTTTTTACTTTTTATTTTTTACATCTTTAGTGATTTTTTTACATCACACATAGAATTAATGTGTTGGTGATGTAGTAGATTCTGTCAGTTTTTTGGATGGAAGTTAGTTTAGGAGTAAAGTAGGAAAGATTGCAAATATAAATTGCTTAAGTGGAAATGATTGCAAACATAAATAGGCAAAGTGGAAAAAATCAAACTTAACCGGTCAAAATGGAAAACGGTGAAACTTTAGGAGGGCAAATGTAATTTACCCCCCCCCCCCAAAAAAAAGGGGACAAATTATATTAAGTCCCCTCAAACTATCGACCATTTATACTTTACCAACATAATATTTTAAACTCAATAATTATCCCTCTCAAACTATTTGAATTTGAAGATCAAATCATTTTTTATTTTATCTTTTATAAAATAGATATTATGTGAATCACATATGACAATTTTTTATTCAAATATCTGACAAATGACTAACAAAATGACTTGATATTGAAATTCAAATAGTTCGAGAGGAATAATTGTTAAGTTTAAAACATTAAAAAGTATAGTGTAAATGGTTGATAATTTGAAGGGATTTAATATATTTGTCCAAAAAAAATTTACTACAAAAATGGTCGAGATCTGCACGTTACTTGTCTCTCTTTCTCCATTCATATATATATATATATATATACAAAGAGTAATGTTAGAGATCCCAAATGTTTTATCAAAAAATTTACTAAATATCTCACATAGATGTGGTACCCACACAATGTAAACATTTGATAAAATTTTTAGAACCTCTAACATTTATATATATATATATATTTAGGTACAACGGAATGAAATCTCTCTTTCTCCATTCATGCTCACACTAATAGACTATTTTGCCGTTTCCATGGAACAATTAATCCATTTCTATATTAAATTTACAACTATGCAAATTCTAATACCACAAATTTTATACTGAAAATTCTCCGGTGTACATTATATGTAATCTTATCAAAAATAAATTACGTAAGTTTTTCACAAATTTAATAAGTGATTTCATAAAAATACTTGGTATAAATTTATGTTCAACTTATATATTTTTGTACGATTATTTATATAAATTTATAAAAATAAAATTAATTTTATAATAAAATTACATACATATAGGGTGTGTTTGATTGGGCGGACTGGATAAGGGGGGATTAGAATCCATCGGATTGGAGTCTTGGGACTGTGAATCCCCCGGACTATTTGGTCGGATTGGATATGTATCCTGTGTTTGTTTTTTCATGGGATTAGATGTCCGGACTGTGAATCCCCCGGACTATTTTTAGTGAATCCAACGTTTGGTTGGACGGACTGGATAGGATAAATGAACAAATGACTATTTTACCCTTTTTAATAGTTTACTAAGTAATAGCAATATTAAACATATCTTTAATATTTTAATTATTTTTAACTAAATTAAATAAAAAATTATTTTATTTTATTAATTACACAATTAAATAAATTTATTTTTAAAAAATAAATAAATAAAATATCAATAAAAATATATATTATTTTTTTAATTAAGATTTTAAATAAATTTGTTTAAAAAAAAATAATAATCAAAAAATGAAATTAAATAAAACATCTATTACATTTAAATAATGAAATTAAATAAAACATAAACAAAATTTTAAAATAAAACATCAATAAAATATCCATAAAAAATTATTTCAAAAAATTAAATAAATAAAATATCAATAAAAAGTTAAATAAAATTATTTTATTTTTAAATTGAGACATTTAAATTAATTTTTTTTTATTAAATATAATACATAAATAAATTTAAATTTGCATTAAATGTGCCACAACAACTGAGGGCAAAATGGTCATCTCACCCTCTAATCCAAACAGTAAACAATCCCAATTCTATCCCACCCCCACACCTGGATTATTTTATCCCATATGGAGATTAGAATCCGTCAGGTCCGTGAAAAAAACAAACATCGGATTAAACTTTCTGTGCGGATTCTGATCCATATGATAAATAGTCCCCCCTAATCCCATGAATCAAACAAGCCCATACATCATACACCCGAGCATTTCCATTTCATATTTGCAAATTCACATTTTTGGTTGTCTCTGTCTTTTTGGTGGGGAGAGAGGAGAGGAGATTAGAGGAATGCTTTTGGTGGGGAGAGAGGAGAGGAGAGGAGATTAGAGGAATGCTTGTCCCGTACTCCTCTATAAGTTCCCACTCCATCTTCTCAATCTTTTAGGGACAGAAACAATCAAACAAAACAAATCTTAGGGAGGAAACAGAGTCTGCTCTGTTTTTTTTCTTTTCTTTTTATCTTTTTTTGTTGTGTTAATGGAGAGATACAAGTGTAAGCTCTGTTCTAAAGCTTTTGCAAATGGCAGAGCTTTGGGTGGTCACATGAGGTCTCACTTGGCCAACCTACCGATTCCACCAAAGACCCAAAAGCCGCAACAACTCAGTGAGCCTACCGAGTCAGCTTCATCTCTGTCTTCTTCAGAAGAAGAAGAACAAGTGAGAGAGGAGAGTGAAGAGAAAGCTCTGGTTTATGGGTTGAGAGAGAACCCAAAAAGGAGCTTCAGATTAGTAGATCCCGAGTTTCTCGATGGAGGGTCGGTGGTTCAAGACAGAGAGAGCGAGACCGAGTCATCCAGAAACCCAACTCGCCGGCGATCCAAGCGGACTCGGAAGAGTCCCAAGTTGGAAAAACCCAGTTCGACCGAGTCGGTGACCGAGTTGGAACAGGTGAGTTCGGTCTCGGATACATCCACTGAGGAAGATGTTGCTCTGTGTTTGATGATGCTTTCGAGGGACACATGGAGTTCGGATGACTCGGGCGAGTTGAGACCACCGAGTCAGAGGAAATACCAGTGTGAAACTTGCAAGAAAGAGTTCGGATCGTTTCAGGCACTGGGTGGACACAGAACGAGTCACACTAAGGTAGTCAAGAGCTGCATTGCAGATAATGTGGATCAGAATCAGAAGGTTCATGAGTGTCCAATTTGTTTCAAAGTGTTTGGTTCAGGTCAAGCACTTGGTGGGCACAAGAGATCACACTTGTTGAGTTCGTCAAAGTCTGCTAGTAAATTTGGAGAGAGTTTGATAGATCTGAACTTGCCAGCTCCAATGGAAGATGAAGATGAAGATGATGATGATGATGAGCATAGTCAACTGGAGATCTCTGCTGTCTCTGATGCTGAATTCATCACACATTGACACCTTTCTCATGGCCATTGACATAGTTCAGAGGTTATTTTATTTTATTTTATTTTTTCTTTTTTATTATATTTTGGGCAAATTGTTATGATTTGAGAACATATTAGGCTGTTTTGTGCAATTGGGTTAAATGGGTTTTTATATTTATAGATGTTTCTTTCACTTTTGTGAAGATATCAATTAATGCCTTTAGATTTTTGGAATTAGATTCATATTATTGGTAATTGTAGTACATTGCTTTGGAATTTCCACTAGTTTTGTTCTCAAGTCTTATCACAAGCAAAACTCGAACCTTTCGCTGTTGTGTAAAAATTGATTAAACTTGCAACAATTTATGGATATCAAAATTTTAAAATGTGTAGAGTAAAATTATTCGGTCAATATAGTTCACATCACACAACATTTTGGTAGATTATAGCGGTGATTATAGCTTATTTTAATTTGAGAATCCGTGTCAGATTATTTAGTGCAGTTCTGCTTATAATTTTTTAGACAAAAATATCTTAAATAAGTTGAGAAAAACTGATAATTTAAAAATTGAAAAATGAATACTTTTGATTTTTACTTTTTAATTATCAACTTTTAATTTAGAATAAGCCATATCAAACAACACAATTAACTTTAAATTGAAATTTTAAGCATTTATCATTTCTACCCACTTGATGGAGCTGTTGATGTAAAAGCTGATTCAATGGGGGTGTACCTAATAGTGGGTGTAATAGATGACAGACAAGAGAGTGAAGAAATAATAATGTAGTATATTTATACAGTAATGATTCACATCATTAATTTTGGTGTTTTAATGGAGTGCTAATGACATGATAATGAATAAATAAAATAAAATAAAAACAAACCAAGATCAAAACATCACATTACTGTGGATGGAATCCACTGCCAACTCATTAGAGCTATCTTTAGAGCTCAAAATTTAGAGTTCTAAAACATTTTTCATATTTATATGTAGTTTGTATATAGATATAGACATGCATAGTAGTATATGTATGTATTTGTACTTTAATGTTTGCTTGGAGTAGAAGAAGTTGGTCTGGTGATAGTACCAATGTGCTCAATTCCGTTAGAACAAGTTCTGCTCAACTTTTCCAGCTGTTTCTTTGTGATCTGTTCTTTCTCAGACATATATGATCTGCTTTCTTCTCTTTTCTTTTCTTTAAAATAAAATTAAATAAAATAAAAACTCTAACTTTAGTATATTTTTATGTCTCATCATTGCCTTGTCTAGTTGAGGAATGGGGAAGTAGTCTTCTCTCTCTCTCTAGTCTCCACTGGAATCTGGATTTGAAAAGACGAATATAACATCAAAGGAGGATCTCTGATTTATTGTTGTTCAAATATTGTATAATTAGCATAATCAATAGGGTGATTGGGGTAGATCCAAATCAATTTTATTTTCTCAATAAAATAAAGAATAAGAATTTAATGACCCCTTGAAATGATCGATACGAAGAATAGCTGTTCTCGTATGTAACTATCCATCTCATTGGAAAATCAGGCATATCAATTATAATGGTGAGTGAATGAAAATGAATGTTTTTTTTCCTATTGGCTTTTGGTGCAAAAGCGACTAATGTTGATTGAGACAGACATGTGTTAATAGGATTGATGAGGTTTTGATGTCTCAATTTGAATTTTGAACATAAGATCTAAGGTCTCAAGTTCAAGTTTTTAAATGAGTCATTGGAGATTTGTTTGATCTTTAATTTCATCAGGGTCTCCAATGATTAATTCTTGATTGTTTATATACAAAATTATTCAAGTCCAATAAGACTAGGCTAGGAGGACAATACTGTGGATTATAAGTTTCATATAAGTCTCATAAGTCATACTGATAACATTTAATTATTTCCCTTTATTGTTGATGCATCACTTCCACTTATCACCAAAGAATTTTGTTAACGAGTGTCCTCAAAACATTTGTTAATATTCTTGAAATAATAATAGATTATTTATGAAAGTATATGTAAAAATATATAATGTTATGCATTGTTAACGGTTGCCTTTAGGCATTCTTTAAAAAAATTTATGAACAAAATGTGATTAAAAAAAATAATAATTTAGCCTTTCTTAGGGGAAAAAAAAAAAAAGAACTGAAAGGTTTGGTTTTAGGTTTCTTTATTTCATACATGTGGTTTCTTGCTTTTGTGGGGCTATTGTTTTTATTATGCCATTGATTAGCATACCTCAGCCCAAACTCATTTTTTTCTCTACCATCCAGTGAACTTTCCATGCACTCATAATCAGATCCTCTTAAGTTGATTTTCATTTATTTATTTTTAATTTCAAAATCTAATTGAAAGACTCTTTTTCTTAATTGCATGTTGCATGCTAGGAGTTCAAAGTCAAAATCATCAATTCATTATCACAATTTAGCGTGAATCTTCTAATGATCACAAATTGCCATTAATTTTTAGCTCAGAATTACCTTTCTCATGAAACCTGAGCATGATCATGTATAGAAAGAATATTAGAAGAAGAAATGAGTCCATGTGGCCTACAATCTTACTCCAATAATGCTATAATAATAATAACATTTTTACACAACATTTGATACATTATGTGAGTTGTCACCATTATATAGGTTTAATAATCTTTATCACCTATATTTGTTTTGTTTCTAATACAAATGTAAGAATTCACATAATATATCAAACGTGATACAAAAATTTGATCATTCTATCATGAAAAATCATATTCATACATGATTTAAAACAAGAATGACATGACAATGATATTATTGTAATTATATATCATAATAATGGACATTTAACTTTCAATGAATAAATATAAATGCAACATATTATTATTCTATATAGATTTTTTGTACACGAGTAATGTTTATATATCATTAGCATTATAACATTATTGATCTTATCCCACATCTTAAAGTTCTTCTCCTCGAGAAGAAGGTACTTTGAGAAAATTTGATAAGAATTGTGTTAAATTAGACATTAATTGCAAGGAGGTTAAACAAAACATAGTTGCTAATCTAACAATCACAACAACCACAATGCCATTCATCTTTTAGAGAGTCGAGTTCAAAATCTCAATAACAAAATATTGTCAGACAGATTGAATCCCATGAATATCACCAAGTTAGATATCTATCTTTTCACTAATTTGTTAAAAATATACTTTCTAACATATTACTTCATTTTCATGTCAAAGAGCATCACTCACAACTTAAATGAAATTATCAACCACAAAAGATAAGCTAAGTAGCCATACACTTGGAAGTTGGAATAGAAGAACATTTGGGTTAATTTCATTCTCAATTTTTGTTGATATCCGTGAGGTGTACACATGTTGATGTTGTTTGGGTAGTTGCAGATGAGGGGGCAGTATGGTAAATTCACATGGTGGACACAGCCAGCGTCAGTTGTGCCACTCACTCCTCATGAAAACAGGTAAACAAACAAAAACACACACACACCAAAAGCCAGTGGGGATAGAAGTGGCTGTTGAACTTTTTGGTCTAACTTCTATTTTATCTTTTTTCTTTCATAAATGCAAGTAGGGCCACACCAATCTATAATGTAAAAAATTCTCACACTGTAAATAGGAGTAAAGAATTTTCAACTATTATCTAATTTTTAAAATGTACCTAAAAATAAATAATATATGAGATTAAAAAGTTAGTTTAGTGGTTGAGGTGCTCATTTCTTAAACTCAACGCTAGAATTTGAATCTTATATATGTTGTATTTTAGCATCTGCTTTTCTCACTTTTTTAATAGATCTTATTATACTATATAATTATCAAATCATTATAAATTTTAATATCTCTCTTAAGGGTTTTGGCTTTTAAAATATTAATTTACAGGCCTGACTCTTTTATAATAATTAATAATGTAATGTTCATCTTTGTTTTCAACATGAAATAAAGAGAATCCAAATTCCTCTTTGAAATCGATATATAATGATTAATGTTGTTGAATGTACTAAAAACAATGTACATGTATAATCCAAAATTTGGATTATTGTATTTTTCTGTGGAAACCATTTGCTGATGATAAATCTATTGGCTTCATTACATCTAAAAGCTAATGTATAATTTCTTTGAAGGAAAAAACCAAGTATAAATAGGATAAATTGGAAACCATGTCTTATCCAAACTAGTAAAACCACTATCAGATTTAAAAGATCGAAAATCTACTAAAGATTTATATTTGTTGTGATGTAACTCATATATATATATATATATGTATATTTTTAAAATTTGGTGATGTAACTCATAACTCATATTTAAAATGAATATTTACACTTTTTAAATTCTCAACCTTATTTTAATTTTTTGAGAACATAGCATTATTTTGACAAATTTAATTAAGTTATAAAATTCCTTTTTACAAAATGATAAACCATTTTATTCTGTTTGTTATTTATTTAAGAATAATGATTCATCTCTTTAATTTTGCTCTCCCAATTCTACTCTTAATTATGTGGAATTAGATAAGCTAAAGATGAAAGACAAAGAGAGAAATGTGTGACCAAAAATTTATAAATACAGAAACTGATCACAAAATCAGATACAATTACTTGTAATGCTAGCGAAGGTTAGTATAATCACCGACCGACGGAGGACAGCTAGGGAAGCATCACGGGCAGATTATATATATATATAGGCATGTGTATGTATATATTTGTATGTGAGACAGAGATGGAGAGAGAGAGGGGTGGGTTGGGATTTCACATGAATTGAGCAGAGAGAGAGAGAGAAAACAAGGTGTCGGCAGGCAACAAGAGAGAGGGTGATGATGCTGGCGAGAATTAGGAAGAAAGGAACAAAGACCCTTCAACGCCGGCCTACTAATAAACACTTCATGAGCAACGGCTTCATAAACAAAATATAGTCAAATAATCATAATCATAATAATAATGTAACTTTGATTTCCACAGAATATTAGCCCTTCAAAGTTATAATATTATCATCATCATCACCATCATGATATATTTCTCAAAAATTTATGGCATGCTTATGGCACAATTATTGTATTAAAATTGTATTTGGTATTGAACTCTAAACTAAACAAAATTGAAAAGAGAATAGTAGTCAATACACATCCAGAATACTTTATTTAACATATTAATTTTTTCTCTATTATACCCAAAAAAAAAAAAAAAAAACTCTTGAAAATTATATCTTCAGAATACAATGCGTAATTCAGAAAACAGTAATCTATTCTTTAGTTATTTTTCCAATCAAAACCTTAACTTAGGGGGGGGGGAAAAAAAAAAAAAAGATCGGGGAACGTAATGCATCAATGGATTGTTATGAAGAGTCCATTATGAGGGACTCGAACACACACCAAGAAGGACAAAAACCCTTCTTATAGACACAACTGGAAATTTAATTATTTAGAACTCTTCACAGTCAACTTTGTTGATCCTTGTGAGGACCACTAGACCCTACAAATTCAAGGTACATTAATGTTTAATTAAATTTACAATGTACAAGCTACTAATGATTTGTTGTTTTAGTTAGGTGATGAATTATAGGCAATAATAGTTAATGTAGTCAAACAAAGCTACATTCCGAATATCAGCTTTAAATAAAAATAAAGATGCACTCTAGACATTATATATATATCCTCATTCGTAGCATTAGTTTTAGCTTTAAAATATATATATATGCAACATTATAGTATTTTATCTTCTAAACCAACGGGTTAATTAGCTCATCACTCATTACTCTCTTTTTTTAATATTAAATTTGATTTAAAATTTAGTTAAAAAGTTTGATTTGGTATGAAATATTTCAATTCTTACTTTTTTTAATCAAATATTTTTAAATTTAAAAAAAAAAATGAAAGAAAATCATCACTCTCTTTTTTTTTTTTCTAAATTTGTTTATCAAATTTAATTTATACAAAAAAAAAAGTTATCAAATTTAAGTAAAAATATGAGTGTTATAAATTTTGTGTTTTGTAAAAATTTTGCATCTCTCTTAATTTGATATAGTTTAATAAAATAATTAGAATTTACTTTTAGTTTAATTTAATAATAAAAAATAATGAAAAATTGAAGATGCTCTTGGGTCTCCATCGATCCAACCTCTGCAGCAACAAACAAATGGGACCTAAATTTTCTAAAACTTGAAGATTTATTATTAATTTCAATTTGTTTCTTAAATTAAGCAAATACTAATACCTAACACTTTACTTTAACAACCTTAATATCATCTATGGAAAACCATACGAGGCTGTTAAGGCTTGCCTTTGATATTATCTAAGGAATATATTCCAACCTTGTGACCCAAACATGAGCTAGTGATTCAGCCCTCACCCCTAAAAAGTAATTTGAAAAGAGATTAAAAAAAATAAAATGTGTGGATCATATTCGTTTTATATGTGACTTACATTATATTAAATTTAAATTTATATCACACTTTAGTTTTTGATTGTTTGGAGAGTTACTTTTATGGCCAGTAATATTGTGTACTCAAAAAAATAATATGAAAGTATAATAGTATGTAGATTTACACTTTAGTTTTTGACCATTTATCGGGTTACTTTTATGGTTAGTAATAATGTGCACATACGAAAATATAATGCAGGACATCAAGTTTGATTTTAGGGTCGATTTCAATTTATCATATTAGCGTAATTTATTTTGAGTGTAGCATACATTATATTAAACTTGAATTTATGTATCATATACTTTAGTTTTTGACCATTTAGTGAGCTTCTATTTTTTTTTTTTTTTTTTTTTTTGGGGGGGGGGGTGGGGGGTTTTGGCAATATTGAACACACAAAAAAAATTACTAAGAAAATGAAGTGTATGATATAAGTTCAAATTAGTGTCTTCTGGTGAGTCACACCAAGTTTCATTTTAGGATAGATTTCAATTTAATTAGTGCAGTGTTGGCTAGAAATCAATTCGATTCACACATTTTTTTATTTTTAAGGAATTTTTGGAGAATTTTTCTAGCTTGAGGTAATTATTTAGTAAATTTAGAGTATCATTACCATTGTTCAGATGATACCCTCAATTAATGATATAACAAAAAATTTACAGGTGATACAATACCGAACCACCTTTATATATATAGTTTATAAATAAATAAGACTCCCTAATAATTTATTAGTTGAGAATATTGTATAAGTAATACCACATGATATAAGGAGATTACTTAATAATTTTTCCCAAATAACTTTTTCTATTGCCAATACTTTCTCTCTCATACTTTCTCTCTCTCATGCGGCAATTCTATAGGCATGAACCCTTGATTCACGCTACAAACACCATGATTTTCCAACCCCCTCATTGTTGCAGCTCACACTAACATACAGACAGATACAGTGAAGCTGGCAAGTGGTGTGTGCTTATAATATGTGACATTATATTTTATTTTGACCACAGTCCTACCAGCCATAATCTAAGCTCCTCCTCACAAATAATTATAATTCTAAAAATAGCTTGCTTTTTGATAAACTACAAGTATAACCCCACAAATACACACGCACCCAAAAAAAAAACAAAAAAAACAAAAAAAACCTATACTTGATATAATTATATAAGTTGAATATGATTAATTGTTTCCTTTTGATAAAACTGGGGACATATTAGGGCAGCTGCTCATCTAAAAATTTAACGGACTAAAATAAGTACACTCGAAGGGATGAAATGAGAGAAAGAGCTCATCTGTCATAAAAATTGATCGTAGCTAGAATCATTGCGCGATATCTAATCAAACGTATTTGCATCTAATGTTAAAATTAAATTACCTTGATTCAATTATTAGAAGATACATTAGAATAGAGGGAGGAAAAAAAAATTAGAATTGAAGATCCCATGCCCTCATTTCAATAATCGATGTATTCTAAGTTTTTTTATAAAATAAAACAATAAAAAAGACAAAGAAAATTGACCTACTCATTAATGTTCCAAACAATTGTAATTTAAGTAGGTTGAAACTGTGTCCACATGACCTAGACGAAGAAGATAATCCCAAAACTTCAAAACTGTTAAGTTTTTATAATTGATAATTTCGTTTAATAAAATTTCTTTCAGTTGTAATTTTATTTATTTTTTAGTTTTAGTGAGGATATGAGTAATTAGATGCGAATGCAACTCGAATTGTGCCTATGCAGAAGAGTTTGTGATCTTGAACTTTCGTATTTGCCACTTCACTGACCATGTACAGGGATCAAGGCCAAAGTGGTTTGACCGCTCAAGCAGTCATTTGTGCGCTTAAGTGATGAAGAGAAGCATCCAGTATCTCTGTCTACAAACTGAACTTCTGGAAAAAAAAAATTTTACCGCTCGAGCGGTGAATGTTGCGTTCAAGCAGTCAGCCTATATGTTTTGTACTGCCTTTACTCACACTGCTCGAAGTGTGAAATGTGCGCTCGAGCGGTCTTCACGTTTCTATTTTCTATGAAGTGCATCGTTTACTATTTTTTAGGATTTAAGCCGTTCAGAATTTTAGAGAGAAAGAAAAGACAAAATATTTTCTATTAAAGGCTATTTTATATGAGTTTCCTTAGTGTATAGAAAGTGATCGATAGATCAACGAACTACAGATTGTCAAATATCAAGGGTTGTTCTCATTATTTCGTTCACAAAAGAGAGAGATATTTTTCGATAGATTCTAGGGAACTTGAGCCTGAAACTTTGGTGGATTCCGGAGTGACTCATCGTTATGGATTCGACATCGGCGTTGTTGATTCAACGTTGGGTAAGATAATTCCGAGATGAAAACAGTGGTGGAAAAGGCACATCGAGATCAATTCAATTCGGGCGTAGATTCGTTAGGTGATTGAGGGTACATTTGTGAAATTTCTGTTTTTGTCTTCTAAGTGGATTGTTTTGTAGCTTTGGTCCGTGATTTTTTATTACAATTAGAGACACTCCAATTAAAGTTTTTTTCACGTTAAATCATTTTGTTGATTTGTTATTGATTGTTTGATTGGGATTGATATTCACTATTTAAAATTTGAACATAATCACAAATCAATATTTTAAAAATTTTAAATTTTCAAAAACAAATTATCAATTGTTTGATAAAAGGTTTCCACAAGCGTGATTGGTGTGTAAAATGACAAAATGAGATATCTTGAAAATGCTAGGAAGGACTTTTTTTTTTTTAGTTTTTTTTCACTAAAAGACAAATTGGTTACAAAATTAAAAAAAATAAATCCAAATAAAATATCACATCAAACCCTATAATCATTTTACTTTTTCTCTCATAAACATCATATCTAATCACAAAAAAACCCAACTATCTTCTCAAACATAAAAAAAAATTTCTCCAATAATATCCTACAACTAAAAAAACCCACTTTCTAAACACCCACACTCCCTTTTGTCCCAAAATAATAGTCCCTTTTGGGAAATTTAATTTTTTTTAGTAATATAATTATTGCACTTTAAAAATATTAATTTTTCAAAATTATCCTTTGATAGTACTTTTTTTTTTTGAAATATCAATTGTCATAATTGTACTTTTTGTGTTGTTAATAAATTTTAAAAAGGACAAAATAAGAAATTCATATTATTTTAGTCCTTAATTTTTGAAAATGGACTAATATTTTGGAACAATAAAAAATGAAATAAGGGACTAATATTTTGGGACAGAGGAAGTATCATTTTTCTTGTTTTTTTTTTTTTTTTTTTTTTTTGATACATTGAATTATTGGAAGATATGGAGGAATTCAAACTGACCTTCTAGTGAGAGGTAAACGAATTTTGGCCACTAAATTAATTCTACTAGTTTGATTTTTTATTTTTTATTTTTTTTACATTTTGTTAAATATATAGTTTTCTCTTTTCTCATCAAAAAGGAAAAATCAAATAACACACTTTTATTTTTAACAAATAGTTTCAACCACTCATCACAACAAAAAGTTGTTCAATGATTTTAAAATAAAGTCAGAGAAATGGGTGGTGATGGATGTGTTTGTGCAGTTTCATCAAATTGTGCAATTTGAGAGGAGTCTGAATGCAACTTTTAGAGCTTTGATTCCCAAGAAGGGGGGCAGATGATATCCAAGATTTCCGGCCTATTAGTCATTTGGGCAGTGTTTACAAACTATTGGCCAAGGTTTTGACTAATAGGCTTCGAGGGGTGTTGAAGGGGGTGGTTTCAGAGTCTCAGAATGCTTTTGTTGATGGACTTCAGATTTTGGATGTTGTTTTGATGGCTAATGAGTGTGTGGATTCGCAGTTTTGGCAAGAGAATGGGAGGTTACATGTAAGTTGGATATTGAGAAGGTTTATGATAATGTCAATTGAAAGTTTCTGTTGGACATGTTAGAGATGATGGGTTTTGGGGAACGGTGGAGAAGATGGATGCATTTTTGTATCTCCACTGTTCAGATGTCTGTGCTGGTCAACGAAACATCGACAGGTTTTTTTGTTACTTAGAGAGGTTTACGGCAGGGAGATCCATTGTCCCCATTATTATTTATTTTGGTTATGGAGGCCTTGAGTAGATTGTTTTCTAGGGTAGTCCAGGGGGGTTTATTATCGGGTTTTGAGATGGGGAAAGGGTCTTCCTCTATGGTGGTTTCTCACATTTTCTATGCTGATGATGCGTTAATTTTTTGTGATGCGGAGGCTACTCAGATTAGCAGCTTGTGATGTGTTTTGTTATGTTTTAAGGAGGTGTCAGGGCTACGGGTTAATCTGGCAAAATCAGAATTGATACCAATAGGTGAGGTTGCTCAATTACAGGTGTTGGCAACCGTCTTAGGCTGTAAATAGCAAGATTGTCAGTTTCTTATTTGGGTCTTCCCTTGGGGGCTTCTTTTAAGGAGATTCAAGTGTGGGATGGGGTGGTGGATAGAGTTCAGTAGTGGTTGCCAGGGTAGAAGCGCTAATATTTGTCAAAAAATGGGCGGCTTACTTTGATCAAAAGTATTCTTTCCAGTATTCTGACGTACTTTGTGTCTGTGCATGTGATTCTGTGGGGACGAGATTTTTTGTGAAGTGAGGATGGGGAGGGTTTTCATTATCATTTGGTGGCTTGGGAGAGGGTTTGTTCTTAGAAGGAAATAGGGGGTTTGGGTGTGCGGAAATTGGTGGTTTTTAATCGAGCTTTATTGGGTAAGTGATTGTGGCGTTTTGTAGGTGAACGAGAGAGGTTATAGAGGAGGGTGGTAGTAGCCAAGTACGGGGAGGTTGGTGTTCGTGATTTGTGAAAGGGGATTTAGATGGGCAAGGATGTTTTTTAGGTTTAAAGTGAGGGTTGGGGATCGAGTTCGCTTTTGGCAAGATCGGTGGTGTGATGACTTGTTTGTGGCGGCTATGTTCCCTTTGATTTTCGCTATTGCAGTGGATAGAGAGGAGTTGATTGCTTTAGTTAGGAGGGTGCAAGGGCATTTAGTTGTCTGGAATGTTCATCTTCGTCATGCTGTACAGGATTAGAAGCTAGACCAATTGGTGGATTTTTTAGGTTTTTCGTATGGGTTGCAGAATGGGGGAGATAGAATGGATACTATGGTATAGGATGTCCGGAGTTCTAAAGGTGTTTTCTCAGTGTCCTCATTTTATGGTGTACTTGCAGGGGATGTTGGTGGTGTGTTTCCTTGAAAATATATTTGAGCATCGGGTTCTCCTTCCAAGGTGGCTTTTTTTGTTTGGACAGCTACTTTGGGCCATATTCTTACTATTGATAATTTGATCCGGCGGAGGTATGTGTTGGTCAATTGGTGTTGTTGGTATTGTAGAGATGCTAAAACAGTTGATCATTTGCTTGTGCAGTGTCCGGTGGTGTCACGGTTCTGGTGTAAGGTGGTTGCTCTTTTTGGGTTGGTTTGGGTGCAACCAGGATTGGTGTTGGAAGTCTTGCTTAGTTGGGGCGGGGTGAGAGTGGGTAAGCGGCGGCAGAAGACTTGGTTACTTATTTCTCATTGCTTGTTGTGGTTGGTTTGGTAGGAGCATAATAGGCGTGTGTTTCAGACACTTGTCATTCCTTTCTTTGGTTAGAAAGTAGGCTTTTTATGATATTGCATAGTTGGGTTTCGAGTTCAATTGATCCTAATATGTTGACTTTTGTACATTTTGTGAAGGATTTGCTTAGATAGTGTGCTTTTGCAATCCACTCTGGATGCTATTTTTCTTATATTTTTTGCATGATCTTGATAGTTTTTAATAAAGTTTGTTTAAAAAAAAAAAAATGTTGCACCAATGTTATTGGTGCATATTTTGGTTGAGTTTTATGAAAAAATTCCAAAATATAGTTTGATATAAAAATTAAAAAAAAAAAAGGTGGAAAAAATACTCAATTTTTATATGATTCTCTTTTTTGAGGCAGAATAATTTTTAAAATTTTTTAAATATTTTTTTAAAAATGATTTTTTATTTTTTTATAAAAAATAAAAATAAATATTAAAATTTCAACCAAATAAAGTTGCCAATGCGGTACATTTAGGCCAAGTTTGGCATGTGCCGAAAAAGTTAAAAAGACAAAAATTACTCAAAAATTTAAAAAGTTATCACTATTTACCAAAAGTCAAAAAGTACAGCTGCACAACTCCCAATTGTAATTTTCCCCTACACACTAATTTATACAATTTTTTAATACACATTTTTCCATAAAAAGTCAAAAAGTTAACCCAAATAACTATATTTTTTTCCTCAACTTTTTAGTTTAAAAATTCAAAAAGTATACTTATTTAGAACATCCCAAACAACCCCTTATGCATCACTGGGCCTGTGAAACCTAATCAGTACGGCCACAACATGCTCATACCAAGCAATCCCAGGCCCACAAGAAATAGAAGAATGCCACGTATTGGCACTGCTTTTGGGCCTTATGTGTAGGCCCAAGTTTTAGGGGTGTAGGACCCAGAAAGATGGTTGAATGGGTCTTCCTATGATGCACACCTTCAAAGCACAAGTCATGACATTTATAGTGTTACTTATCATAAATAGCATAAATAATTTCTTTTCAATCCTAACTTAAAAAAATTAATTATAATCAAATATCACATAAGATATAACTAAAAACCTTTTAGAACATAACTAATCCTATTATTAAAAACCACAAAGGTTATAATTGCCACATAAGAAAATTATATAATAGTTACATAGTACCACGTGATCATACTCTCTCATTAATCACCATTCATTATACTCCATCGTGTTCCTCAATCACTTAATACAAATGATCAATATTTCACCTTCTCCGCCAATCATACTACCATGAAACACTATGTGACCGTACTCCCAAACTATCAAATAATCACCATTATAGCTGGGATATATGATATATATCTTTTTTAAGAGTCTGTAAATAGAATTCTCCAAATATTATGTAATTATTTTTTTGAAATCCTAGCATTTCAGAGATTGCTTATATCTTAATTTTTAACGTTTCTTAAATATCATTCATAATAAATTCGGTCATACATTGCTACTTCTGAAGCACTTTTAGGTGTGAAGGAATATTTATTTGCACATAAGGTCTGATTAATGATAAATTATATGGCCTACGAAATACTATTAATTGAAATTAGTTCAGTGTACCACTCTTGTATGTTTAGGTTTGAGTAATGTCATATAAATAAAAAATTCATACATAATTTTCATATATAATGATGTGGCTTATTATGAACCATTCACTTCAAAATAAAACATCATTGAATATGCTTTTATTTACAATAATAACATTATTATATCATCCTTGTAGAGTTTTTTTTTGTATAAATTGTATATATGCCTAGAATTTTCCTTTAGGTTTAGGAAATAAATTATTGTCAAAATTAAATATCTCAATTTATGAAAATTGTATGAGAGACTTCTAATAAAATATTTTAAAATTTCACCTACAATGATATAGAATGATAAGTGGCAACTTTTGATTCGTCACATATTCAATTATATAAAACTCTATTTCCTTGTCACATCATTAGGGGTGTATTTAAAGGTCTCAAATGTAGATCTCTAACATTACTCTTACTTTATTCCCTATTATATGTGTTTTTTTGTAGGATTGGTTGTCAAGCTTCTAGATATATATTAGGAGTGTTTGGTGTAACTATTAAAACAAATTACAAATTATAACTTAATAAATTATAAATTATGGCTTTAATCATAAGTTTTTAATCTATAGCTGCTAGATTGTAAATTTAAATTGTAGAGTAGTGTTTGATGAATAAGTTGTGAAATAGTTTTTTGATGTGTAAACGTCTTTTTTACCTCATTAATTGTAAATTGAATTAATCTTTGTTAGTTGTAAATTAAATTAATTTTTATTTTTTATTATTAACTACTAGTCCACATTTTTCATAAAAAAATAAAAAAATAAAAAATAAACTCACAGTCTATATGGGTCTTTTTCTATTTTCAAAAAAAAAAAAATCTAAGAATATAATCATAAATAAGTTGTTATAATCAAAAGCTGATAATCAGAAGAGGAGATGGTCAACTTTTCAAAATTAACTTTTAAAAGTTATAATAAATTGTTAAAATCAAAACTAATTTGATATAAATTTAATCAAACAGTTTAAAATAAATTTTTTTAAGTTAGAATTCATAAAAAGGCATACCAAACACCCCGTTATAATATTGTTAGACAACGATTGTCCAAATCGATGCAATTCTTCGTATGTTTGTAATCTCACACACAAATAAATAAATAAATAAATCCCCAGAGTATTAAAAAATAATTCTTCTCCACTTCACTTTATAATCTCTTACTGGTTGAAAAATAAATAAATAAAAAAAATTACCCACAACATTGAAATTTTTTTTTTTAAATTGCCTTTAGTGGATTTTTTAAAATTTTATTTATTTATTTATGGGTAAATTACACTGACACCCCATGAAGTTTCTATTTAATATAGATTTCTCTTCATATTTGAAAAATTACATTTATCTATTGTTAGATTAAAATAACATATTTGCCCATCAACCTTTATACATATAAAACAATGCAGATATTTTGTTCATGTCATTTCAAAAAAAATAACAATCATCTTCTTTAACTTAGCTCACACAAAAAAAAAAAAATGATTTTTTTATTTTTACTAAATGTTTTTAATATTTTAAGAAATTTTTTATTTTTTAGATACACTTAATGTAGATATACTTAAGACGTATAATATTTGTGATTTTTTTTTTAAAAATTCACCGAATATAAAAAAAAAATTAAAAAAATTCAATGCATTATCTTATTTTGTTGTGTTCAATAGATTTTTTTTTTTTTAAATTTATACAATTTTATACTTTTTAAATATATCTAGATTAAATTGATCTAATCTAGATATAATGGTAGAAATAAAAATAAAAAAATTATATTCATATATAAAAATCTATACAAAAAATATCAAAAAAATGTTGTGATAGTGATATTATTGTAAATATAAATCATGTTTATGGGTGTTTTGTTTTAAAGTAAATGATCACCATTAAACTATATCATTGTGTTTGAAAATTCTATATAAAATTTATGTTTGTATATCATCACTCAATAAAAATATGTTCAAGTAGAATTTAATAATAGAAAGTTGTAAAATGTAGTCATGATGATAGGAAGAAGAAATGATAAGAAAAAGGACAAGGTGGTCATTTAAAAAAATTTAGAGAATGACATAAATAATCTATGGATAATTTGTAATGAGATTACAAATCTTAGGGAGGGAAATGTAATTTTTTAAATGTGAAGGGAAGTTTGTATTAAATAAAAATCTTAGGGAGTGTCAGTATAATTTGACCTTTATTTTTTAAGTTCATCTAATTTATTAGTATGAGTTAAGAAAATTTATTAGAAAACCCTCTTTCAAGTACTTATATTTCAATTAGTTCATAAGATATTTCTATATTCCAATAAGTCTTATTATTTTAGACATTTAATTCACCAAATCCTAATTCTCATATTTAAGGCATTTTATGAACAAGTTTAGCCTTACAAATATTTTTTGAACCCTTAGCAACTTGGTGTGCACTATTTTGAACTATTTAAAATGTTTCATGATGTGAATATTCACATCAAATAAATTTGATAGTGTGATGGAACATTCATATTGGTAATGTGAATATTAATGTGCACTTCACCTTATTATTATTAGAAATATTTTGATAATTATGTCACCTATAAAATTTATTGGAATATAAAAAAAAAATGGACTGAATGAAACATATATAGATGAAAAGATACTTATGAATAAATGGTCTTAGGAGTTAAGAGTGATAAGTTTTTTTAATTTCTTTTTAAAAATTACCACCAAAAAAAAAAAATCAATAAAAATTGTTAAATGGTCTTAGGAGTTAAGAGTGATAAGTTTTTTTAATTTCTTTTTAAAAATTACCACCAAAAAAAAAATCAATAAAAATTGTTAAAATGGCAATGGTGAAGGCCACTTCATGCTTGACTAGTTAACTATTATATGTGTTTATATTATTTCATTCATGCTTAGCTCCCCAACAAAGGAAGTAACACTTTTTAAGTACTTAATGTAGTCAAATTAATCACATACCTTCATCCAATAAACACCTTTTTTAATGACCACAAATTTATAATAGTCATGCAAACAAAGTGGGATCTATTGTATTTACCTAATGAAAAATTATACCGCTTATGTACCAACCAAATGAAAGTTAGGTAGGTGGACAAGTAATAAATATAGTGAGAAAGCTGGGTGACACGCACCCCTCTTATGTCCAATACAATTAATTTTAATTTTTATATTTATTTTATTTCATAAATAAAAATAATATATATGAACAAAATATTTCAAATAGAATTTATTGTTTAAATATAATTAGTTTCAATAATACATCAAAATATTTATATTGATGATTTGTTTAAAATATATATATATATAATATTTACATTTGGGTAACGATATTCGCTGCTTAACGCGTGTTTGCTAATTTTCAAATAATAATTACAAAAATTACAATTTCAATGCACATTTAACATATTTTCATTATATATTTCTTATTTTAAATACATTTTTTTATACAATTTTCAATCTTAACCATAGCTCATTGGATTGTCTTTGAAATTTGCCAATATATTTTTAGAGAATTATAAGTATAAGCAATGTTAAAATGATCTAATTTTGTCATGTATTTTAATTTAAATTTAAAGTTCCTTTAACATTACATTTAGAGATTGCTCCACTTATGCTGATCTAAATGTGATTGCTTTGTAGGGTGGTGTAGTGTTTAAGACTCTTATCTTCTTTTTTATCTGAATTTGTCCTTGGAAGTATTTGCTCTAGCTACTACTTCAAATGAAATTGTTGCCTTTGTTTTTTTTTTTTTCCTCTAGATTTGATGATGCTGGGTTTACTCACTTTCCTTTTGATATTGGCTTTCTTTTCATTTTTTTTTTTTTTTTTTGTGAACTTATATATTTTTTATTTTATTAATATAATCTGTTTTAACAGTTCTCATACAAAAAAAATCTTAACCCTATTTTAAAACATTAAAAATTGTGTAAAACATAACACTTGGGAAAAAAAAACACATTTTTAAATAATTACTACAAAAACTTACTTTTTCATAAAAAAATAAAATTACTTGTCATACAAAATAATAATTATTATATGGAAAAAAATAGTCCCTGAAATATATGATATCTTTTAATTAGTTTTCAATATTTTAATTGTGCCAATATAATTCTCAACTTGTTTATTATTATAGGCAATTTAATAAAAATACTCTTACTCTCACTATCAATTGTAGACTATTAATTTTGTTATTAAATGGTCTTTATATTCATTTAAAATATTATGATTAAATTGGCACATTTAAATTATTATAACTGTACGGGGAGCAAATATTCAGGCAAGCCCGTATTCCTTTCTTCCAAGCTACTGTCTGTCCGATCGACTTGCGAGCACAACGGCGGTGAGCTACCCGGCGGTATGTGGCCGGAAAACCCCTTCAACGATCAAGTTAGTACACACACTAGGGGATAGATAGAGAGAAGGGAGAGTGTTTAGAGTTGTTGTATCTCACCAAATGAACGTCCTCCCGGCATGGAGGGCGCAGACACGCTTATATATCTTCTGCACCCCAAATCTACTCCCACTAGTCTCTTAACACGTGGTACTGCTATCCCATTTGTCAGCACAAATCTTGCTAACCACTACCTAACCAAGCGCTAGCGCTTAAGCTCGCCGTACTCAATGACGGCAGAGCTCGGTTACATCTGGTCATAGCCGAAGCTCGGGGCGGCCGTCTTTGGTTTAACCGTCAGCTTTCCTGCCGAGCTAACTCTTGAACCGTGGAACATCCACGCCTTTCCTGGCGTCGGACATCTCACTTGACCGGCTTCCATACCATAAAGCCAAGTAGCTCGGTCCAACCACGCCTCGCCTTAACCGAGCAAATCTTTCCTGAGAGGGTCGTGCTACCTCAATCCGATCTTGTTTAGCCCAAATCTGTCCGACCATTACCACGGCCCAATCCAGATCATAAATCTCCCTCTCAATTGCCCCTTAATTCCATTCACGCAAGCGTGACTGGGATTACCTATTCTGACCGGGATAACACTTCTTTGGTCCTCAGTTTGTAATACTGTCACCGGGTTAGTTGACATGCCTGTCTTCAAAACTTGCCCAGTCGATGCTTTGATTCACCATTCTGTCCCTTCAGTACTGACGCCGCCGTCAGTAGGGACACGTGTCGTACGTTGATTGGCCTCGAGCAGCCAAACATCACGTCCGTTCAAATTCAAATTTTTGGCGGTCCTCTGCCCTTACATACGCCATTTTCTCCTTCATTTCGTCTTTACTGATTCTTCTTCATCCTTGCTGATCCAGAGCTCCTGCCCTTCCTTGCCATTACTGAATTTGTGTTCGAGGAAGAAGCCACTGCACTCCACTGGTAAGTTCTTCAACCCTTTTTATTGTTATTTCACTTGGTATTACGCATATTAGGTCACTACACCCGTAGGTTTTAGGACATAGGCACCCAAAACCGTCCTTGCTGTTCTTCATTTTCTCTAATGAACACTGAAGATCTGGGGCGGACCGGGCTCCAGGTCTTCCCTTGATCCAAAAAATCATTAAGACCGAGCAAATGATCAGTTTGTCCCAACCTTAGCAGAAACCGGGGTATCCAGAGGACTTGGCCGCTCAACCGGGCTAACACCTAGTCCGCTTGAGCGACCGGGCTCCTTGGTTAGCCTTAATAACCGAGGTGGTTTGGCACTCTTCATGACCGAGCTAAAGTCAAGCTCGTTTTGCGTGACCGCGCTCCCACTTACACTTGACATCATTTTCCTACAGAGTCCAAAGGGACCACTGACCAAATACCGAGGCTCTCAAAGACCCGAGCAACCATCAAAACACCAGTCTGCCAAACCACCTCAGCCGAGCTAAACCAGCCGGTTACACATGGGGCGCTTCCGCTTCCTTGTTGACACTTCGGCTACCCTAGTCGCGTTCCGGGAAGAGTACGGTATCCCGGCCGATGTTCACTTAGAGCTCGCCGAGATTGAGACAACCCCTTGGGCCAGATTAGACCAGTGCCCCTTCACCGTGCTGTCTATAATTGAAGGAGGCCTCCGTTTCCCGGTCAACCCACTAATGACCGAATTCCTACGCTGCATCGGGCTAGCACCCACACAAGTCTCAACCAACACCTACCGAATAATCAATGGCGTGCATGAGCTAAACAACCGGCTAGGCACAAACCTAGGTTTAGCCGAGATACTGCGACAATATACCCTTGGGCACACCGGTGATGGCCTCGCCTATTACCTAAAGATTAGGCCGGGCAAAGAAAAAATAGTGACCAGCACCCTAGATAAAGACTTGCACGATGACGACTTCTTCTGGGTGTCCGGGAACTATAAAATAGTCGACGTACCAGGCTGGTTCATTAGCAAGAATTTCGGTGAAACATGTAAGCCGTGCTAACCTGCTCGGTCAATTGCTTTTCTTCAATGCTCTGTACTTAGCCATTTTTTTACTTTCCTTTGCAGCAATCCAAGCCTTACAAGCCAACTACCGTTACCCTAACGAAGAAGCCATTCGGACCGTGCTCCACTACCGCAACCGGGATTGTAACGAGCTGCTCGGCTACACTCCCACATACAGATACTCAACTCCACGCCGGAGTAAGGTCACAGACTTTCTCCGTGCTCTGTCGCCTCCTCCAAACCCAACACTACCGGACGTGCCCCTAATCCGGTTAACCAAAGAAGAAGAGATGGCAAAACGAAGCCGTATCAAAAACCTCCTCACAGCAACTTCCGCCGAGATACCGAGCGTCATCACCCGCGCTCCAACTGCCAGTCAATCCAACGGGGCCGTGGTTGTGCTTGCGTCTCTAGCTGTCGGGCATGCCAGCCAGAACAACCGCCAGGCTGGCAAAAGGCCTCGCGCGGACCAGTCTACCGAGTTGGTTGAAGAGCTGACTACCAAGCAACCAGCCGTCACGGTGGACCCAACACCGACATGGCGACCGCAGCTCAAACACCGGGGTAAGCAGATCCCGGCAGCAGCCTCCGTGAAGGGCGATAAAGAACATATTCTCGCCTTTGACCTCTCCAAGGCCCTTCTACTACCGAGCGACGTGGTCGGCAGCGACCATGTTCCAGACACTCGGTTGGTAAAGTCGGCCATGAAGTCCATGACCAGGGTAAGAGTCTCAAACTTCTACTCAAATTTTCACAAGTGTTTGCACGGTTTCCTCTCTAATCAATCTCTCTTCTTGCAGGCCATCCAGAAGCAACACCTGGTCATGGCGCGAATTCACCGGCTGCGGCAGAAGGCGAATGACACTGCCAGCCAAGTTCAGAGCCTTCAAACCGAGCTCGGGCGGGCCAAGTCTTCACTTTAAATGGCTAATGTTGACAACGCCAAGTTGCTCAGTTAGCTTGGCTCTACTGAGCAAGAGAGTGATGCACTCCGGGCTGAGCTAGATACGCTCAAACAATCCCGGGAAAAGGAGCTGGAGGACACCAATAATGCCGGCTTCAAAGAGGCCGAAGAGAGCTACACCAAGCAGGTCTACACTACCCAAGATATCTACTTCAAGGCGGGTTGGAAGACTGCTTGTGAGCAGCTCGGCCAAGGATCCGGGACCGACATATTTGGCACTCCCCCAATTGTCTTCTTGCCAACGTACCTGATTCCTTATGCCAACGATGTCTTCAGTGCACTGCAGGCTAAGGCTAAGGCCGAGGCAGAAGGCGAAGAAAAAACCGAGAAAAATGCTGAGGTGGGAAACCACCAAGAGCAGCCCGGTCAAACCGAGCCCGGCGTCCAAGAGCGAACACCAACGGTCAACCTAAAGGCATCTGAGGACGAGTTCGCTCACTTTTCCTCCTTAGTCTAGTTTCTTTTTTGTCTGAATATGTAACCGGGCTAAGATCCCCATCCTTTGTGCTTTTCTCTTTCATCAATGAAAAAAGTTCTGTTTTTATCAAGTGTTTGTACGGTCTTTAAATGAAATAACTTCAACCGAACAAAATACCTCGGCAAGACTAACCCACTTGCTTAGATTATTTAACCGGAAAAAACATCTCGGCTTTATTCACAAATTAACCGGAGTAAAACATCTCGGTTTTAATAACAAGTTTGAGCAAGTCATCGACTCAACTAACCGGAATAAATCATCTCGGTAAAAACCTTTGAGTTGAGCAAATCATCAACTCATTAAACTGGAGTAAATCATCTCAATTGGAAAATCAGAGTTGAGCATCAACTCGTTCAACTAGAGTAAATCATCTCGATCAAAATCTTATAGTTGAGCAAATCATCAACTCATTAAACCGGAATAAATCATTTCGGTTTTGATCTCAGAGTTAGGCAAATCATTAACTCATTCGACCGGAGTAAGTCATCTTGGTTTTAATCTCAGAGTTGAGCAAATCATCAACTCATTCGACCGGAGTAAGTCATCTCGGTTTTAATCTCAGAGTTGAGCAAATCATCAACTCATTTAATCGGAGTAAATCATCTCGATTTTACACAAAAAGTTGTGCAAATCATCAACTCAATTAACCAGAGTAAATCATCTCGGTTTTGATCTCAGAGTTAAACAAATCATCAACTCATTTAACCGGAATAAACATCTCGGTTGGAACCTCATAATTCAAAAGCAACAATCAAAATGCTAAGGTGAAGAGGAGACACTTCTATATATGGACAAAAAGAATATTACATTCTGAAGTGTAAGGCAAAAAATTCCTTTGCACAAAGAGAGAAGAAAAGCTAAAAATAATATAATTTGAGGTTGGTCGCATTCCATGGCCGGGGTATTCCTCTACCCTCTAGGTCCTCCAAGTGGTATGCCCCCTTGCCCGCCAGACCGGTTATCTTGTAGGGTCTTTCCTAGTTAGCCCCTAGTTTGCCTTCACCTGGCACCAGGGTGTTGTCCATGACCTTCCTCAAAACCCAGTCGCCTACTTTGAACGGTCTGGGGTGCACCGTCTTGTTGTATTTTCTGGAAAGCTCTTATTGGTAAGCGGCCACATGGATGAGAGCCTTTTCCCGGCGCTCTTCCACTAGGTCCAATTCCAAGGCGATGGCTTCGACATTTAGCTCGGGCTCAAAGCTTTCACTTCTGAGGGTGGGCATTCTAACTTCCAAAGGTATGACCGCCTCCATGGCATATGCCAAGGCAAAAGGAGTTTCCCTGGTAGATCGCCGCGGGGTGGTCCGGTATATATGAGCTCAAATCATTCAAACTCAATTTTAAACCAATTTGAAAAATCAAGGCCCAAGGGCGTTTGATTCAAACTCAATTTCAAACCAATTTTCATGAACATGCTACAAACATGACATGCATGAGCTCAAATCATTCCAAAGCTTTAAAACATGCTCTAGTGAGCCAATTCTTTGCAAAACAAGATGAAATCATGGTCTACTCTCAAAATGTGGACATGCATGAGAGGAATCATGAACTATAACCTCAAAACTTCAATATATGTACATGCATGCAACAATTAAGCTTCAATTCAACAATTAGGAGCCATAACTTGGCTCGAGACTTCAACTCACTCCAAACCATGCAAGAATCAACTCAAAACATAAACAAGAAGACAATGAATCTACCTTAAGTCTTGTAGTTCAAGAAGGGAGCTCAAATATGTAATCTCTTCTACAATTTCTTCAATTACCAAGCAAATCACAAGCTAGAACTCAATTTCTCTCCCTCTAACTCTCTTGGTCGGCAAGAACAAGGAAAGGAGCTGAGGAAAAGTTTTGAATCAAGTATACAAAGGCTCTAATATGTTATAATAAAGGGCCCACTAACAATGGCAATTTCGTAAATAAGACAACTTGTTTAGGTTAGCTTATTTTAATCTAATTTAATCATACCAAATCAACTTTTAATTAAATACACCATAAAATCATATAAATTATGATGATCATAAGTCACTAATCAATTTATGGTTCGGCCACCGATAAGGCCTTCAATTGCAGTTTAAACATAGAAATATGAACAGATAGTCAAACAGTCAAACAGATAGAAATGCATTTAAACAGATATGGTCAGTCAATCAGTTTTAGATTTCAGTCGGTTAGTTCAGTATTTCGGTCAATTTAATTACTTATCATAATCAGTTCCAGTTTAACGGTAATCAGTAATCAATCGGTAAACGGTGGTGAGGGTTGTTACAGTCTCCTCTCCTTATAAAGAGTTTAGTCATCTAAACTCGAGTTACCTTCATTCTGGAAGAAGACAGGATTCAGTGGAAATGGTTCAGGATATCTTTTAGCCATGTCATCTTCCTTTTCCCAAGTGGCATACACGCCACCATGGTTTTGCCAATCAACTTTCACCAACGGGATCTCCTTATTTCTCAACTTCTTGATCTGTCTGTTTACAATCTGTATAGGCCGTTCCTCGTAAGTGTAGTCATCACTCAGCACTACACAAGTAGGCTCTATCACGTGGAAAGGATCCTGGAGGTAGTCCCTCAACATAGAAATGTGGAAGACGTTATGCATATGCTCCATTTCAGAAGGAAGCGCAACTTGATACGCCATCGGATTGATTTTCTCAATAATCTCGTACGGTCCGACATATCTTGGCGCTAACTTGCCTTTGACTCCAAAACGAGTCTGGCCTTTCATCGGTGTCACTTTCACAAAGACGTGATCACCCACTTCATACTCTCTGTTTTGCCTTCGGACATCTGCATAACTTTTCTGTCTGCTCTGTGCAGTTTTCAGTCTCTGTTATATTAGTTTCATTTTCTCAGTTGTTTCATACACAATCTCGGGCCCAAGCAAAGGCCCATCTCTAACTTCTGCCCAGCAAATCGGATATCTACATTTTCTGCCATACAATGCCTCGAAAGGCGCCATACCAATACTTGAATGATAGCTATAGTTGTAGGCGAATTCAGCTAAAGGCAAATGGCTTTTCCAGTTTTCCTGAAAATCAAGGACACACATTCTCAATAAATCCTCCAAAGTCTGAATGGTCCTTTCTGACTGGCCATCTGTCTGAGGATGATAGGCACTACTTAGTCTTAGTTCAGTACCCAATGCAGTCTGTAAGCTTTGCCAAAATCTCGATGTAAACTTTGAATCCCTGTCAGAAACAATAGACACAGGCACTCCATGCAGTCTAACAATTTCATCAATATAGAGTATAGCCAATTTGTCCGCATTATAAATTGTCTTGACAGGTAAGAAGTGTGCAAATTTAGTCAGTCTATCAACTATAACCCAAATAGAGTCCATACCTTTTCTGGAGCGAGGTAACCCAATGATAAAATCCATCGTGATATGTTCCCATTTCCACTCTGGTATGGGTAAGGATTGCAGTAAGCCTGCGGGTCGTTGATGTTCAGCTTTGACTTGTTGGCAATGAAGACATTTTGACATAAAGTCGGCGATTTCTTTCTTCATTCCCGGCCACCAGAAATTCAGTTTCAGGTCTTGGTACATTTTCGTATTCCCAGAAAATTTTGAGTTGTGGCCTTCTTGTAGAACTCTTCTTTTCAATTCAGTATCATTCGGTACACACAGTCTTTCTTAAAATTTCAGTACATTGTTCTCAAATTTGAAACCCGGTTTCGGTTTAGACTACCTTTCTTCGATGATCTTCTTCAAAAAGTCATCCTATTATTGTTTCTCTTTAATTTCTTCAATCAGTGCCGGTTGAGCAAAAATAGCAACTATTGTTCCACCTTGTTCTCTCAAAACAATTTCAATTTCAGATCTTTCAAGGTCACAAAGCAACTTTTTCTGTCCGATGAGCAAACAAGCTAAGTTTCCGATTCATTTCCAACTCAAGGCATCGGCAACGGTGTTGGCTTTTCCTGGATGGTACAGAATCTGTAGGTCATAGTCTTTAATCAGTTCTAGCCATCTCCGCTGTCTCATATTCATTTTTTTTTTTTTGTGTGAAGAAATATTTCAGACTCTTGTGATCGGTATATACTTCACATGTCGCCCCATATAGGTAGTGACGCCAGATTTTTAGTGCAAATACTACTGCAGCCAGTTCCAAGTCATGGGTCAGGTAGTTCTTTTCGTGCGGTCTCAGTTGTCGGGAAGCATAGGCAATTACTCTCCCATTATGCATTAAAACACACCCCAAACCCTTATGAGAAGCATCACTAAATATAGTATAACCATCTATACCTGAAGGTAAGATAAGAACTGGTGCAGTCACGAGTCGAGTTTTCAACTCTTGGAATGCGGATTCCCTTTGGTCAGTCCAGTCAAATGATATCCCCTTCTGAGTCAATTGAGTCAATAGTAAGGCAATTTTGGAGAAATCTTTGACAAATCTTCTGCAATATCCAGCCAAACCCAAAAAGCTTCAGACTTCTGTCACATTTGTTAGTCTAGACCAGTTTACTACAGCTTCAATTTTCTGCGGATTAACGGAAATCCCATCTTTGCTAACAATATGCCCCAAAAACATAACATGATCAAGCCAAAATTCACATTTAGACAGTTTAGCATAAAGTTTCTGTTCTCTTAGAGTCTGTAGGGCAAGTCTTAAATGATGTTCATGTTCTTCTATACTTTTAGAGTAAATCAGTATGTCATCAATGAATACAACAATAAAGTCATCAAGGTATGGTTTAAAGATTCTGTTCATAAGGTCCATAAATGCAGCAGGTGCATTGGTAACTCCGAAAGGCATAACTAAAAATTTGTAATGTCCATACCTCGTTCGAAACGCAGTTTTATCAATGTCTTCTGGTTTAACTTTCAGCTGATGATATCCGGATCTGAGATCAATCTTAGAAAACACTTGAGTACCCTGTAACTGATCGAATAAGTCATCAATTCGAGGCAATGGGTATTTATTTTTCATAGTTACCTTGTTCAGTTCGCGATAATCAATACACAGTCTCAGTGAGCCGTCTTTCTTTTTCACAAACAAGACGGGTGTGCTTGATGAAATCTTGGGCACGATGAACTTTTGTCTAACAGTTCTTGCAATTGCACCTTCAGTTCTTTCAGTTCAGTTGGAGCCATTCTGTAAGGAGCTTTCGATATAGGCTGTGTACCCGGAATTACATCAATGGTGAATTCAATCTCCCTGTCAATCAAATCCCCTGGCAGATTATCTAGAAAAACATCTGGGAATTCTCTGACTATGGGAATACTGTTCACATTAGCATTATCATCGATGAATCTGATTATCTGAGAACATAGATACCCTTTACACCCCTTCCTAATCAGTTTAACAGCTTTCACAGAAGAAATCAAATACGGGGGAGGTAATACTCCACTTCCATTAAATACAAATTCGGGTAAACCAGGTGGACGGAAAACAACTTGCTTGGTCACACAGTCAATGGTAGCATGATATTTTTGTAACCAGTCCATACCCAATATTTCATCAAAATGATCAATGTTCAATAGCAGTAGATCAATAAACAGATGCATATCCCCAACAATAATCTCACAAGCAGGATATATATATGCACATGTCATGGATCCCCCAATAGGTGATGATACAGCTAACAGATAATTCATGGGTTCTAAGGGTCTATTTAATTTCCGTGAAAAAGTATGCGATACATATGAATGTGTAGACCCTAAATCGATCAGTACATATGTATTTTGAGTACAAATAGAGAGGATAACTGACACAACGGTCTCAGTATTTTGCACATCTCCCGGTACTAGGGCGAACACTCGGCCCTGCCTCATGGGCTCTTTCCCGATAGCTTTGGGGTTCGGTTTTGGTGCAACAGTTGATGTTGCGGTGCTACCTGCAGCTTTACTATTACCCGGAGTAGTGGAAGGGCAATCTTTAACCATGTGACCCACCTTGCCACACTTGTAACAAGCACCAGATAGTTTATAACACACTCTCTTATGGTTCTTACCACATTCGGAGCAGGGCGGTATGAAACCACTCCCTTAGCTGGGGCTAGTTGTTGTCCCCATATTCTGTTTCTTGTTCGACGGGTTATGCTTGCCTTTCTTGAATTTAAAATTTTGCCTCTTACCACGCTATTCAGACGTTGGCATTTCAGTTTTCAGTGCCTCGATGTTCGCTTCAGCCATCAAGGCTCGGTCAAGAACATTCACATAAGTCGGTAATTTTAGAACACTTATTCTGTCGAGTATCGCAACATTAAGCCCGCCTTCAAACCTTCTAGCCTTCTTGTAATCAATGTCCACCATGTGTGGTGCATATCTAGCAAGCCCGGTGAACTTTGCTTCATATTCAACAACAGACATTGTGCCCTGTCTTAACTGTTCAAATTCAGTCACCTTTCTGTCCCTGACACACTAAGGGAAGTATTTTTCAAAGAAGGCTACTTTAAATTGAGTCCAAGTCATAACAGTGTCGTCATCACGGGTAAGCATCCACCACCTTCTAGCCTCTTCTTGCAAAGTGAAAGTGGCCAATAATACTTTATGTGCCTCCGAGCACGGAAACACTTCAAACAATTTTTCGATCTCCAAAACCCATGCTTCAGCTTTTAACGGTTCAAGGCCTCCCTAGAAGGATGGCGGTTTCAGTTTGCTGAACTTCTAGGTAAGAGCAATTATGTCCCCATCATTAACATTCACATTCTGTTCCGACCGTACCGGAGAAGGAGGTGGGGGCTATTGGTTCTGTTGTTGATCTAGTCTTTCAGTTATCAGTTCCATCATTCTTTCCAGTCTTGCCATTCTTGCCTCAGAGGATGAGGATTCAGATTCATTTGCAGTTCTTGTATTATCCATTTCACTATAAGCAGTTATAACAGTTATCAACATAAGCAGTTGCATACTTAAACAGTTTATCACAATAGCATGTATTCAGTCATATTATAGTCACACACTTATCATGCTCATGCGATGCCCTAATTGATTTTCTAGGACACTCTATAGCTCATTTGGACACGTGTGTAAGGTATAACTCATGGTAAATATCACTCTAATACCACTCTGTCACGATCCAAACCCGCCTCTATGGGTTTAGCACCGTAACCGACCAGTAATCCGAGATTAGAAGGCCCGCTATGATGAAGACAAGATAACAGTACAAGGGCATGGCAGAAGCCAATACAGTAAATAAACAATGTCCAATGAGCTGTGACAGTCTGTATGCAAAAAGATTTGTCATACATATATGCAGGCATAGACAAACAGTATGTACAATAATTACAACCACTCAAAACAAGGACCCAATCCCTATTAAACAGTACAGTGACAGTCTATACAGTCGTACAAAACAGACACACAAAATAGACAGGGGAAATAAAAACACCCCTAAGCTATAGCTTGGCGGGCTCGGAACCTCGCAGTAAGGCACAGTGGTTGGCTTGACAAAATTGGGAGTCCACCCCGACGCTCCTAGCTCCGGTCTGGTGCCTGTACACCTACATATATATATGAGCAGTGAGCTAAAGCCCAGTGAATAACATAATGCGTAAAGGGGTTTAGAATGAATGTCCTTACAGTAATGAAAACAGTTCATTTCAATCAGTATATCAGTTGTTCAGTACAGTAAACAGTCATATGTGGTACATCCATTAGCATAACAGTAAACAGTAGGTCTTAAAAGACCGAACAGTCAATGATTGCCATCAATCGATGCGATGAGTGGTTCTAACAAAGGGAACCGACAGAGATCTCTATAACGATGTGATCGATATGCTGATAATTGCTAAGGATGCCCTGTCTGATTCGTAATATAGGACATACATTCATTCAGTTAACAGTATTAGTTTAGAAAGCAGTACAGTTCGGTATTCAGAAGATAATCATTTTGAACATATCTTTACACAATTGTTACTCACAGAGTTCTGGGCTACAGTAGGCTAGAGCGTCTCCTCGGAAAGCCAACCCTACATAGTTACAGATTGAACACACACTAAGCTACTCAGTTGGGAAAGATAATAACTTAATCCCTAATTGCCTCGGTGTGTTCTACATCTATATCCTCATTAAGATGTCTTAAACTAGACCTAAGAATGCCTAGGATGGGACAAGGATGCAAAGATGTATCCAGAAAATATTTTCAAAATTTTCAGTGAAATAGGGTCCCGCTCGAGCGTAGGTTACTCCGCTCGAGCGGACAGGCAAACAAAGGTCCCCGCTCAAGCGTCAACTTACCCGCTCGAGCGAACCAAAAAGTACTAGATAGGTGAAATTCACGCTCGACTCCCGCTCGAGCGTGTCACTCTCTCGCTCGGCGCATTCCCCACTCGGCGGTGATGAGCAATGCAAAATCTTGGGAGCTCGAATTTCCTACTCGAGCGCCGTTATCCCCGCTCTAGCGGAAGACGAAAATTTGGAAAATCCAAATTTGAGCTCCAAGTTCAAAACAAGTTTAAATGCATCAAATTCAATCCTCTTGGGCTAATTTTCTGGAAAACACTTCAAAACTCATAAAACAACAAGATTCAAAGCTCAATTTGAAAAATCAAGGCCCAAGGGCGTTTGATTCAAACTCAATTTCAAACCAATTTTCATGAACATGCTACAAACATGACATGCATGAGCTTAAATCATTCCAAAGCTTTAAAACATGCTCTAGTGAGCCAATTCTTTGCAAAACAAGATGAAATCATGGTCTACTCTCAAAATATGGACATGCATGAGAAGAATCATGAACTATAACCTCAAAACTTCAATATATGTACATGCATGCAACAATTAAGCTTCAATTCAACAATTAGGAGCCATAACTTGGCTCGAGACTTCAACTCACTCCAAACCATGCAAGAATCAACTCAAAACATAAACAAGAAGACAATGAATCTACCTTAAGTCTTGTAGTTCAAGAAGGGAGCTCAAATATGCAATCTCTTCTACAATTTCTTCAATTACCAAGCAAATCACAAGCTAGAACTCAATTTCTCTCCCTCTAACTCTCTTGGTCGGCAAGAACATGGAAAGGAGCTGAGGAAAAGTTTTGAATCAAGTATACAAAGGCTCTAATATGTTATAATAAAGGGCCCACTAACAATGGCAATTTCGTAAATAAGGCAACTTGTTTAGGTTAGCTTATTTTAATCTAATTTAATCATACCAAATCAACTTTCAATTAAATACACCATAAAATCATATAAATTATGATGATCATAAGTCACTAATCAATTTCTGGTTTGGCCGCCGATAAGGCCTTCAATTGCAGTTTAAACATAGAAATATGAAGAGATAGTCAAACAGTCAAACAAATAGAAATGCATTTAAATAGATATGATCAGTCAATCAGTCTCAGATTTCAGTCGGTTAGTTCAGTATTTCGGTCAATTCAATTACTTATCATAATCAGTTCCAGTTTAACGGTAATCAGTAATCAATCGATAAACGGTGGTGAGGGTTGTTACATCTGTGGCCACGATGAAGAACTTCCGATTGCTTGGCACTGTTGGGAGTGGTCCCACTATATCTCGCCCCCACATCACAAAGGGCCAAGGGCTGGTGAGGGAGAGAAGTTCCTTGGCCGGCTGGTGAATCTGGTGGGTAAACTTCTGGCACTTTTCACACTTGCGAACATACTTTTGTGCGTCGGCCTGTATGGACAGCCACCAATAGCCTTGTGAAATAGCTCGGTAGGCCAAAGATCTGCCCCCTATGTGACTGCCGCAGATGCCTTCGTGAATTTCGTACAGGAAGGCTTCCACGCTGTTTGGATGCACGCACTTTAGATATGGACCAGTGAAAGACTTTTTGTATAAAGTGCCAGATGGAGAGAGTCAAAACCGCTCTGACTTCACTCGGACTTTATGTGCTTCCTTCCTGTCTACTGGAAGGGTCCGCTCTCTAAGAAAGAGGATAATAGGGTCCATCTGAGAAGGACCTAGCTCGGCGCAGAGTACTGCTGTCTGCTCGGCTTCCTCAATGCTGGGCCTCGGAAGGAATTCAATCAAGAGATGGTTGGAAGATGTGCTATTGTAATGACCCCAAAACGTATGGCATAATTATTGATAATTAATTATGTGATTACATGAATTAATCGAAGAATATCTGTTTGAACTAGCAAAATATCTGTTGGAATTACAACTTCGGGACTGAAATCGATGACCGTAGTGGGTTCAGAAAACGAAATTGAACACACCTATGTAATACCGGGAATTTTTAGAACCATTTGAGAAAATAAATGGAGGACTGAATTTCGTTTGAATCGCTAAGTCTTGTTTGGCTTGAGTTTATGGCACAATGTTACATATATGATATAAGATAAGGATTGTTGACTCTTATTTGACCCATTTAGACTCAAAAACAAGAAAAGAAATATCTAAGGAAGAGAAAAGAGAGAACATTCGGGAGAAAGGGGAGAACAAGGAAAGGAGATAGAAGAAAGGGGAAAAACAAGCCTAACTCTTTCATTTAAGTGACCAAGGTAAGAATTTCTTCTCTAATTTCTGGAAGTAAAGTTGATTCCTTCATGATTTCATGGTAAATAAGTGAATTGAAAGGGAAATCATGTGGAATTTGAACATGCATGGCATGAATTTATGATTATTTGGCATATTGAGGGAGAACCTCCATAAATGTTGAGATATGAAGCTTTAATGTGCAAGTTTATGGATTTTCATCTTAGTTCATGGGTTTGATCTTATGTATATGGTTTAAGAATCATGAGTTGAGATTAAGTGACTTCCAAGAGTTTTTGAGCCTTGTTCCATGAATTTTGAAGTTGATTTTGCATAAATGGAGGCCACGGTTTGACAGAAAATGGGACTAGTTTGCACTCAGAATTTTCGAAGGCCGCTCGAGCGGGGGTTTGGCCGCTCGAGCGGGGATTTTGCACATCCAGTATCTCTGCCTCAGTTCACAGTACGCTCGAGCGGGGACCTATTTTTCAGAAATTTTAGGAAATGTTTCAATGCATGTTTTGGCATCCTTATCGCATTTTGAGCATGTTTAAGCTTTAATTACGTTAAGATGACGAGGTTATGAGATTGAAACACCATTAAGAGAATGCATGAATTTGATTTGATGATAATATGAGTTAAGGATATGTGTTATAATGTTAATATTTGCAGGTCAAGAGGTGAAGACCGTGCAACCGGTTTTGGAAACCCACTGTGAGTAACATTTCTGTAAAGATATGTTAGTATGATCTACGTTTAAAAGTGCTACGTTATGCTATGGTTTTGAAATGATAAATGTTTTCTGTGAACGAATGTCCAGTTTGCGAATCTAGTATGGCATCCATAGATAGTCCTAAGTGGACCAGTTTACGAGATCTCGGTATGTGTTTAATCGGTGTTCGGGACCGGTTACTCTAGTCGTTGGACGACAAATGTTATGTTCTATGAAGTTTGCCATTATGTATGTTCTGATATGAGATGATTATGTTTATGAATGATTTATTTTACGGGCATATGAAATGTACGGAATTCGTTCACTACCCTTTTACTTTAATGTTACTTGCTGAGCTTTAGCTCATAGTTTGTATATATGTATTTATAGGTGAGCATGCTGGGAGTCAAGCCTAGGCGGAGTTTTGGTCGTGCCGCCGTTTTGAAAGCCTACCCGAGTTATGGTGCCCCCGAGCTGGGGCCAGGCCTGGAAGGCCGTATGAGTTTTGTTTCAGTTGTATTTGGTGGCATGTGCCTATATATTTTGCATATGAATTTTTGATACATGTTTTGCACAGTAGTGGGTAAATTAACATATTTTTGGACATGTAAATGTATGTTCATATATATGCACAACTTTTTGGACTATTTGTATTTAGTTTTCGCTTATGAGCCGATTTATTATGTTTTTATGCAGAAGGCTGTGGTAATCTAGGATTCTTGGCGATTCTGATGCCAACCTTCTCGGGGCGGGTTTGGGTTGTGACAGAATGGTATCAGAGCGCACGAGTTATTTACCCACACACGTGTCCATAAGAGCTGTAGGGTGTCCTAGAAAGAGATAGGGCATGGCATAAACATGTGTGCATATGTGTGTGTGTTTCTGAATATGAGGAACCAGAACTGTAATGATGAGACAACAGAGGAAACACTATATTGAGAATGAAATGTTCTATCTGTTATGGATTCTATAGACCAATGGAGAATACCAATGCACGGAATGTAGATGAGACTGAATCCTCTAATGCTAGACTAGACCGGTTAGAAAGAATGGTGGAAGCTTTAACTGGGTTGGTAAGACAACAACAAGAACAAAATCAGCAACAGCAGAGACAACCATTTCCGCCTCCTCCTCCACCACCTGTTCAAGTGGAACCGATGAGTAATGATGATGTTATCACGTTGACACAGAAATACAAGAAACTGAAACCACCAGAATTTGCAGGGGGTATTGAACCCTTAAAAGCAGAGGCATGGGTACTAGAAACAGAAAAGATTTTTGAAGTATTTCCGTGCACTGATGTATATAAAGTGTTGTTAGCAACATTTACTCTGACAGAAGAAGCTCGAAGATGGTGGATGCTTGTTTGAAATGAAAATAGGGATTTGACATGGGACCGATTCAAAGAGATGTTTTATGAAAAATATTTCCCACAATGCATGCGAGACAGAAAAATATCTGAATTTGAACAGCTGAAGTAAGGTACCATGTCGATAGCGGAGTATGAAAGTAAATTTACTGAACTGGCCCGTTATGCTCCTCATATGGTTGATACTGAATACAAGAAGGCAAGGAAATTTGAATGTGGCTTACATGTCGAGGTACTTGATAGGGTAAATGTCCTGAAATTGGAAAAATATGTTGATGTACTTGACAGGGCCTTGATGGTTGAGACAAATATTGCTATATTGAAAATGTCTCAATCAACACTAACCGAAGCAGAAAGTAAGAGATTCAAGAAACAGAAAGTAAAAACAGTTAGTGAATCCATGGGCTCCGTGAATAAAAATTTGACTTCAAAATTTAGTGACAACACAAAAAGGGGAAAGTGGTGGCAGTGTAGGTGTACCTACTTGTAAGGAATGTGGAAAGCAACATTGGGGTATTTGTCGTCGTGGAACTAGAGTCTGTTACAAATGTGGACAGAAAGGACACATAGCCAAAGCTTGCCCACAAGTTTACTCAAGAAATGAAAGACCCGTTACTAGTGGAGTTAACTCAACAGCGACACCGAGAACAACCATAACAGCTACCCCCGAGGGGAATACCTTGAGGCAAGCAAGAGTTTACACCTTAGTTTCTGATAAAACACAGGATACTGGCAAAGCGAAGACAGGTATGATTTTAATTATCTATTATGATGTTAGCATTGATACCTATGCGATGGAGAATATTGAACATGGGAATATTTAAATGATATTAGCACACTTGACTATGACTATGATGGAACAAATTCCCTTTGCTATTACCTTTGCTATGGATTGTTATATCTACGTCGCTACCTTTGAATTGAACGTCATAGAACTTGTTAACTGACTTCAGCATGTGTAAAATATGTTTATTATATGTCAGACTGTTATAAAATTGACACGAGAACTGCTTTGTCATGCTGAATAACTGAATAGAACTGTTGAACTGTTCTCTTTAAATGATGATAATTTTGTGAACTACTGAATGGCTACGGAATGAATAATCATATGTGATCAAAACTGCTGATTGAGATCATGCCAGGATAAGCAAAGTTTGGAGGACTAAACTTCTTAAGGTGGGGAGAGTGTAATGACCCCAAAATGTATGGCGTAATTATTGATAATTAATTATGTGATTACATGAATTAATCAAAGAATAGCTGTTTGAACTAGCAAAATATCTGTTGGAATTACAACTTCGGAACTGAAATCGATGACCGTAGTGGGTTCAGAAAACGAAATTGAACATGCCTATGTGATACCGGAAATTTTTAGAACCATTTGAGAAAATAAATTGAGGACTGAATTTCGTCTGAATCGCTAAGTCTTGTTTGGCTTGAGTTTATGGCACAATGTTACATATATGATATAAGATAAGGATTGTTGACTCTTATTTGACCCATTTAGACTCAAAAACAAGAAAAGAAATATCTAAGGGAGAGAGAAGAGAGAACATTCGGGAGAAAGGGGAGAACAAGGAAAGAAGATAGAAGAAAGGAGAAAAACAAGCCTAACTCTTTCATTTAAGTGACCAAGGTAAGAATTTCTTCTCTAATTTCTGGAAGTAAAGTTGATTCCTTCATGATTTCATGGTAAATAAGTGAATTGAAAGGGAAATCATGTGGAATTTGAACATGCATGGCATGAATTTATGATTATTTGGCATATTGAGGGAGAACCTCCATGAATGTTGAGATATGAAGCTTTAATGAACAAGTTTATGGATTTTCATCTTAGTTCATGGGTTTGATCTTATGTATATGGTTTAAGAATCATGAGTTGAGATTAAGTGACTTCCAAGTGTTTTTGAGCCTTGTTCCATGAATTTTGAAGTTGATTTTGCATAAATGGAGGCCACGGTTTGACAGAAAATGGGACTGGTTTTCACTCAGAATTTTCAAAGGCCGCTCGAGCGGGGATTTTGCACATCCAGTATCTCTACCTCAGTTCTGATGCGCTCGGCGGAGTTTGGCGCTCGGCGAGGACTATTTCAATTTCAGGAAATGTTTCAATGCATGTTTTGGCATCCTTATCGCATTTTGAGCATGTTTAAGCTTTAATTACGTTAAGATGACGAGGTTATGAGATTGAAACACCATTAAGAGAATGCATGAATTTGATTTGATGATAATATGAGTTAAGGATATGTGTTATAATGTTGATATTTGCAGGCCAAGAGGTGAAGACCGTGCAACCGATTTTGGAAACCCACTGTGAGTAACATTTCTGTAAAGATATGTTAGTATGATCTACATTTAAAAGTGCTACGTTATGCTATGGTTTTGAAATGATAAATGTTTTCTGTGAACGAATGTCCAGTTTGCGAATCTAGTATGGCATTCATAGATAGTCCTAAGTGGACCAGTTTACGAGATCTCGGTATGTGTTTAATCGGTGTCCGGGACCGGTTACTCTAGTCGTTGGATGACAAATGTTATGTTCTATGGAGTATGCCATTATGTATGTTCTGATATGAGATGATTATGTTTATGAATGATTTATTTTACGGGCATATGAAATGTACGGAATTCGTTCACTACCCTTTTACTTTAATGTTACTTGCTGAGCTTTAGCTCATAGTTTGTATATATGTATTTATAGGTGAGCATGCTGGGAGTCAAGCCTAGGCGGAGTTTTGGTCGTGCCGCCGTTTTGAAAGCCTACCCGAGTTATGGTGCCCCCGAGCTGGGGCTAGGCCTGGAAGGCCGTATGAGTTTTGTTTCAGTTGTATTTGGTAGCATATGTCTATATATTTTGTATATGAATTTTTTATACATGTTTTGTACAGTAGTGGGTAAATTAACATATTTTTGGACATGTAAATGTATGTTCATATATATGCACAGCTCTTTGGACTATAGTTTTGTGTTTTTGCTTCCGCGAGCCCCGTTTAATTATGTTTTGTACAGTAAGGCCTGTAGTAATCTAGGATTACTGGCCGGTTACGATGCCAACCTTCTCAGGGCGGGTTCATGTCGTGACAGCTATCGACCATGGAAGCAAGGCCAGCCAACTCATCTGCTCGGCCGTTTTCTTCTTGGCCGATCTGTTGTACCCTTATTGCTTGGAAGCGCTTGATGTGGTCTCTGACCAGAGCTTGGTACTTCATTATTCTGTCATCCTTGGCTTCATAGACCCCAGAAACTTGGTTAACCACAAGTTGGGAATCATTGTAAACCATTAGCTCGGATGCGTGCATCTGAAGCACACTCTTGAGTCTGGCCAGAAGCGCCTCGTACTCGGCCTCGTTGTTTGATGCAGGGAAGCCAAGGGTGATAGAATGTTCGATAGTCAGTCTGTTCGGCGATATCAAGACTATGCCCAGTCCAGCACCATGGCGGTTAGAAGCCCCATCTACAAAAAGTTTCCACATTTCCCCCACGAAGAGCTTCCAACATTCTGATGGGTCTTGGGAGGCCTGACGGTTGATATTACCACGGTTGCTCGGTTGTTCGGCTTCGAGTTCTATGATGAGCGGTTCCACTTTAGCCCCCATCGGCGATTCAGCGCCGGACTCAGTAAGTTGACTCATAATGTCCAAGTCCGTAGGCAAATCGCCGGGTTGCGACATTAGGCCGGCTACAGGCTCTATGCTGATCGGTTCCACTATTTCCCCATTGGTGATGCTGTACCGGACAGAGCAGGTTGGTCGGTGCTACCCAACTCCATCATCGCATCGCTGGGCTGTGGTATCATATTAACTGAGGGTGCTTCGGCGGGGCGCGCAAGTTCCGCATTGCCAACACCGCCAAGCTGTTGTATTTTGGTCGGGCTTGTATTCACCTCTTCATCTGCCGCGGCAATATCGACCGGGCAAACCGGATAAGTTCCAAATGAGAATTCAGCAACGAAGTCGGCCAAAGTCTGGGCTTTTATGGTAGTACGCGGCTGGAACTTGACATCAAACTGTCCCAACTCGACCGCCCACTTAAGAATCCAACAGGAGAAATCCGCCCGTTCGAACAAAGTTTTGAGGGGGAACTCGATCAGAATGATGATTGTGTGGGCATGGAAATAATGCGCCAACTTCTTGGAGGCCATCATTAAAGCCAACGCAGGTTTTTCTAGCGGCAGGTACCTCGACTCTGCCGGTAGCAAGGTTTTGCTGACGTAGAAGATGGGTAGATGTTTGATTCCTTCCGACTGGACAAGCACCGCACTGACTGCATGCTGCGATACGGCCAAATAAAGGTAGAGTTCTTCTCCGGGCTCCGGTGTGACCAACAGTGGCGCTGAAGACAAATACTCCTTGAGCTCGGCCAAAGCCCGGTCACATTCTCCATCCCATGAGAACTTTGATTTCAAGGCTTGAAAGAAGCGATCGATGGCCATTCCGCCAGATTAAGTCTTGACGGCCATTCTTAGCCGAAATGGCCGTTTTAACTCTTGCACGGCTCGGATTTGTGTAGGGTCTGCTTTGATACCTCGGTTCGTGACTAAGAAACCCAAAAATTTTCCGGATCCCATGCCGAAGTCAACTTAGACGCATTCAGGCGTAGCTTGTGCTTTTTGAGAATGGCGAACATCTCGGCCAAGTCGGACAAATGGTCTGCTTGATGCCCGCTCTTAACCACCATATCATCAATATAAGCCTCAATTGTCCGGCCTAGCAGAGGAGTAAACATCTTGGTCACCATCCTTTGAAAAGTTGCCTCGGCGTTCTTCAAACCAAAAGGCATGACTCAGTAGCAGAAGAGTCCCCTTGGTGTAGTGAATGAGGTGATCTCTCGGTCGGGCCCATGCATGGCAATCTGATGGTAGCCATGTAGGCGCCCAAGAACCGAGCTGTTATGTCCAGCCGTTAAGTTCACAAGCTGGTCTATTCTAGGCAGAGGGAAGCTGTCTTTCGTACAAGCTCGGTTGACGGTCTTGTAGTCGACGCAAACTCGCCACTTCCCATTCTTCTTGGGCACCACGACTATGTTTGAAATCCACCGAGGGTAGTGCACTTCCTGAATCGCTCGCGCCTCAAGCAAGTTCTTTGCTTCTTCCGCAACTACCTCGGCGTAATGCAGCGCCGATCTCCTTATTCGCTGAATGACCGGCTTGGCTCCAGGGAAGACATTGAGATGATGGCATATAAAACTCGGATTGAGACCGGGCATGTCGTAAGGCGACCATGCAAAGACTTCGATGTTGGCCATCAAAAACTCAACCATCTCGGTCCTTTCTTGGGCTGTAAGACGTGAGCCGAGCAAGAAGAACTTGTCTAGATGCTCTGTATCAATTCGCACCTCTACCAATTCCTCGACAGCTTTGTCCTCGGCCTTGGTGCCCACATCGTCAAGGACTCCCCGGTCCTCGGTCCCTCAATCATTTGAACGAAGCCTTTGGCAGCCCGACTCCCGTTGACTGCTACGAAGCATTGCTTCGACATGACTTGATCGCCCCAAATCTCCTCGATTGCCCCCATAGCCGAGGGGAATCTCATCACTTGATGATATGTCGACGCTACGGCTTGCATAGCGTGAAGTCATCCCCTTCCAAGGATCAAATTATAAGTAGATGGCACCTGCAACACCCAGAACTCCACATGTTTGACCACGGATCTCGCTTTGACCGGCAGGATAATCTTTCCTAAATGCCACTCTGGTTGCGAGTTGAAACCAACCAGTGGCGAAGTTGCCGGGGCCAAATCTGTATCTTAGAGCTTGAGCTGTTTGAAAGCGTCGTAGTATATGATCTCGATCGAGCTTCCCTGATCGATCAAGATTCGTTTGACATCAAATTCTTTGACGCGGAGTGTGACCACTAGGGCATCGTTGTGTGGTGTCTAAACGCGCTCTAGGTCTCTCGAGGAGAAACTGATCACATTTTTCTCTTCGGTCTTCCCCCTATTGATCTAGGCTGAACCGACAAAACTTCCCTCGTATGTACTGCCTTCTTGATCATACCTCGGAGCTCACATACATGCGCCGATTCCACTATGCCATGGATGACATTAACAACCCCTTGTGGAGGCGCATCTTGGTCATCCAGTCCTCGCAGGTCAACCGGAGCTTGATTTGCCTTCACGCCCCCATCAATGTAAACATCCAGGTGTCCGGCTGCGACTAGCTCTTCCAAGTGTTGCCTCAAAGGCAAACAGTCCTCTGTTCGGTGGCCTCGCTCCAAGTGAAACGTGCAATGGTACCTCGGATTGAAGCCCTTCTGTCCGTCGACTAACTTAGCAGGAAACCGGACATACTCCTCGTCACGGATTTCACTTAGTATACGATAGATTGGAATCTTAAAGACCATGGTGATGTCTGTCCTTGCTTTCAAACTTCTGTTTGCATCGGCTACGTCATCCCGGGAGTAGTCATCCCGGTCATTCCGACGTCCCCTATCCCGATTTTTGCGATTTGAGCCACAGTCTGATTCCTCAGCGCGGTCACTTGTTCGGCTGGACTCTTGTCCGACCGCGTGCACTTTTCCAGCCGACCTCTTGTCTGTTGCTACCGGAGTTGCCTTCGCAGTAGATGCTGATGCATCATCCTCTACTCGGATATGCTCATTGACACGTTGCATGAGCTGGCCCATGGATGTTGGCTGGTGCGTAGTAAGCGAGTCCCGCAGTCTATGTCCGACCAGGAGACCACACTTGTATTGTGTGATTGCAAGGTTGACCGGGCAATCCAAGATCTCGTTGAAGGTCTCCCAATATCTAGAGTTGTATGCCTTCAATGTGTTGCTCGGTTCCATCTTGACACTTAGTAGATGGTCAACTTCCTTTGGTGTTTTTGTGTTGGTTTTGAAGCGCGTCACAAAGGCTTCGGCCAACTGATGCCATCTTTCTATGCTCCCCTCCGATAACCTCTTGAACCATTTCAAGCCCAGTTCGCCTAAACTTGACGAGAAGATAAGGCACATAAGTGCGTCATTCCGCCTATGTCCGGCCATGACCTGTTGGAAGTGGCTTACATGCATGTAGGGATCGGTTTTTCCGTCGTAAAGCATGAATTTAGGCTGGTGGAAGCCTGCCAGAAGCGGTGGTGTTTCTATCTCTAGGGAGAAAGGGGTGGCACTCAGCCTTGCCAAGTCTGTATCTAGAAGAAGTGGCGCTGCTAGGCAGGGTGGAGGCATTCCGACCTCCTCGCTGGCGTGAACCCCATAGGATAACCGCTGGAATGCCGGCACCCTCTGAGCCTCCCGATGGCGAGCCCGTTCCTTCAAGACTGCCCGCAAATCCTCTGAACGAGCGGAATAGGAGTACCTCGACGTCGTCACCAGACGTGAGGGCTGGTAAGTGCTATCTTGCGCGCTAGACTTCTCTGCACGCACATCGGAATCACCAACCTTGTAACTTCTGGTAATAGAAATGGACGAAGTGTGTCGTTGACTCTGACTGCTTGAACGGCGGGGTTGGGTGCGCTCACTGTGGTCTCCCACTCTAGCTACACCCTTCCCTTTGACATGCCACTTCAGCTCCTCCATCTCCGCCGTCATTCGCCAGATGACGGCGTCCTGGTCCCTTAGCTTGTGTTCCAGACGTTTGGCATGTGATTCTCTTCGCTGCCGATGACCGTCTGGACTCCGTGAATGACCATAACTTCTTCCGCGCTTATCTCGCGCGTCTCCCGACTATCCTCCGGGGAATGTCTCTAGGTCCGCCATTGGAGCGATGGCGGGATGTCCTTCTCTCCGTCTGCCTGACTCCGGCGTAACTCCGTCGATGGCAGACAACGGAATCTCGTCGTTGTTCGCCATAGAGGGCGATCAGATGAGCCTGGAAGACAAGGTTTTGTCTGTCAAGTTTCCCACAGACGGCGCCAATTGTACGGGGAGCAAATATTCAGGCAAGCCCGTACTCCTTTCTTTCAAGCTACTGTCTGTCCAATCGACCTGTGAGCACAATGGCGGTGAGCTACCCGGCAGTGTGTGGCCGGAAAATCCCTCCGACGATCAAGTTAGTACACACACCAGGGGATAGATAGAGAGAAGGGAGAGTGTTTAGAGTTGTTGTATCTCACCAAATGAACGTCCTCCCAGCATGGGGGGGCGCAAACACGCTTATACACCTTCTGCGCCCCAAATCTATTCCCACTAGTCTCTCAACACGTGGTGCTGCTATCTCATCTGTCAGCACAAATCTTGCTAACCACCACCTAACCAAACTGCTAGCCCACTCTCATCGAGTTTTAACTGAAATGAAGCTTTCGCTATCAACGCCATCTTATCAGTATAGCTAGCCAGAGCGCTTCGCTCGCTGTACTCAATGACGACCGAGCTCGGTTGCATCCCGGTCATAGCCGAGCTCGGGACAGCTCGTACTGGTTTAACCGTCGGTTTTCCTGCCGAGCTAACTCTTGAACCGTGGAACATTCACGCCTTTCCTGGCGCCGGACATCTCACTTGACCGGCTTCCATACCATGAAGCCAAGTAGCTCGGTCCAACCACGCCTCGCCTTAACCAAGCAAATCTTTCCTGACAGGGCCGTGCTACCTTGGCCCGATCTTGTTCGGCCCAAATCTGTCCGGCCGTTACCACGGCCCAATTCAAATCATAAATCTCCCTCTCAATAACAAAAATGACACAAAATACATATTTTAAAGACAATTTATATATTTAATTCTAAATATCTATATGTATAATAATAATAATAAATTTGATTTTCTTTATGACAAAAAAAAACGTGTGGTCTCAATGACAGACACAGTCCACAACATAGAGATGCAATGTGGGGAGACATATAGATGCAATGTGGGGAGAAATGATTTTTCATAATGGACAAAGGAAACAGTGAGAGGAGCATTCATGCTTTGTGCACATTTTTTATTGAAGTATTAAAAGGGAATTGACTGAAGGGGGAATATGTGGGGTTTATCGAAATATTAATAGGACAAATAACAGTGCAGTGGAAGTTAGAAAAATTAATTAGGAAAAAAGTTGTAAACATTATAAATATTCATAACAAAAATTATAATTTCTTTATTTATTTGTAATGATTTTTAAAAATGCCACTAACTCATAATTTTTTCTTATTAATATGGTGTTTGGTGTTTGATTGTGAAATAAGGGAGATCAGATTGAAGAGGGGGATAAATAGTTTTCACGCGATAATTCAATTCAGTGTTTGTTTTGTATGGTACTAAACTTTGGATAATTTTAGTATTGGTATGAAGAATTCAATAGAAAAAAAATAAGGGGAGTAAATAATACCATATGTAGTGTCCATATAATTTTTTCTATCCAACATTAAAAAAAACATATCTTTTTATTTCATCCTAATCAAATATAATAGCTCAATTATTTATTATCCTTCATAACCATATATATGATCTCATTATATATTTAATCTCACAGTATAATTTTATCCTTACAATCCTATTAATAAGCTCATCGTATTTTATCTCATAAATAAAAAAATAATCTCATAGTATAAGTTTATTTCATAGTATAACTTTATTATTATAATCTTATCAATAATCTTGTCATATCTAATCTTATAGTATAATTTTATCCCTTATAATCCTATCAATAATCTCATCATATCTAATCTCATAAATAAAAAAAATAACACTACAATCAAACGGATTTATATACATTGATAGATATTTATAATATTTAACCTTGGAAATTTATAGTATAAAAAATATTGAATCAATTTTAACAAATTTTGTCACCATATGTGATAAAAGCTGTGGTCCGTATATTTGCTCTATCAATTAAAATAAGGTAATGCTATGGGTACCATATGTACCTTATTATATATTTTTGTGGTAAATGTTATTTATTTTTGTAGTAAGGATTGGTTTGGCAACTTTAAAAAAAGTCAAAAAATCAAAAAGTTAAGAAATTATCACTATTCAACAAAAAAAATATAAAAAAATTAATATACATAATATTAAAATATAAATCAACTTCACGCCACTCTAGGTGCTGACGTCAAAGCAAAGCAGTGAAAGAAGAAAAAAAATTACATGTGTATATTCACTAAGTTAGATAGTAAAGTTGGGCTCGTGGGGGCTCACCATAAGTCCCGTTTTGATAATCCGAACCGTTCAATGTGTAGAACTCGTCTAGTACTATATGTTTAAAAAAAATGACATCTATCAAATATTGCTAACTACATGATCAAATTAGTTTTATAAAAAAAATGGATGGTGTTATAATTAACATGTGATAAAAAAAACTAACACAATCAAATAGCTATCGGTATCTAATAATCGTGATTTTTTACAAACATATAGTACTCTACGAGTTTTACATATTGAACAGTTCCGATTAGAACAACGGGACCTGTAGTGGGCCCCCACAGGCCAAACAACACTATCTAATCAAAGCTCAAAAAGGAGGCAATTTTTTCCCATCTCCTACCCAGTCGACTGCACTGCTAACCCGTACGGATTAATTAATTATCTTCTCCTACACACTTATTTATACAATTTTTTAACACACATTTTTTCATAAAAAAGTCAAAAAATTAACTCAAACATCTATTTTTTTTCTCAACTTTTTAGTTCAAAAAGACAAAAAAGTATACTTATTTAAGACATCCCAAACAACTCTTAAATATTACTTATTTTTTAGTAAGAGTTACAACAATTTATAGTTAAAAAATTAAGGAACTCATTTTGTGAGTGTTACGTTTTTTTGTGTGTGTGTGTGTGTGTAATATTAAGCATTTTTTTAATCTAAACATTTTCTAATCATAAAATGTATAATAATACCACAAAATGCATAATATTACCATAAAGATGAGTAACTTTGTTAATAAACTACAAATTATCATAACTCCTACAAAAAAATATAACATTTATCATAAAAATACATAACAAACATCACAAAAACATATTAAAAAATATGTATAAAGTACACACCCTTAGAAAGATATACACCATATAATTTTCCATCAAAATAACACTACATAATGATAACACATAAGGGCTAAAAAAAAAAAAGAAGGCAAATAAAGGGAAAAAAACCAAAAAAAGAAAGAAAAAAAAAGAAAAAGAAGGAGGGTAAAATGGTCATTTTAGGGACATGAACGAAAAGAGGTGCATTGCCTCTTTATTAATACTAGTGGTTGGGCACGTGCATTACATGTGGCATTTGATTTTTCATCAACTGTTAGTACTGTAATTATATATGTCTTTTAAATTGATATGTGATATGTATATAAAATATAGAGATTTATATGAATAAATTGATCTATATCAAAAATACAACTAAACAAGAAATGAATACATATTCAGTTAAAGAACTTAAATGACAAATGAGAAATTTTATAAGCATAAATATTAATTTATAGTTGAATTGTTGATATCACAATTTTATCTTAAAAAATAAACAATAAACAGGTTTTTTAAATATATAGTATTACACAAATCTGTTTTCTATCAATTTTTCACTTTAATTTTCCATAATCCATACTTGTAATACAATTGAAAGTATGAAATCAATTGTACAATTATGCAATTTTGTTTGATCGTTTATCTCATAATACAAATTCATTGAACCACGATTGCATATTATTTCCATACTTTTAGTGTAAAAATGCATTAATATCAATATGTAATATATTTTTATACATCAAGAGTTGTTGAATCTTGTTTCATGTGCTACAAATATCTTGCATGATGAAAAATATAACATTAGTCATTAATATATTTTCATTTATATAGAAAATGTATAATAGTTTTTTTAAGAAAATGGAATGATATTGTAGTTTAATATTTTGATCAATATAAAAATTTCACAATTATCTTCATAATATTTATAGATGGGCCTATAAGTGTTTGTAGAGTCACTTTCATAAAACTATCAAGTTACATAATTTATTATGGCATCTATAAGTAATCAACATATAACAAAAATTGATCGAAACTTTTATTTGATGTACTTACTTTCTGCATCATTGAGTTGTTACAATAATGTTTGGATATCATTTGATTTTTTCCTTGTAATTTGACTAAAATATGTACATAAAGTATATTGTTTTTCTTGAACTTTACAACAGATAGGACAATTTCTACTTCGCTCGTCTAACTTTGCTTGAAAAGCATGTGCAATAGATTTTTTGTAATTTTTGTTTTACCAATTTCTTATTTTTCTTCTTACTCACCATTATAACTTACTGTAATAAAGATATTTTGATGAATAAAAGTTTGAAGGGATATCATATTGTTATAAATTTCAAAATTCATTTTTCCTTAATAATGTGATTTTTTCTGTGAGGGAAAAAAATGCAATTATTGTCGTGATGGATTTACAAAATCTTCATTTGTTATTGAAAGTGTTTGTTCTTAACACTTGTTTGCATGACATGTACGTATATATATATATATATATATTGAATATAAGTTGATAAGAGAACAATACACAAATTCGTAGTTTTTTCCTAACAAATATAACTATATTACTAAAGCAATACATATAAGAAAGATAAAGTATCCGATGACAGTAACATATATATTTATATTTTTTTATACATATATTTATATATGTAGACATTGACATATATAAGATATTACAAAAGTAATATGTGAAATCTTTTGTAATAATATAATACAGATAATAATGAGAAGTTCATTATTCATAATTAAATAGTTGATCATAATGTAGATATTTAATATTATATTTTTGTGTGCATGCACAATTTTTTAATTAGATTATTAAATTCACATAAAAAGTGAAAGAAATTTGTGAATAATTTGTGTAAAATTAGATATTAGTAACGAAATATTAAAAAAAAGAGAAGTATATAGTGTGTAGTTTGGTTTGTTTTTTCAAACGTTTGTTTTGAATTTTTGATTTTCATGTTTTTTTTTCTATCTTTGATACTTTTTTTTTAATAATTCTTTTATTTTCTTTTTATATTCACTTAATTTAATAATTTTTTTTTAAATTTTACTTTTAGAGTTAGATTAAATACACTTAGAAAATAAGTTGTTGTGTATTCTTTTTAGATTTTCATGTAAAAGTATAATTTAAATATAAAATATGAAGAAATTTTAGTATCTTTAATCACCAAAACTAAGAAAATATGAAAAATTAAAAATTGAAAAACAAATTAAAAAAATAAACCTATGAAAGTGATTCTTATTTAGAATTTTGACACCATACATTCGTTATTAAAATACTATGTAAAATATTACAGTTCATAAAATATAATTTAAACAAAAAGAAAGTGTATGAAAATAACCTGCGAATTTTTGAGATGCAACACAAATTTTTGTTTTAAAAATGCATGCGATTTTCTCTGTTTAGATACGAACGAATGCATACAACTTTAATATTTAACCAAAATTATTCACAGTGATTTGATCTATGATAGATAATTAGCAATATTATGTAGATCAGTATAGAAGCAGACACGATAAATAAAAAAGTAAATATTTTTTATTTTTCAATCATCATCAATGTAAAACATAAAGAGATGATTTTTTTTTTTTCATAAGAAACGAGACAATTTGATTATTTTTATATAAAACTTTTAGAAACAGATATATCGTTTTCTAGTGTTCAACTTAAAAATAAAAAGATAGTTGATTTATATAGAACTCTTCACAACTTTTAAAAAATATAGTAAATTTGAAAGGATAAAAATAGAATTTAAAAAAATGAAAAACATTACAGGCTCTTCACATTTTTATTTTTATTATATATATATATATTAGTAGTAGATGGATAGAAATATCACCATTGAGCCACCAACAATCACAAAGTAAACAAATAATTTTATCTAAACCACCAACAATATTATAGGCACAATATTTTTGGTATAAATTTGTATATTAAATAGTTTTTTTTTTTTCCTCTCTCTCTGGTAACTAGGTATTAGGCCAATTTGTACATACCTTGGCTAATATGGTGTTCTGACCTCTTAAAATTAATCAAAATTTAAAATTTTATTCTCAAATATTTTTCGTTCAGCCAACCTCATATAAAATATTACTTTGTCAACATGACAATTTTCAATGGTGTGATGATAACATAACATGTTATGGACAAATTCCTGTATACAATATTATTCAACAACAATTTTATTGTACAAAAATAAGAACATATTTACTGGAAAAAATGTTAACATTGGTATGTATGTAAAAAAACATATTAAAATATGTAAAGCAGGTGTTTAAATTGTATTATGTTATAATTTTAACAAACTTTTTAATAGGGGCAAAAACGGTTCGGTACAGTCAGTGTTGAGAGTATATTTAGTACTCGTATGCTGCAATTCGGTTTTGTCGGTTTGATATAGAAGAAAAATTTAGATAAAGTTTTAAAAGGTTTTATGGTAGATTATAGAATTTTACATTAAAAATAAATGAAGAAAATATATAAAAATTGCTCTATGAATGTTTTTCTTCCTAATTTTTATTACAAAAGTATGTTATACTAGTTATTTCTCATATAATATTCAATAAAATTATAATATAAAAATATTTAAATATCATATTTGGTCGGTTCAGTTTGCGTTAGTATAAAAAGTTTTAAACTGAAACAGATTGTATGTTATAAAAAATAGACCGAAAATTAATTTTTTTTGTGGATTTCGATCGGTTGGCTCGATTTTATCGATTTTTATTATATCCCACTTCCAAAGAAGGATCATTGGCTAGATTTACTATGAAATCATAAGTTAAATTTATGTTGTCAACAAGTTTATCCCCAAAAAAAATTAAAAGAAAAATAATCACATAAAAATGAAGTTATGAAAAAGAAATTGCATTTAATTTAAGCAAAGAAGATACATGCAATCCAAGTATGTACATGAAACATATACAATCTACGCAGCCCGCATTTAATATATATGTAACCCCCTAATTAAATAAGCTAACATGCGCTTTGTTTGTTGCAAGACAATTCTATCTCTTTTTACTCATTCACTCTTGTCACATTAAAATCATCCTTTTACTATCAAACTCTTCCCACATTAAAAATCAATCGCCAAACAAGCTCTTGTTCTCACAATCAAAAAAAAAGAAAAGAAAAAGAAGATGCTTATTAACAATGTAAAAACAAATTTATTACCAAAAGCGTAAAATTAAAAAAACCGAAACATAGTAAATAGCAAAATTTTTAAAAAATAATAATAATAAATTAAAAACACAAACAACACACTTGGTGGGTTGTCGAGTGTTTTGGACTTGGAAACCTCTCTGGTGCGAAATCGAGGGCTTGTCTTCTCTCTCTCCCTCACACAGAGAAAACACACTTTCTCTCTCTTCGATTCGATTCGCAAATTGTTTGTCTCGATCTGTAAGTTATTCGTTTAATTTTATTTTTTGTATTTGATGTATTGAATTTGTAGCTTAAATTTGCAGATTTTAGGTTGTTTTGTGTAAATTTATAGTTTTGTAATTGGGGGATTGGTGAAATCCCAGATCTTGATTGTTGTATGCTTCGTTTTTTTCTCGATTTGAATCGGGTAAGTTGGATTTAGTGGTTTTGTTGGGACTTCTTGTTTTGATCTCGTGTTTTTTGTTACGCTACGAGCTCGAAATTCGAGGTTTTGGGTCTGAGGAGGGTAGGGTTTCGAGGAATTTTGCTGGGTTTGAGGTGAATTGAGTTGGATCGGATAGGGTTAGGGTTCTGTCGATGGCTTCCAATCCTCCATTTCAGGTGGAGGATCAGACAGATGAGGATTTCTTTGATAAATTAGTTGATGATGATGATGAGTACAAGGTCACTCCATCGGTGTCGCATAGTTTTGTAGACGGGAATGATTCCGATGAGGCAAAAGCATTTGCAAATTTGAGTATTGCTGAAGATTTGGGTGGTGAAGTTGGGACTGAAGCTAAGGGGGAAGCAATTCGTGGATATGCTAATGCCGTGTCGGTGGATAAGCATGTTGAAGAGAGCTCACTAGTGTCATCTAATTCATTTGAGTTTGATAGCGTGATTGAATCCAATGGCGTGGTTGTAGGGACAGAGGAGACTCTGGATTCAACAATTAGCAAGATTGAATCCAATGGTGCGGTTATAGGGACAGAGAAGACTTTGGATTCAACAATTAGTAAGGTTAATGGATCTGCAAGTTCGGGTGTTAAGGAGGTGCAATGGAATGCATTTAACACTGATTCGAGGCAGAATGGTAGTAATGGGTTTGGATCGTACATGGATTTTTTCAGTGAATTGGGAGATGGTGTGGTTGATCCAACTGGCAAGGTGGAGGGTGATTTTAGTACCGAATCAAAGATTGGATCTGGTATTGAAGAACTTAAAACTAGTTATGATGATAACAACTACAATTATGGGCAACACCAAGAGAGTCAAGCTCACGGTGCAGCTGTGGGACAAAATGCAGATGTGGAGGATCTAAATAGTGGTCAATACTGGGAGAATCTTTACCCGGGGTGGAAGTATGACCCGATTACTGAGCAATGGTACCAAGTGGATGGTTATGATGCCACAGGAAATGTACAAGGAAGCTTTGACTCCAATTCCGCCAGTGATTGGGCTGTTTCTGAGGGGAATTCACAGGTTTCTTACTTACAGAAAACTGCTCAGTCTTTTGTGGGTACTGTACCTGAGAGTGGCACCACAGAGAGTGCCACTAACTGGAATCAGTTGTCACACGAGAGTGGTACAACTGAGAGTGTCACTAATTGGAATCAGGTGTCACGAGATAGTGGTAGTGTTGAAGGTGTCTCTAATTGGAATCAGGTTTCACAAGGGAATGGTGAGTATCCAGCACATATGGTTTTGACCCTCAATACCCCGGTTGGTATTATGATACGATTGCCCAAGAATGGCGGTTGTTGGAGACCTACACCTCATCTGTTCATTCAACAGTTCACGCTCATGATCAGCCAAGTCAAAATGGGTTTGGATCAACTGCTACATTTTCCCATGATAATGATAAAAACACATATGGTGACTATGAGCAATCGGAGAATTACAAGCCTCAAGGCTTTGATGCCCAAAGCCAAGATTACAATTGGACTGGGTCTTTGAGTAATTACAATCAGCAAGGTTCGAATATGTGGCAACCTGAGACTGTTACAAAGAGTGAGGCTCCAATGGATTTTAGTGGAAACCAGCAATTGGAGAATAATTATGGTTCAAATTTTTCCATGAGCAATCACGTTGAGCAACAAAAGTCTTATGATTCCAGGGGAACAGTTCCATTTTATGAGAAAGCAACTCTGGGTCATAACAACTTTACACCAACTAGTTCACAAGGTTTTGTTCCTAGTGGGAATTTCGGCCAGCAGGTTAATCACCAAAGCATTCAGAAGAACGAGCAAATGCATGTTTCAAACGATTACTATGGAAATCAGAATTCAGTAAATTTTTCACCACAACAGTTTCAGAGTGGCCATCAATTTTCTTATGCTCCTAGTGCAGGAAGGTCATCCGCAGGCCGTCCACCGCATGCTTTGGTTACTTTTGGGTTTGGTGGAAAACTCATTGTGATGAAAGATAGTAGTTCTCTCAGTACCTCATCATATGCGAGTCAGGTTAGCTCATGAACTTTTCTTCCTTAATTTATATTGTAAAGTTTTATAATATGTCATCACTTTGATGAAGAAATCTAAAATTGTTATGTTTGAGTAATGTGAAGGGTCCTCCAGGAGGCTCAATCTCTGTTCTTAACTTAATGGAAGTTGTCACTGAGGAAATTGATGCGTCAAACATAGGAATGGGCACTTTTGATTATTTCAATGCACTGTGCAAACAGTCCTTTCCTGGCCCGTTGGTTGGAGGGAATGTTGGTAGTAAAGAGTTGAACAAGTGGATTGATGAAAGGATTGCAACTTGTGAGTTGCCTGACATGGATTACAGAAAAGGCAATGTTTTGAGGTTGCTTCTCTCGTTGCTTAAGATAGCATGTCAGCATTATGGAAAACTCCGGTCTCCTTTTGGTTCTGACACTGCATTAAGGGTAAATTACTTCTTTGTATCCTTGACGTACTTTTTGTTTTATTTAGTTACAATCTGTCGTTGTGTTGTTAATGCTAATTTTTTGTCCAGATGATTTTTATATGACCAAGTTCCTCTTGAACTGACTGAGGTCCTAACTTATTTCTAGCAGAAGGCATATGATATTTCGCTTGTTATATGGTGCTTCATTACAACCCTTTAGCCAACTCATATCCTTAGTTTTTTTTATGTCAATCTTTTCAGAGTTGCGTATCTTATTACTACTATAGTCAAGGTTCTGAAAAGCGGTTGCGGTCGCCGTAACGGTGGCGGTGACGCGGTTGCGGTTGCGGTTGCGGGGTGTAAAGGCCGTAGTGTAACGGTTGCGGTAACCGGAACCGTGAATTTTTTTATTTTTCGCACAATTTGAAAAAAACTTACCGATACGCATATATTTTTTTCCATGATCATATTTATTGGGTTAAAAATAAATATTGATCAATTTTTGTAAATTTTTAAGTGTGATCCAATACATTTCATATTTTTAAATCACTATAAACTGAGTTTTTTACATTTTATTTTAATAATTAATGACTTTATATTTTACAAAAAATTAATCACTAACTATTATATATAAGATAAATAATGACAAAAGTAAGAGAATAAATAAGAACCTAAATATATATATACATATTTTAACCAAGCCAAATAGATAATAACCACACTTATTATTATTATTATTTTCAAACAATATATAGATAGACACACACAAACAAAATGGTTTAGTGATAGCAGTTGAATAGAATAGCATAGGTCTTATAATTTCAACAAATTAATAACACGTTCTTCATCTTCCCTCTTCTCTCTCTCTCTCTATCTCTTGCTCCTCTATTTTCTCTCTTTATCTTCCCTCTTCTCTCTATCCCTCTTCCCCAATTTTCAACTTTTTTTTGTGTGTTTTTTTGAAAGAAACAGTTTGGAACCGTTACATAATGGTGCGTAACAGGCCGTTACAGCTGTTACAGCACCGTTACGACCGACACACCTGTGAATCTCAATCACACTGCAAAAGCGGCCGTAACGGGTGGCGGTAATGCTAAAACCGCCAAAACGGCGTTCATGTGAACGGTTATGCCGCTTTAAAACCTTGACTATAGTATTATTATTTGATTTGATCCAACGGCAAGAATGGAAGGCCGATAGCTACACCTCTTGATTACCTAGGAAAGAAAAAGGAAATATATATATCCCACCCAATTGTTTATGTGGAGTTCATTAAATTTTAAATTAACTTGTCTAATAGTTAATGTCAACCTGAATTTTTATGGTATCTTTGGTTTCTTACTTTCTTGTAGCAACTGTATTCATCATCAGCTGTCTACAGATTTAACTAATATGTTACTTAATCTTCTTTTGGCTATGGTATTTTTACTAGGAAAGTGATGTTCCAGAATCAGCAGTTGCTAGACATTTTTGATCTGCCAAGAGGAAGGGTGCACAATTCAGTGACTATGGTCCTATTGCCCACTGCATACAGAAATTGCCATCTGAAGAACAGTTGCAGGTACTCCTTGACTCAATCTGCACACATATTTTCTCTATAACCTTCGCTAGTAATGGTTATTGGCATATATTTTAGGCAACTGCTGCTGAGGTACAAAGTCATCTGGTTTCTGGTAGAAAGAAAGAGGCTTTACACTATGCATGTGAGGGTCAGTTATGGGGGCCTGCACTAATTCTTGCTGCTCAACTGGGTGATCAGGTTTGTTCGTTGTTTCTATGCCCTTTTTCATGCTTGCCCAGCAGATTTGTCAATGGTTAAATAGTGAAGATTGTCAGATCTTTGAAGCATCTCTCTCTCTCTCTCTCTCTCTGTGGGGGTTGTTTGAATGCAGTTTTATGTTGATACTGTGAAGCAAATGGCACTTCGCCAGCTAGTAGCTGGCACACCTCTGCGGACATTATGCCTGCTAATTGCTGGTCAACCAGCAGATGTGTTTTCTACTGGCACCACATCTGATAGCAGCATTCCTGGTGCTTCAGTAAATATGTCTCTGCAGCCTGCACAGGTAATACATATTGAAATTCTTGAATTTCTTCATAATGGAAATCAGATTTTATGCTTTGGATAATCTAAAACTTATACAATTTGCTATACCATGGCCCTCATCGACAGTGTTCGACAGTTTTGAGCTGGGAAAAGATAAAATAAGCTTTAAAAAGAATCTTGTCCATGGTCCCGATCGCATTAGCATCTGTCCTTGTTATATGTTTTGATTTATTATTATCTTCTGTGAATATACTTGGCTCAGAAGCTCAAACCTATTTTTGGTTTTTTATTGTTAACTTCAGTATGGCGCTAATGGTATGCTAGATGATTGGGAAGAGAATCTGGCCGTAATTACTGCTAATAGAACAAAAGGTGATGAACTCGTGCTCATTCATCTTGGAGATTGCATGTGGAAAGATAGAAGTGAAGTACGTCCATATCACATCTCTTTAAAAATTGACTTCTTCTCATTCTCTGTGTGTGTTTTTTAATCAAGTTATGTGGTTTTATTCATACATGAATTTTATGATTCAGATTATTGGAGCACATATTTGCTACTTAGTTGCGGAAGCAAACTTTGAGCCATATTCAGACACTGCTAGATTGTGTCTTATTGGAGCAGATCACTGGAAATTACCTCGAACATATGCTAGTCCACATGCTATTCAGGTGCCACTCAACAACGGTTGTCTCCTTAGGTGTTTTATCATTTTTCAAAAAAAATAAATAAATATGAAGAAATCTCCTTTCATACATGTTTCGCACTTCCCATTTGCCAAGTAGATGTAGTCTTCTAGATTTCTGGTTGTTTGGCCAGCCCTCATTGTTAAAGTATCTATAAATTATATGATTCTGCATATCTAACTTCATTGAGTTGCTGCTTAACAGAATAGAATTTAGAGACCTAACCACTTCCATCTTGGGGTTTTTTTTTTTTTTTTTTTTTTTTTTCCGGGTATTTTCTTTAAGTATCTGAATCTTTCTCATCTTCAGCCCATAATAGCTAGTTTGTCAGGAATCTGAGTCTGAGTTGACTAAATTTAGATCTTGAACCTTAGCTGGGCTGATTCTTGCTTGGCTTCTCTCTCTCTCTCTCTCTCTCTCTCTCTCTCTCTCTCAAAACAAGATTTTATGGTGTATTTGAAGAATTTTCACTGAATATGGCCTGTTGGATGTATGGACAGAGGACAGAGTTATACGAGTATTCTAAGGTGCTTGGGAACCCTCAGTTTATTCTTCTTCCATTTCAACCATATAAGGTTATATATGCACACATGCTGGCTGAAGTGGGAAAAGTAACAGAGTCAATGAAGTACGTATACAAAACCTTACTATTTCCAGTGATTCGTTGTCTTTGGCTTTTGGTCTCTTATTATCACAAATTTAATTCAGGTACTGTCAAGCGGTATTAAAATGTCTAAAAACTGGTCGAGCACCCGAAGTGGACACATGGAAACAACTAATATCTTCACTTGAAGAAAGGATAAAAACTCACCAACAGGTATCTCTCTATCCTTTGATTTTGTATCTTATTGATGTAGGCACCTCTGCTGATATGGACATTATAATGCAGGGTGGATACTCCACAAACTTGGATCCAGCAAAATTAGTGGGTAAATTGCTCAATCTTTTCGATAGTACTGCTCATCGTGTTGTTGGGGGCTTGCCTCCACCGGTACCATCAGCATCACACGGTGGTGCACTGGCTAATAATGAACATTATTACCAAAACATGGGGCCTAGAGTATCAACTAGTCAATCAACCATGGCAATGTCATCACTGATGCCTTCAGCATCAATGGAGCGCATAAATGAAAATAGAATGACAATGCATAACAGAAGTGTTTCAGAGCCAGATTTTGGCAGAACTCCGAGACAGGTTGGTGAATCTCTGACCATACGAGAACTCCATCTTCATTACAATTTACTTGATGTGTTTGACCGTTCTCACGAGCTTGGTGACAAATATGTGAGTTCTTCCCAACTTGATGTAGGATCAGGTAGATTTATCGAAGGAAGCTACCTCTTCAAGCTCACTAGGCAAAACATCAGTCGCGGCATCCCGCTTTGGGCGTTTCAGTTTTGGTTCACAGATCTTACAAAAGACTGTGGGGTTAGTCTTAAAGCCCCGTCAGGACAAGCAGGTAGTTTTTGAGTTACTTCTGTACATTCCCTTCATGAACTTTTGTATTTGAATATTATTAAATATTTTTTCTAGTTGTTTCCCTATTCACTCTTTCTTTTCATTGCATTGCTACTGAAGGCAAAGTTGGGTGAAGAGAATAAATTTTACTATGATGAAAAGCTCAAGAGATGGGTAGAGGAAGGGTCTGACCCCCCTGCTGAAGAAGCTGCACTGCCACCTCCACCAACTGCTGCGCCATTCCAAAATGGAATGTCAAATTACGACTTGAAAAGTGCATTAAAAAGTGAAGTGTCTTCCAGTAATGGAAGCCCAGATTTTAAAAGCCCAGATCATAGTTCAGGAATTCGCCTATTCCTCCTGCCTCAAACCAATTTTCAGCTCGTGGGCGCATGGTGTCCGATCAAGGTAACTCTGAAAACATTCTCTTTCTATTTATGTCGATTTGGCATTCAAATATACATGCTAGTATAGTTCTCTGCAAAAGATATTCATTGGGTAGACTGCAAAGGGACTACCAAGGGATAGATGTCCATATCCACCACCAGCAGCCGAGAGAGGATGGAGCTAGGTACCAGCTAGTTTGGTAGGGAGCGAGGAGATTGTACTGTATACATTGGTTCAAGTCTGTCGAGTTCAAATACTTCCGCTGTTGTGAATTAGTGGTATTAGTTGGTCGTAAAATTAAATTATTATCTCACCTACACTGTGATCTAGTTTTGTAAGCTTTGAAAAACCTTTCAAAGTTGAGGAGAACTAGTAGTTTTATAAATCAATGTTGACCCTCATGTGATTTCTCTCGCCTATAGATTTCAGCAAGTGGTTGGCCTTTGTGGTAGCCAGGTGCCTATTATTATCTTACAATGTTCAGAAATTCAAGATACACGGTAAACATCCCATTCAAAGACATGCATGGATAATTTGATTATGTCATTTATAATAAGATTTGGTAATATTGTCTTTTTGGCCAATTATCAACTATATTCTTAGGGGCCTGTCACAAAACTCTCAAATCAGGCCAGCCATTTTTTAACTTGGCCCAGGATTTATATGTTAGTTTAGTCTTTGGCCAATTATCAACTATATAGTTTTTTGGTTGTTGCAAAGTATATTGTGTAGTTTTTTGGTTGTTGAGAAGTAGATTGTTTCAGGAAGGTTCTTATTGTGCATGTTAGTTTGGCAAAATTGTGAACCCAATGAAATTTTCATCATGTTTAAAGGGTTATTGTTTGAGGAGAGAAAAATGCCAGGATATGTTTCCTCCCATTCTGGGTGGGTAGGATTGATGGCAAAGTGGCCTGCACAACTCTATAGGGTTCTCAATCTGTGGCCCTTGCATGTTTTTTAAAAACAAAAATTTGGTTCCTTTTAATTATCAAAGTTATTGACATTTTTGCATGCAATGTTTTGACAGGTATGTTGACACTTTCAACAAAGGGGCTGGGAATCAAACAAACTTATTCCAGTCACCTTCAGTTCCATCCATCAAACCTGCTAGTGGTGGCAATCCAAAATTTTTCGTTCCCACACCAGTATCTTCTAGTGAACAGACATTTGATACAACAACAGATAGTACACAAGAAACTACATCAATTACTGAAAATTTCTCAACTCCCACTGCCAATAACTCATTCCAATCTCCCGCACCTCCATCATCAATCATGATGCAAAGGATTCCAAGCATGGGCACCTTGTCAAACCAGCAAACAACAATGAATGGTAACAGTTCCTCTCATCTCATTCACGTAACTGCTTCATGGGGCAGAAGCTTTAGCGGCAATATACTCCTCCACAGAAGACTTCTGAACTAAGACCTCTAGGGGAGGTTTTGGGTATGCCACCATCGACATTTATGCCTAGTGAACCTTCTTCAGGGCACTCGCAAATGAATAGTGGCAGTTTTGGGGATGATCTTCATGAAGTAGAACTTTGAGCCAACCAGGATGTAAATATCAAGTTTTGGTGCTTATATTGCTTGGCACAATCTTACCTTGTTGTCTCTCTCAATGCAAAATGGTGGTAGGTGCAGAATTGGAGTGAAGAGATCAAGATATACTTTTTCTTTTTCCCCTAGTTGTATGTTGAAATACAATTTACTTGAAATGTTTACTGTACTGTTTAGGGATAGGTTTTGTTGAAGTTGACACCTTTAAAGAGTTGGTGTTATTACTACAAAGCAACTAAAGCGTGCGACTGCGCCAATGTACAGTTCATTTTTTCATTTATTCAGTAAAGGAATGTCCCTTAAAGAAGATAAAGGATATATTTTGTGAGAAAATCAAAAATTAAAAGAAGTGTATCAAGTAGGAAAAGTAAGATGTCTTGTTTTTTTATTTTATTGTATTTCAGTGCTTCAAACAATGTTAGAAGGTCACAATTTTTGTGGTCATAATGGTTCAAAACTGTCAAAAAGACATCGTTTTGGCATGTTTTGTACTCAAAACGATGTCATTTTGACAGTTTTGAGTCATTGTGGTCACAAAAATTGTAGTCTTTAAATATTTTTCCCAAAGCCGAGTTAAAATTAAGCAAGCGACGGGAGTGGATAAGTCTTCTACTTGTTTTGCTTTTTTCTTGTGTCCCCCCCCCCCCCGGGACGCACAAAACAAAGGATTAGATGTGCAGTTGCGTTGGTTGTAATGATATCTCGTCCTTAAATTCATGTAATTATATCTCAACCTTTTATTGGTCCTTCTATTGGTACAAGACATGAAATGAGGTTGATTCTGGTCAGAAAAATTTAGGCCCATGTAATCAATTATGTTTGGTGCAATTATTGAAGTATTATATATTCCATGTCAATATATTTTATACAAATTTTGTTTAGAAAGTGAGTTTGGTACAGTTTTTATCAAGTTAAAAGTTAATAATTGGATAGCAAAAATTAAAAAGCCTCTCCCCTTACTGATAATCAGTTATTTTTTTGAGCTTACTTATCTTTGCATTGCATCAAACATTTGCACAAATTTCAAAATATAATATATATATTAAAAAAACAAAAAAAAAATTAAAAATACCCTAAGAACAATTATCATTATGTAACTATGGTCGTATTTGGTAGAACTGTGAGAAAGTGATTATAGATTATACCGTAACAGATTATAGCTTACAACTGTGAACATAAGCTGGTAACCTGTTTAGTGCAGTTGTGGGATTATGGATTTAAGCAGTAGAGACTTTGTTTGGTAAATAAGCTGTGAAATAACTTTTTGCTGTGTAATTATCATTTTTGCCCTTATGAACATAAAAATTGCAATTTTCATTTTATTCACTTGAAATTTTGAAAAAGTTATTTCATTAATAGAAATTAATATAATTAGTACCTATATTGGTACATTTTTACATGACCTCAAGTTTTTTTTTTAATATTGACTTCACAAGGAAACAAGAAAATGTCATTGCAATAAAAATATAATAAATTACAATTAAGGCAATAAAAATAAAACTTCCTAGATATTTAAAGAACTTCTAATTTCGTCTGCAAATTGACATATAAATATTATGTCTCCTCACTTCCATCTCATTGTTATCACCTGCAACATAATTTCTATGTCATGCTTGTTGAGACGAAAATGCTTTCTCTTCATTAAGCACATAATCCGTGAATCTATCATAAGAGTCAAATGCCATATCGCGGAACTCACTTCATCGGATGAAATTATGAATTGCCATTATTGCACAAACAAGTTTGACTTGGGTCGGCCACTTGTAGTTTGATGGGATATCTTTTATCATCAGCCATCTTGCTTTCCAAATCCCAAACGTTCTTTCTATTACACTTCTAAGTGATGAATGTGCTTGGTTGAATTTTTCTTGTGCATTTTGAGGGGGGGTTGACCATGTTCAAATTCAGCTAGATGGCATCTCTCTCCTTTGTAAGGTGCAAGATATCCTTTCATGTTTGGATACCCAACATCCACCAAGTAAAGCTCATCTATTTTAAAATTTCAAATATTAATAAAATAAAGTAAGCAATTATAAATATGAAGATATGAATGTGGTGCATCTATTGTAACAATCAAATAGAAAATAGTTACCTTCTTGTGGTTTGGAAAATTATAACTAGGATTCCTAATTGTATCTAAGAAGATCCGAGTATCATGTGCACTTCCTTCCCATTCTGGTAAGCAAAATGTGAAACACATATCAAAGTCATATACAACCATTATGTTTTGAGTCGCATACCCCTTTTGCTTATCTGGAGATATATATGCTTTGATGTATGTTCCGTCAATTGCTCCAATACAATCCTATGACAAAATAGTGAATATAAATATTTTTAATCACAGAATATTAGAAATATCCTACCAACATTAATTATATGTGTGGAGAAGTGGTTTGGAAATACTCTTCTGATCTTGGAGGATGTTAATGATCCTCAGCTAGTCACCTGAAAAAGAATTAACACTCCAGTCGGAGATGTCGGAATTAGCACTCCGACAGACAAGTCAGTTTCTACACTTTGAAATACTTGTCTTTTAAGTTAAGTGTAATAGTTCTCATATACCTTTCTTAGACTGTTGTTCCTTTATTTATACTCGTTTCTAGGGCCTCGGGGCCTGGTCCACTTTTCACTCACTATCCGCTTATTTATTCGGTCCCATAGTTCAATAGTTACTCGGCCTATTTATTGTATTCGGCCTCCTAATCGCATGCGGTCGAAATAGTAATGTCTACTTCTAGAGCGTCGTTTGATTACGCTAATTATTTGGCTCACAATTGCCCCTAAACTCCCCATTGGCGATTAATTGGTGTGTTTGGTTTCGAATTTGAAAAGTCAAGAAAAACATAAATTAGGCGGCTTCACCTATCCCAATGTGAATGTCAGAACACACACGCCTTTCGGTCATCATTATACGTTCTCACCTTATTCGTGCATCTTTTGCATTTATTATGATTTGAAACTCCAGCCTCTTCGAATGCATACTTTTTGAATATTCGAGCCTCCTGGATTGCTAGTCAAAATCCCTCCTCTATCTTGCGTCTTCTGCAACTTCTTCCCGTCTCTCCTTGTCTCCCTTGCCTCTCATAAGTTTTCTTTTCTTCTCTTTGTAATCCTATTTTCTGTGTTCATTTTTGATTTGGAATACCCTTGAATCCTTACTAGAATGGCTAAGCATTTGAAAGACCTCATTTCCAAGGGTCGTATTTCTGGGTTCTGGCGATATTTTTCTATCCCTGATGATGTCCATATATCTCTAGTGACGGATGATACTCTTGATATGGAGAGGGATGACCAAAATACCATCGTCTTTCCTCTTCTATCCATTGCGGAAGGCAGGGTTCGCTTTCCCCTACACCCATTTCTTAGGGCCGTCCTCCGCCATTGGGGTCTGATTCATTCCCAACCCAATGTGAATTTCTTTCGAATCATAATGGGAATCGTAGAATTGAACCAGCGCCTTAGGATCAACCTTGGCATTCCGGCAATTCGGCACTGCTACGCTTTAGCCAAATCCTTCAGTCGGCTCGGGTACTACTTTCTCAAGGCCAAGGACACCGACCATCACTTGGTAACCATGCTTGCCAGTTCTGGCAAACGAGTTGACGATGTAATGGTCAATGTTCGAGGCAACTGGGAATTCGGCGAAGGCGAAGATCGCCTAGACCCTGTTCCCCGAAAGAGGGGTGAACCAGGTTACCGTGTAACTCCTTGTGTTTATTGATCTTTCTTTTATTCGGCTTTTTCTTTAAGTCTAATCCTTTGTTTTTGCAGGCAATAAGTTGAAGAAGATATTGACCTCGGTTGACAACGCAGTCCTTGCGGAAATTAAGACCGCACTTAAGTATTTTGACCGTCCAAACGTACAGAAGCAAGGGAGAGCCGCCCATATACTCTTGTGGTACGAGCCTACTTATACTACGTTCTCGGCCGTGGACAACATTCTGATCCCATCCGGCGAAAATCACCTTACGGCCCTTATCTTCTCCAGCTTTAAGACCCTTAGGCAAATTGGTCTCGAAGCTTTTGATTTGGAACACGACGTAGAGCCGGTGGTCGAGGTAATTGTCGAACCAACGAAAGAGTTTGCTGCGGCGGCCGAAGAGGTCGACAAGGCTCTAAACTTAGCGTTTAAGGCAGCCGGTCTTAACTAGCCTAACTCACCGTCCACTTCGGGTCGGGCTGAATTTTCCTTCGGAAATATTTTTACAAATTTAGAAGACTTACTTGGCTCTTATTCTGAGGGTATGGCTAGAGAAAGTCTTACACAGATGGCGCTTGAGAAATGCGAACGATGGCCGACGGAAAGCCAAGGCCACCCGTTCTGGACCTACCCCGACTGAATCTCCTGCACCCATTATTGTCGAGAAAACGGTTCAAGTTCATGATGCCAAGGCGGAAAAGGTTTCCGAGCGATCAGTTACAGAGAAACAGCCGATTTCGGAAGATCGGGGAGAAAGATGTTCAGCTGAAAGTGAAGTCGTCTCCGAGAAGGGCCCCGCCGACAAAAGACCACGCTTAGAGGAGTCGGGTGTGGTCGCTCCTTTTGTTGTTGATCCAAAAGTAAAGAACATGCCGATCTCCTCTGAAGCGTCAGCTTTAAAGATCCAGGTAGTGAGCTTGGTCGCTTGATATCATTGCTTGGTTAACAAGAGCTTTGTCGCGAAGTCGGATTTGGTGGCCATAGCTTAAGCTCCCCAGTCGGCCCTTCTGGTAGGTGACTTCACCTTAACTCTTTGTTTTGATTTTGTTTGCATACGGTATTTCTTCGTATCTAACGATCCCAACTTGTTTTATAGACAGTCAGAAGGATCACTGAATTAGGCGCCGAGATGATCTTCGTGGAAAGGATTGGCCGTTTGCGATCGGAAGTGGGCCAGTCGAGAGGTAGTCGAGCTTGAAGCGATGAGAGCCACAATGGAGAGTGCACTGGCCGAAGCTAAGAAGGAAAGGGCGCAGACTACTGACCAGCTCAGATCGGACACCGATGAGAGGGCAAACGCGAGTGAGGAATCGCTCAAGTTAGCCAAGAAGGCGTTTACCAAGCTGGAGGCCGAATTTGCAAAGTTGAAGATGGCGAAGGAAAAAGCTGACTCTGAGGCTTCCGAAGCATTCGAGGCTGAGCAGGGCGCCGCTCTAAAAAACTATGTAGAAGAGGTCCCCAAGTTCGAGAATCGGGGATTCAAACATGGCTGGCTCAAAGCCCTTGTTGCCGCTGGAGTGACATTGGACATGTTGATTCCATACGAGCAAGTGGATGTTGAGCCGCTAGAGTCTGATCTCGAGGATTGATTTTGGGGATCAAATTATTTTTGTTATGTATTTTTAATTTCAATGTATGTTTTTTGTTAGTTGATTTTCATCTTTTTTGGATTTTCATATGTAAAATGTCCGCTGCTAGCGCCCAATTTATGAATGAAAATTTTCTATGCTCTCAAGTTATTGCTTGTATTGTTTGCTGTATGAGTACATAATTAGAAGAATCAGCAGTTAGAACAAAATGTCATAATTACGTGAGACGGCAAACTTAATAGTCGATTAAATTAATGGATCTGATTTAATCATAAAAATGAATTCATGAGGTGCCGAATAAAACGAACTTATGAATATTGTACTGATGAATGGATTCGTGGAACGGCTGGGGCACTCAAGCCGACTAGATTGATAAATCTGCCCTTGCCCCAGCTGGTTCCTGATCGTATGACGCCGAATAACACGTTACTGATGAATATTGTGCTGGTGAATGGACTCGTGGAACGGCTGGGGCACTCAAGCCGACTAGATTGATGAATCTGCCTTTGCCCCAACTGGTTCATGATCGTATAATGCCGAATAACATGTTACTGATGAATATTGTGCTGATGAATCGATTCGTGGAACAGCTGGGGCACTCAAGCCGACTAGATTGATGAATCTGCCCTTGCCCCAGCTGGTTCATGAAGAAGAACGCCGACTAACAGAAGTTGATGGGGTGATTGGGTCACATGACTCAATCGGCGCCGAGCTGTTGAGGTTTCGATATTAATGAGATTGCCTCAGAGGTGCTACCCTCGTAAGGAATAAATGGGCATGTACTTCGTGAACGAAGGTCCTATTTAGATGCTCTGACAGCAACTCAGTCCAGTTCTTAGAGGAAAACTAAACAAGTGCAAATGTCAAATAGATTTTTCTTCAACAGCAGAGGGGAAGTGAAGAAGCTAATTGAGTTGGGAGGAGACATGAGTCGAAGTGGTGAACCTTCACGCACGGGCAGTAGGACTTCGACGGATCAGGAGAGACACTAATCTCCTCGCCATCGAAGTAGGTCGCCTAGGAGGGACAAGCAGCCACAGCGTAAGTCCCTTCAACCCCGTCTTGGAAGGGAGTCTGACGCGACTCCTCACCCACTGAGTTTTGCGGTCTTCGTGGGTAATAGACCAATGACAAAGGCGGATTCAATCGTTCGAGATCCAAATGTGGCAGTCGAGTTTGCTCGACAGATTTTTTCACCTGAAGTTCAGCAGTCGATGGTAGGTCGACAGGACTTCGAAGTGTTTCGTGAAGGCGTTCACAGGGCGGTGAAGGGACTGTACACCGCTTATGAGATCGGCATGCGTCTCTGCGCCGCTCGCTGCGATATAGAATAGAGAGATGAACGCATTCGGAAGTTAGAAGCTCGCGTCGAAAAGGCCGAGCATAAGCTAAGGAAAATCAAGTCTGCCGAGCCTCAATCAGCCAGCCACTCCAACCCGGTTGTGGAAGAAAGGATTACTCAAAGGCTGATTAGTGATGTGATCGCCGATGGGAACACGGTTAGCATGTTCGCGATTGAGACTGCGAGGGCCGCGGCCTATGAAAAAGGCTTCCATGACGGCCGACTGGTCGGAATTCAGAAGAACAAGGAAAAACTCGCCGAAGAAGTTTGCCGATGTGAAAACCGTGGATTTAAGCACGGCTGGATCAAGGCACTTCAGCAAGCTGAGGCTCTCCAAGCAGCAGGGTTGGATTCTGCGTTGCCGTTGTACCAGCAGAATGATTCTCCTTCTCCGCTTTCGAAATTGAGAAAAGTGATGATGAAGGAGCTGCCGAATAGAAGAAGACCTTGTAATGCTTATCTAGATTGAAAGTGAAATTATGTATTTATTGGCTGATTTTAATAAAACGCTTAGTTTTCAATTTGCAGCGTACTTGTTATTTATTTTAGTACACATTTTATTCTGAATGTTCTCATATTTTAGATTATGTTTATGCAACTTGAACAATCTCATTTTGAATATTAGCATTTTTTGGCGTTTGTTTATATGGTCTGTACGAATGCTATACTTTAATCGGCCCAAAGGCATTATGCGCCGACGGGGCTCCGAATCCGGAGTCTTAATCGGCCCTAAGACGTCATGCGCCGATGGGGCTCCGAATCCGGAGACTGGCCAATCGTGATATCTACGAACGGGGCTCCGAATTTAGAGGCTTAATCAGCCCAAAGGGGTCATGCACTGATAGGGCTCCAAATCCGGAGCCTTTAATTGGCCAATTGTGATATCCACGAAGGGCGCTCTAAATCCGGAGGCTTTATTCGACCCGAAGGCGTCATGCGTCGATGGGGCTCCGAATCCGGAGACTAATTGGGCAATCGTGATATCCACGAAGGGCGTTCCGAATCCGGAGGCTTTTATCGGCCAATCGTGATATCCACAAAGGGCGCTCCGAATCCGAAGACTTTAATAGGCCAATCGTGATATCCACGAAGGGCGCTCCGAATCCAGAGGCTTTATTCGGCCCAAGGCGTCATGCGCCAATAGGGTTCCGAATCCTGAGACTTTAATTGGCCAATCGTGATATCCGCGAAGGGCGCTCCGAATCCGGAGGCTTTTATCAGCCAATCGTGATATCCACGAAGGGCGCTCCGAATCCGGAGACTTTAATTTGCCAATCGTGATATTCACGAAAGGGCGCTCCGAATCTGGAGACTTTTATCGGCCAATCGTGATATCCATGAAGGGCGCTCCGAATCCGGAGACTTTTATCGGCCAATCGTGATATCCACGAAGGGCACTCTGAATCCGGAGGCTTTATTCGGCCCAAATGGGTGATGCGCTGATGGGGCTCTGAATCCGGAGACTTTAATTGGCCAATCATGATATCCACGAAGGGCGTTCCGAATCCGGAGGCTTTTATCGGCCAATCGTGATATCCACGAAGGGCGTTCCGAATCCGGAGACTTTTATCGACCAATTGTGATATCCACGAAGGGCGCTCCGAATTAGGAGACTTTTATCGGCCAATCGTGATATCTACGAAGGGCGCTCCGAATCCGGAGGCTTTTATCGGCCAATCATGATATCCACGAAGGGCACTCCGAATCTGCATGCTTTATTCGACCCAAAGGCGTCATGCGCCGATGGGGCTCCGAATCCGGAGACTAATTGGCCAATCGTGATAGCCATGAAGGGCACTCCGAATCTGGAGGCTTTTATCGGAACACTTCTGAACTAGTTTGAACAGTGAGTAAACAGGAATCTTTGCATAACAAAAATGAAGTGTGTACATGGTGAGCCATTCAGGACTAATATCATTCCCCACAGGTCGGGTTTAATAATAGAATTTGCGCAAGTGCGTTGAATTCCAAGGCCGTGGTAGACTCCTTCATGACATATCTTTGAGCCGATATGCCCCTACTCCTACGATCGAATCAATTTGATAGGGGCCGTCCCAATTTGGACCCAATTTTCCATCCGCCGGCTTCTTGGCAGCTGGAAGTACCTTCTTCAGGACCAACTCTCTTGGTGTGTAGCGGCGCAGCTGAACCCGTTGATTATATGACTTGGCAAGCTGCTGCTGGTACCGCGCTATGGACGCAAGAGCACGGTCTCTTTGTTCTTCAATCAGAATCAAATCCAAAGCCAACATCATGTCATTTTGGCCCATATCAAAAACTTGCAATTTCAGGGTTGGGTGGCCAATTTCTAGGGGTATGATGGCCTGGGTTCCAAAGCATAGAGCAAACAGTGTTTCTCCAGTGGATCGCCTCGGCATAGTTCGATAAGCCCACAACACACTTGGCAATTCTTCGACCCATTTGCCTTTAGCTTTCTCCAGCCTTTTCTTGATGCCGTCCAAGATGGATTTGTTAGAGGCTTCGGCTTGACCATTGCTTTGTGGATAAGCCGACGTAGAAAAGTAAGGCCGAATACCATATTTGCTGCACAACTCTTGATAAACACCACAATCAAACTAGGTCTCGTTGTCTGAAATTAGAGCTCTTGGAATGCCGAATCATGTTATGATATTTCTCCATATAAAGCGCTTAACATCAGCATCTCGAATGTGAGTTAATGCCTCCGTTTCGACCCATTTTGTGAAATAATCTGTCGCGACGATTAAGTATCGCTTGTTCCCTGGGACCCTTGGCAATGGTCCTTCGATATCAAGTCCTCACTGGGTGAACGGCCAGGGACTGGTAATGGAGCTTAACTCTTCAGCAGGCAGATGGGTTAATGGGAAGAACTTCTGGCATTGTTCACATTTCTTCACATAGCATTCGGCATCAGATCTCATTGTTGGCTGGTAATACCCCTGTGTTATAGCTTGATGGGCCAAAAAGCGCCCGCTAGAATGGGCACCACAACTGCCCTTATGTATTTTAGTCAAAAGTTCTTCGACTTTGTCCGGGTGTACACATTCCAGGTATGGACCAGAAAAGGATTTTTTATAAAGTCTTCCTTGCGGATCCAAGGAGTATCGCAGGGTTTTGTTTCGCAGCTTGTGCACTTCTTTTTTGTCCGCTAGGAGCTGTTCGAAAGACAAGAATGCAGTAATGGGGTCCATCTAACTCGGTCCTGACTCTATGACATTGACCTAGATTTCCTCCGAAGGGGCAATGCTCGGCTCCGGGATGAAATCTACTTCGATGGTCCGTTTAATCTCTGAGTTGATAGCGGAGGCTAGGCAAGCTAGGGCATCTGCATGTGTTCTGGTCACGTGTTATCTGATTCAATTCATGATGGTTAAATTTGGCCAGCAAGGTGCTAGCCGATTTCATATAAGCCGCCATACGGTCATTTTTAGCTGCGTACTCCCCCTTCAGCTGATTGATCACCAATTTTGAATCACAAAATATCAGTAAACGCCGAGCACCCAGAAGGTGTGCATTTCTCAAATCGGCCAGAAGGGCTTTGTATTCGGCCTCGTTATTTGATGCTTCGAAGCCGAGTTTGATGACCTACTCAATTATTGCGCCGTCAGAAGCCATGATTACTACTCTGGCACTACTGCTCCGTTGATTGGATGATCCATCACAATACAACTGCCCAATGTCCCCAACATAGATTCTCCAGTTCGGTTTAGGTCGAATTTCATCAGACTTGAAATCGGCAAGACCCCCAGTAAATTCAGCTACAAAGTCGACAAGCACCTGCTCCTTGATTGAAGTTCAAGGTAGAAACTGAATGTCGTATTGGCTGAGTTCAAGAGCCCACTTTGAAACGCATCCTGATGCTTCCGCACTGCGTAGTACTGATCGAAGGGGGTAATCTGTTAGCACCTCGATGTTGTGCCCCTGGAAGTAATGCATCAGTTTTCTTGCCGCCATGACTAAGGCTAGGATGAGTTTCTCCAGCGGCAGGTAGCGTGTTTCGGCATCGACCATTACCTTGCTCACATAATACACTAGCCGCTGCTCCCCCAGCACTTCTTTAATCAATACGGCGCTGACGGCCCGGTCAGAAACTCCCAGATATAAGATAAGCGGGTCGCCTGCCGAGGGTGTTGTCAAGAGGGGAACTGATCGAAGGTAGGTTTTGAGAAGAAGTGTCGGCAGCGATCTGTAGACCGACTGATGAACCTGTTGAGTGCGGCAGCCATCCCCATCAACTTTTGAACCTCTTTTACCGAACGAGGGGAGCCGAGTTCCAAGATTACTGTGATTTGCCTCAGGTTGGCCTCAATTCCTCGGTGGTTGACAATGTAACCCAAGAACTTGCCAGAGCCGATCCCAAATGCACATTTGGAAGCATTCAGCTTCATTTTGTATTTGCGTAGAATGCCGAATGTCTCCTCCAGATAGGCTATATGATTCTGCTCTTCCTTGGATTTGACCACCATGTCGTCAATGTATACTTCCATAGTGTGGCCGAGTTGCTCTTTAAACATGGTGGTGACTAGTCTCTGGTAAGTTGCCCCTACATTCTTCAGTCCCAAAGGCATAACCTTGTAGCAATAGGTTTCTCTTAGGGTGAGGAATGCAGTCTTGTCTTGGTCCTCCGGATGCAAGGAAATTTGATGGTAGCCTCTGTAGGCATCGAGGAAACTCATGCGCTGATGACGTGTTGTAGCATCTACCGGTTGGTCTATTCTTGGGAGAGGAAAACAATCTTTGGGGTAGGCTTTGTTTAGGTCTGTGAAATCAACGCAAACTCGCTAGGTCCCATTCTTCTTCTTCACAACCACAGTATTAGAGAGCCATGTAGGGTAGGTCACTTCCCTAATTGCCCCGACATCAAGCAACCGGTCAACCTCTTCAACAACTGCGACAATGTGCTCTGCGACTGATCGCCGGCTTTTCTGAATGATTGGCTTGCATTTAGGGTCGACATTTAAACGGTGTTGCGAAACAGATGAATCTACACCCGGCATCTCATATGGAGTCCACGCAAATATATCAAGGTTGTCGAGCAGGAAGGAAATTAGCTCTTGTCGGTCGGCTTGATTGAGGGAGGCGCCGACCATGAAGAACCTGTCTGGGTTGCCGTTGATTTTAACTCAATCTAGGTCTTTCATGGCCTTTTCATTTGGGAGCCGCCCAACGTTGTCGAGGCTCTCGCGATCTATTACCTCAATAGAGTTCACTTGCAACTCCTTTGGCGTCTTTTGGGCAAGGAGATAACATGCTTCTACCGATTTCTGAGAGTCACGGATTTGCTCAATGCCGCGTTCTGTGGGAAAGCATAACAACTGATGATAGGTGCTTAGCACGGCCTGTATAACATACAACTAGAATCGCCCCATGATGAGATTATACAGTGATGGCAGCCTGACGACCAAGAATTCCACATCCACCGTTCGGGAGCCCGCTCAGATTGGTAGTGTGATTTTTCCTAATGGGTATTCTGGATTGGCGTTGAAGCCGAATAATGGCTAAGGAGCTGGAGAGAGATCCGATTCTGAGAAGCCAAGTTTGGTAAATGTCTTGTAATACATAACCTCTTATGTGCTCCCCGGATCAATGAGTACGCGCTTAATGGTGAATCGATTTACGCGTAACTCAATTATCAAGGGATCGATGTGAGGAAGTGTCACTCCGGCCAGATCTGAATCATCAAAAGAAATGCTTGTAGCTTCATGGGTCCGTTTAGCCGAAGTGAGTTGATTTTGAGGGTCGGGATTCAACTGAATCGTATGCACTGCAGATGAAATTGGCAGGCTGTATATCATGTGGATCACGCCGAGTGGAGGGGAATCCTATCTCAAGGCTATTGCTTTGGTTGAGTTGCTCTTTCAGACATACTATTGTAGCCGACCATCCTGTACCAATTCCTCCAGGTGATCCTTCAATGCATAACAACTCTCAGTTTCATGGCCATGATCCTTGTGATACTCGCACCGCCTATCCCGTCTTCGAGTGTCGGGAGGTCCCACGATCTTTGACGGCCACTTGAAGAACGAAAGATGTTGGATTTTGGACATGACCGTGCTGATCGGTTCTGACAACTTAGTATATTTTTTGTCGGCGCGTCTTGTGCGCCTGCTGTCGATTTGCAGTTGTTCATTCGCTAGGTGGGAGCATTGGTCACTTGATCGACGAGAATCTCATCTCTTATCTCGTTTCGCCCGATGCCGTCGTTCAGGGCTCTAAGGTGCTACAGAATTTAACAGCTGAGCAATTTCAGCAGGAGCCGTCTTATTGGTCACATTTCCGGCTTTAACCCTCAAGGCATCATCTTCCACTTTACAGTATTCTTTAACTTTCATCAACGACCAAACTGCTTTTGGGAGGCCGTCCGTCAAAGAGCCGGAGGGCACCTTTGTCGGGATCTCCCATCTTGAAGGCGGTGATGGCCATAGAGTCATTGTAAGCATCGTCTACCAGATTGAAACATTCCCAATACCGTGCCGAGTAGGCACGAAGGGTTTCCCCTGGTTGAATCTGCATTGCCCAGAGGGAATCAACTTGCTTTGGCTGGACCTCATTAGTGATAAACCTTGCCCTGAAGGATTTTTGGAGTTGGTGGAAGCTTTTAATCGAAGCCGGCTCCAGTTTATAATACCACCTGACAGTTAGTGGTCCCAAACTGCTCGAAAATATTCTGCACATCAAAGCCTTGTCATCTACATGCAACGTCATGGCTTGCTTGTAATGGCGGATGTGATCGGTGGGGTCTGATTTACCGTTGTACAAGGTAAATGATGGTGCTTTGAATTTCTTGGGTAGCACTGCCTTTGCAATCCGTCGTACAAAGGGATCGTGTTGATCTTCATCCGAACTGTTTCTTCTTCGCTTATGCCTTATACGGGGACTCTCTTCAGAAGAACTGGTAGTTTCAGGTCGCCCCTTCTTCTTGGGCTTCGGGGATAATGAGTCGGAGTCGCTATCAGTGTCGTCTTGTCGGGCTCGAGGTCGTTGGAGGTCGTTTCGGATTTAGGCGTACAACTTGTTTAGACTTCGCCACTTCCAAGGCCAAATCTTGACGAAGACGTTCGTTCTCAGCGATCATGTTCTCCAACCTCTGTTCGTTTTGCTTTGCTTGTTCCATGATCGCCTGCATTGTCTCATGCTCCGAAGTCGAGGGTGAGGTGAAGTTCAAGGCACGTCTTGCGGTGATAGTCTCCGGTCCAAGGATGTTTGTTGGAGTGAGGTCGTCTCTTTGTGTGGTTTCGTCAATGACTATCGAAGGGTCTTCTGTTATGCCCGCCATAGATATATTTGAGTATTCCCACAGACGACGCCAATTGTGGAGAAGTGGTTTGGAAATACTCTTCTGATCTTGGGGGACATTAATGATCCTCAGCTAGTCACCTGAAAAAGAATTAACACTCCAGTCGGGGATGCCGGAATTAGCACTTCGACAGACAAGTCAGTCTCTACACTCTGAATTACTTGTCTTTTAAGTTAAGTGTAATAGTTCTCACATACCTTTCTTAGACTGTTGTTCCTTTGTTTATATTCGTTTCCAGGGCCTCGGGGCCTGGTCCACTTTTCGCTCACTATCCGCTTATTTATTTGGCCCCATAGTTCAATAGTTACTCGGCCTATTTATTGTATTCGGCCTCCTGATCGTGCAAATTAGAGCCGAGTAATGTCTACTTCTAGAGCGTACGCTTCTGCAAATTATTCGGCTCCCACAATATGTAACATCCAAGTTCCACTTGTAGTTAATTATTTACCTTAAAATGAGGATAATATTTGTAGTTGTTTCGAATATATGGATGCACACCATTTCTCGGTTGAGGCCTTACCCAATGAATAGACATCATTGTAACAGCTTTTAACACATTCTTAAAGTATTTTGAAATCGTTTCGCTAGAATGTTGAAATCTTTCTTGGACATTTCTGTTTCGAATGTCACCGCCAACAATATACAAAAATATTGCAACCTACTCCTGAACCGAGACTTTTCGTCCAGTTTGAAGGCCATAATTATTCTGTAACAAGAGTTGTCCAAAGTTGGCACAAGAAATACAGGTCCTTGTGGACAAAGTAAAGATAATTTGCTATTTTTTGGGGATATAAAAAGTGTCCAAAGTGACTTGATGATTAAACCCCTATTTGCACCTATTAATTTGACACCCATTAATTTGAATCTTTCACATGTATAAAAAAATTACAAATTAAAACCATATTAATTAGACAGCTCTTTTAGTATGGATATGGTACATCCAATATGGACTTCAAACTCGAACCATTCTTTGACAATAATGTATAGAAAAGACAAGGCACAAGCACATGATTATAATAGTAATCACAGAAAGGACATTAGCCGGTGTTGGTAACATAAAATTGTCATTCAACCCAATTTAACCATTTGGGGTATCTACTGAAAACCAAAAAGAACAAGGAGTTGCTGCTGGAATCAATATTTTCAGTAATTAATCATATTCAGCTAAAAATGAAAACAAAGCAATTGCAAAGGCATAAAGTCATTTCATTATCTTGACAGTTCAGCAGGAAGAGGAAGGAAGGCGGAGAGAGTCACATATTGTTTAACACAAAATTTGAGCTCACATCCTCAAAATTGTGACCTTATTCAACCAAGGGCTGACAACAAAAGCATATAAACTTACAAATTAACCCCTTGATTTTGAAAAGTAAAACCAGACCTGTTTCATTAATATGATAGATATCATATTAAAAAAAATTATAAACTTTATTAATTTATATAACATTTCTCTATATTAAGAAATGTGATGAATGTTTTACTCTATTTTTTATTTTTTTTTTTTTTATTTTTGACAGATAAGTTACAATGTGTGAATGTAGAATGTTGAGTTGTCTAGATGTATAAATTGCATTAAATTAGATATCATAAATGGACATAGCAGACAATACCACATTGACATTGTAAAAGAATGCAAAAGCACTCCATCAAGATATGAACAACCAGTTTAGTGGAACAGAAAGTCAAACAAAACAAACCCAATTAACATGTACTCATCAAATAACAAAAACTTAAAATTTCCTCATTCGGATCATCAGCCATATACACAAAGAATTGGAAGTCAATACAAATAAAGCTACAAATTATCACATGTTGTCTTGGTACTTAATTCATTGCTATGGCTCATGACTTTCTCTACCAACCACATCTAAACAAAGAAATATACAAACGTATAAACCTGTATCTTTGGATCATAAGCAGTAATCCAATTTAACATAAGCAAAAAAATTAAATTTTTAGATTTGAAGAAGAAATTAAATATCTTTCTCAATTTAGAAGAAATAAATCCTTCTTTTAAGATTCTGAGCATATCACTTGAGAGCACAATAATATAGCCCCTAAGCTTGTTCATAAAACTAGAAGAAAGCATAGCAGTAACTGAAAGAATAGCCAATGACAACAATTCAAGTGCTTTCCTTTCCTGGACAACCAACTCATGAAAGATATTAATGAGGCAAACATCTTTAACAAAGCTCTACTAATAGCATGAGTTTAATCTTTCTCATTAACATAGCACAATCCAAAGACAGGTTTCAAGAAGAAAAAAAGGAAATGGAAAAAGAATAGGAATACAACCTACAAAAGGGAAAACGATGAATCTACCTCAGAGAAAAGTAAATAGAACTGACTAAACTAGTGTTTTTGTTTACCAAACACAGGTTTCATCTATTTATTCCTAGCAGACCTGTCTGTGATCAATACGCATAAATGGGGAAAAATAGGAAATCAATTTCAATTGATGTTTTTTTTGCTAAATGAAATCTTTAACTAAAACAAAAAATAGAAAAAGGGCGCCAAACTGAAGAAAAAAAAAAAAAAAGATTGAGAAGAGGGTATCAAACCATTTCACAGTAATCAGATACACCATTTCACAGTAATCAAAGAGAGAAGGGAAAGAAGAGAGAGAGAGAGAGAGAGACTGAGAAAAGAGAGCGAGGTAACAACTCGCACACCATTTCACAGAGAAACCAACAAAAAAATCCCTAAATTGATGTATATATATATATAACATACAAAGGGTGTGAAATCTTACCTTTTTTGTGCAGATCAACGGAAAACAAGGGGCCAAACTGCATGATTGGCTACAATCTTGGAGATGTGGAGGAGTTTGTCATCGGTCGCAAGAGAGGAGAGGAGAAGCAGAGAGGAGAGTAGTGTGAGCGGAGAGGAGATTAGGGCAATGGGAAAGAGGGTATATATCATGACAATTTCGTAATCTTCTCAATTTTGGAGGGGCATTTAAGTCATTTTAACCCCCCTTACCAGCTGCTTGCATAAGTCGAATTTGGTTAAGCATCCCCCAAGCTACTTTGAAAAATAAGCTGAAAATAGCTTCACTTCAGCTATTAGTTATTTTGATAAGTTGTGCCAAACACTCTAAAATAGCTTAAATAAACTGCTTATAATCTGTGCCAAACAAGCACTACAACTATCTGTAACTATACATACAATCATAGACCTATGAATCTAGTAACTATACACCAACATCCGTGTGCATATCTTCTTGCACCAAACAGCCCCAAGACAACTTAAATAAGCTTTGGAAGAAGAAAAAAAAAAAGCAAGATTACCGGGAAGCTAGGAGTGCTTTCGGTTTTACCTTTTTCATTATCAACTTTTAGCTTGAGAAAAATTACACCATAAATAATTTCAAAAACACGCTAATGTTGGAGCATGAAGGACAAATTTCAACCAGATCAAGCTAGACTCGGACATGGCAGAACTAAAAGAAACTACCTGGAACTTTCATTCATCACCTCGAATAATGCTTTATGTAAACCTTACACAATGTAATAATACATTAAACAAAAATGCCACAATAATAATAATAATGATATACAACTAATTTAATCCAATCTTCCACCCTACAGAAAAATGTTGCCTTCCCAATTTAAGGGAAGAGAACCCATTTCGTGCCTCATCCGAATTTCAATTGTCCTAATTCTAAATTACAAAACCAAGAAAAGGAGATGGAAAAAGCGAACAAATTACATGTGTGTAAGCAATTTAGCAGACAACTTGGGAACCGCAATGAAATGTGCACGTGGCCAGATATCAAAATTCAGCTGAGCCAGGTGTCCGAGGGAAAGGTATTGCATCTCTTATATTCTCTATCCCAGTTGCAAATTGCACAAGCCTTTCAAACCCTAGTCCGAATCCCGCATGAGGAACTGGCAAAAAAATAATAATAATAATAATAAATTTAATATGTTCTAAGTTCTTGACAATTCAGAAAAATGATATATATATATATATGTTTACACGAATGATTTTCACACACACAGCCTCATCGACCTCTGGTGTACCAAAACACCAGGGTTTTGAGTCATTTGAAACCCTAAGCAGTGAATCAAAGGGTGGAATGTTGCCAAGATATTATTATATCTAAAGATTAGATATGTAAATTGCTATTTAAAACAAGATGACCTGAACCATAACGCCGCAAATCAAGATACCACCAATAGCTTTCCTTATTGAGCTTTAAGTTGTCCAAGCGATCTTCTAGATACTCAAGACGTTCTTCTCTTTGGCTTCCACCAATAAGTTCACCAACCTGACACAAAAAAGAGCACCTTTCAAGAGAGAGAGGAGGAGGATTGGAAGAAAGCTTTAATTTCATTCCAATTTCCCCAAAAGAACTGGGGCATAGTTTTCCTGAATATTTGAAGTTCTCACACACACCAAGACGCAATTTAAGTAACTGTCTTACTAAGCATGTAGGATAAGCAAGTTAGGTATCAGCTTACTATTACTTAATTATTAATTTTTTAGAAATTGAATACAGAAAGATAATAAGTAAGATTTTCATCACTTTTTTTACAACTTTTACACAAGTTCACCGAGGGCATGGCCGTAACTGTACAAGAGATGAGAAAGCAGAAAGAGTTTTTTCTGGCCTATTACTTTTTATTGGCAATTAAGTCAATTTTATCATAATAAAAGCAAAGGATAAAGATTATAGTGCTCAGTGTCACGGCCTTGGTTTTTCCAAGCCAACCGTGCGGCCTTAGATGCTTGTAGCACGCCTTGCTTGCACCTAAGTAGGCCTTCTTGGAAGAGAGCTAGGAGAGATTCACACACACACAAGAAAAAGCTTAGAGAAAGTTAGTGAGAGAGCTCTTGAAGAATGCTTGCTTTGTATTGCTTTGGAATGCTTTTGGATTACTTGTGAATGGTTTGGGCAAATGAGACCCTCCCCTTTTATAAGTTACAAAGAATATTCTAGAACTACAATGATGGAGAGTGTTCTAGACATTTCCTCCTACTTCATCTTATGGACTATTCTAGAATCATTCTAGAATGTACATATCTAGAAGGATCTACAAATATCTACAATTATGTAAAATTCTTTACAAGACTCTAGAGAGTTCTAGAAGCTTCTAGCAATCTCCACAACCTTCCAGAGCTTTCTAGTGAGGGGCAGCATCAAAATTTGTCAGTCTGTGACACTAGGTCTTTTTGTTTGTTTGTGTTGTCTCTCGGAGCAAGAGGCATTTGCCTTTGTTTTGTTGCTCCTAAGGACTATGCATTGAGCTTTGTATATATTTTCATTTTTTGGTAATAAAACGCTTGCTTACCAAACCCACCCCCCCCCCCACCCCCCCAAAAAAAAAAAAAAGGATGCGTCAAGTACACATTAGTAGAAAAGAAACATTTAACATGATTCTAAAACTGAGCAAGCATATACATAATTGAAAATATTAGGGGCATGGAAAGACCTAAACTGACATGGGATGCAATAGTAAAGAAGAAAATGGATTTATTTATTTTAACTGAGCATATAACCTTGAGCAGAATGGCAAAAAAGGGTTCGTGTAACTGATCCCACTTGACAAGTCGCAATAAAGTGGCAATAAAGATAAATCAAGCAATGGACACATACCCGAGGAACCAACATATCCATCGCTGCAACAGTCTTTCCATCATCATTTTGCCTCATATAGAATGCCTTTATCTCCTGAAAGTCATAAATTAAGAATCTTATAGTATCAGTTTCACTTTAAGTTTTCCATGTAAACTAAAGTAAGAAAAAAAACCATACCTTGGGGTAGTCTCTTAGTATTATAGGGCATCCACCAAAGGCCACTTCAGTAATATACCGTTCATGCTCACTTTGCAAATCACAACCCCATTTCACCTACGAAATGAAAAACTGGTAAATGAACAAGTAGTGTATTACGCTCGATTGCATATTATTATTAAGGCCAAGTTTGGCATCCTCCAAAAAATTCAAAAAGTCAAAAAGTCACTATCCTATTTAAGTCACATCATCTTATTTAAGTCACATCACCTCTCTAACACATCACTTCAAACCCAACCCAAATCCAACCCATATTTCATAAAAAGTCAAAAAGTGCACTTATTTAGTCTTCCCAAACTTGCCCTAAGTCTTTTACATAGTTGTCAAATTGGGATTCGAATAGTTAATTGAAATGATCTTGCACCAAATCGCGAATTGAATAATGAATAGTAAAAATTCGGTTACTTTTTCTAAATTACTTAGAAGAATATATATACACACCTAGATGTTAAATATAGCTTATGAATATGAAATATTTAAACCTAATAAAAATATTGTTATGAATGATGATCACATAATTTAATAGGTAAGAAGTTAACAGAGATTCCTATGTAAGATTACCATCTTACTTTTTTTTTTCTTTTTTAGATATTTTTATCAACCATTCTTAATAAAGATAGTAACCAAATAGACAAACTATCAATTTTCAAAATAACAATAATTAACAACAATATTGATATTTGGACAATAAGCATACATACTTTTCCAAGTAATAGTGACCAAATAATAAGAAATAATTATTTAGGATATTTTATTTTAAAATCTAAAACATTTTAAAAGGTATAATTGACCTCACCCTTGTAATATTCAACTATATTCAATTTAATAAAATAGCAATAAATAATTCTTGGTGTGAGTAACTTTAATCTTAAACATCTTTAGAAAATAATATTGTGATTTTTTAAGGCAAAAAAAGAAAAGAAAAGAAAAGTTAAAATATGCTGGATCTGACTAAATCTGATTGGATCTTATTAAAAAGTCCATGATCACTAAAATAACAACAAATCATGTATATATATTGGTTATTTGGTATTAAACGATATTAAAAGTTGTATTATGTCATTTTCACTAAACAAATTGGAGAAAAAAAAGGTCGAAAATATGTTTGACACAATAATTTTAAGAATTAAATGAATCGTAAAAAGTGAATCAAATCATGAATCAATTGTAAATCATGTGATTCCCTAGAGATTCGCTTCCAAAATAGATTCACCCATAAATTCATATCAATTTTGCAAAAATAACGAATCGAATCGTGAATTGTAAGATTCTAATATTATAATTATTTAATATCAACTTTATAGTAGCTCTGATTATTAGTGGATCAAATTGATCATCACAACTTCAAAAGAATATGTAAAATACAATACCAATACCTCATTGAACTCACCAAAATACAAAAAGTTAGATACAAAGGTATGCAAAGGAATAAAGAGTACCTGGAATTCAAACTTCTTATTTGATCTAAGAAGAAGCTCAATTGCATCAGTGTAAGTCAACTGCACAAAGTTCTTCTCCACCACGTCCTGTCAAATTGATAAGGATAAAAGAACTCCCAAATAAGAGATAAAAATAGAAAAAATCTATAACCCGAGAAGTACTTTATCAACATATTTGCATAGATAACAAAGTTATATTACTAGATAACTGGAAAGTGTTCTGGTTTTAAAAAAGTGTTGAAGAATAAGTTACGCTGTAAATTCATACACTCAGTCGGTTGATAATTCCTTTCTCAATCCAAGTATTGAAGAAATCCATATCCTCCTTGCAGTGTTCGAGGACGTGCTTTACCTTCCATGTATAAAAGTTATATGACTCCAATAGTCCAACTTTATAAGAAAATGTAACACATGAAATGAGAAATCAATTCCAGAATATGGTACTATAATAAACAATAAAATAGATGTGAAAAAGTAACATACTACGTACTGGAGATAGGCAGTTGCACAGGCCATGTCATCATTCAGGTCAGCAAATGCAAGTTCTGGTTCAATCATCTAAGGAAAAAGGGAGAATATTTGTAAGATATGTCATTCAATAGTAAATCAACACATAGAACATGAATCAAAGATCAAACAATTTAAGCTAATAAGTACCCAAAATTCGGACAAGTGTCTAGAAGTGTTAGAATTTTCAGCTCGAAATGTAGGACCAAATGTATACACCTGGAAATTAAATAATTATGTCAAACTTAAAATATACAAAGAATAAGAAAAATTCAAAATACCAAAGTTTTGCTCAACAGTTGCATAAAATTCAGGATAAGAATGAGATAAGAATGTTTACGTCAGAGAGAGCAGTAGCATATGTTTCAGCATTGAGTTGGCCAGAGACAGTTAAAAATGCTGGCTTCCCAAAAAAATCCTGGCGCATGAAATAAGGAAAGGGATTTGGCATTAACAGTATTTCATAAATACAAACATGGCACTGACCTTCTAGAACTTGATTAAGAAGCTAATAAGCAATTTCCACACAAGAAGTATCACTGAAGAAGGATAATCCCAACTCCTTTCGTCAAAATATACATATCTACATACATATGAACAATGCATCATATTCCTTTGAACACAACACGCTCATCCTCCACGAATGAATTACTAATTGGCAAATCCCAAATTTCCCCCTATTTTATTGCACAAGAAAAAAATTTCTCAAAAATATAGGTGGTACCATTTGATATGAGTGCTCCTAATAGCACCCCACTTTTTTCGTTGGATCCCCACCTCTTCATTATTTTTTATTGCAATATTAACCCATCATAAAATTCCAATTTTATCCCCATCCCTAACCTCCCAAACCCCAACCCAACCCCCACCCCACCCCACAGCTATAGCCACCCTCCCTTGCCCACCCCCAGCTCTGGCCACCCACATAGAATATCGAATGCACGTTCATAGCAATTGAGTAAATAAAATGAAGTTTGAATTGCCCCTCCATGTACAAAATTACTTTATAAATGGATGGTGTACTGTAAAAGGGATAATGTTTGTATTAATGTTAGATGCAAAAGTATTTGGAGAACAATATATGGTAGTTCAACCAACCAAGACCAACTAGCCAAAATAGACTAGTTACGGAAATGAATTTCAGAATTTCGAAGGTCGGGTACTTAAGATGGTCATGTACTTCAATCTACATAGAACCCATGCACACTATTTTGGCTACAAGGTATAGGTGAATAGCTTGGATATGAATTTGACTTGCCTGTGACCAATCAATAAGACCATTTTCTGTTTTTGGAATGGCATTTGCCAGAGAATCAGCGGGCTCTTGAGAGCTTGGAATCTGTAAAATCAACACAAAATAAAACTTTTAGAACAAACAAAAAATAAACAGGACAACTGGAACTGGAAGCAATTGTAGTGGACTTAAGATACAATTTATTTAATTTTATCAGCAATACCACTAATTATGTGGCTTCGGAGCTTCTCCTATGAAATTCAGATATTGCTTGTTCCAATAAGACATTAGCTCAAATCACTTATATTTCAGATCTATACACCATGCATTTCAAAGTTGAAACTAACTAGTAAATCAAAATAGGGCAAATTACCTACACGCCCTTGAGGTTTAGCTAAATTACAGATTCCTCCCTGAGGTTTCAAAAATTACATCTAGCTCCCCGAGGTTTATATTCGCATAATAATTTAACCCCTGCCGTTAACTAAACGTTAAGAATGGTTAGCTGACATCACCAAAATATAAATTGTGAACGATATTGCCCCTGATACCTTTCCAAAGCACCAAACAACCTAATTTAACCTAAAATACCTTTGATAAATTAACAAAATTTACAAAAAAATTACGTTAGATAGAAGAAAAAAATTTAAGTTTTTGGAACCATGTTTGGTTTGTTGTTTAGAAAAAAAATTCAGAATTTTTTTAAAAAATAAAAACTAATTTAATAAAAATAAATATGAAAAAATATATTTAATTTGTAGAAATTATTTCTAACCATTCAAAAGATAAAATTATATAAAAATAATTATTATTTTTTATTTTTTATTTCTTAACCAAATTAATTTTTAATTTTTTTAAAAATAAATTTCTAAAAATCAAACCAAACATATTCTAAGAATCTTTTGATAAGCCATTTTTTGTGTTGGTAACTTATTTAATTATATGTTAATTTTATGATATTTTCACCATCTGACACTACAACATATAAGAGTTTTAGAGACCAATTTTTTTTATCTTTAAAAGTGAAAATTTTGCTGCAAAAGATATTTAAGGACTAATTTCTATCGTCGTAAGGATAGTCGTTAAAAGGTCGCCCTAAAAAGTCAAAAACAAGGCTTTCAACGATAAAATTTTGAAAATGTCACTAATAAATAGACTTTTAAAGACAAAATAATTTGGTATCAAAATGGTTTATTTTTTGAGACACAAAAAATTTGGTACCAAAAAGATAATAATTAATCACTAATGTTCAATTTTCGTTGCTAAAAATATAATGACACTTTTTGGAACAAAAATATTTGGTCCCCTAAAAATAATTTTGTCTCTAAATTTTGGTCTCTAAAACCTTAATTTTTTGTTGTTTGATAAGTGTTTTTTCATTTAAATTTTGCATTTCATAACTTATTTAAAAATGATAATTTAGCTAAACCTCGGGAGGAATATATAATTTAGCTAAACCTCAAGAGGGTGTCGGTAATTTGCCCTTATTTCCCAAAGGGCATTTTATTCAATTTATGATCTCCGTTAACGGCGTTAATTGCGGTGGGGTGGGATGTAATTTTTGAAACCTCATAGGGAATCTGTAATTTAACTATACCTCAAGGGAGCGTAGATAATTTGCCCATCAAAATAAACAAGTAACTATACTTGAGAAGAAACAAAAAATATTGCCTTTTAATGAAGAAAAAATGGAAACAACATCCACTCCAATCTCAAACATAGATGCAGAAAAAGTACCCTTGCTAATGGGATATCAACTCAGGAGTGTCTACAGATACATGTTCAATTTAATCCATAACATATCAAATGTGAACAGCAACTTAATTCAGTACTATATATAAACCAATCCACACAATGATGCAAGTTTAACTAATTCCAATCTCAAACTTTGAAACAAAGATCATGTTGCATATTCAGCCACAAAAAATAGAAGAAAGATAAGGTAAAGGAGAAACCCCCAAAAGAAAAAAAGAAAAAAGAAAACACAAGATATGAGGATATCTCCTCCAATAAAAGCCAAAGAAGATGCAATAGTTAAACAAGAGGCAGTTGGAAAAAGCAAAATGCATAGAATCACTTAACAGAAGAAAATGTAAATGAACCAATGTAGTAGGAATGGCAACAGGTCGGGGCGGGGCGGGGGACCACACTCCCCGTCCCCGATCCCCGAAGGTTAAAAAATCCCCGTCACCGTCCCCTAACGGGGATCGGGTTTCCCCGACCCCAAAAAATCCCCGAGTTTTTTTTTTTTAAAATTTTGTTCAAGAACAACAAATCAATATAACAGATCTTAGTACCAACAATCATCATCAACAGATTTAAATTTTAAAAAAATAATCTAAAAGAAAATATATATATATTTTTTCATCATCATCAACAGATTTAAATTTTAAAAAAAATAATCTGAAAATATATATATATATATATATATGTGTTTTCATCATCATCAACATATTTAAATTAAAAAAAATAATCTGAAAAAAAAAAAAAATGTTTTCAACAACAATACCAACAATCATTATCAACAACACAATATAACACCAACAAGATCAAATCAAAGAGAGAGAGAGAGAGAGATAACAGATCTGAGTACAGATCTAACAGATCTGATCGACGGTGGCTGTGGCGGTGGGTTCGGTGGTGGTGAGAGAGAGACGGACCTTCTGCTGCGGTGGTGGTGGCGGCGGTGGCCATGAGGAATAGAAAGAGACGAAGTGGAGAGAGAGAAAGAGAAATCGAGGTGAAGAGAAGAGAGAGAGAGAGGGAGGTCGGGGCCAGCGGTGGTGGTGGGACAAGACGACTGTAAGAGTGAGAGAGTTGAGAGAGAGAGAAGAAAGAGAGTTGAGAGAGAGTGAGAGAGAAGAACGAGAGAGTGAGAGTGAGAGTGAGAGTGAGAGTGAGAGTGAGAGAGTGGTAGACCAGTGACCACGGGTTGTTTGTATTGTGTGTGAGGTAGGGTTTGGTTTATTATATATATATAAAGGGTACTATAAAAGTAATTTTACTTCGGGAAAATTCGGGGACGAGGACGGGGACAGGGCCGGGCCGGGGCTTAAACACTGACCACCATCCCCGGCCTGAAACAGATCGGGGATTGATTTTCAAATACCGTCTTCTCCCCGTTGGGGGTATTTTTCGGGGAAAAACCGCTCAAATCGGGGTCGAGGATCCCTGTCGGGTCGGTTTCAAATTGCCATCCCTACAATGCAGCCATGCAGAGTGCAAATTTTCTTGTTGAATAATCAAGCATCAAATATTTGTTGACATTATCCACCAAGTGAAGCAAGACAGAGCATACCAGAGTAGTAACACAAAACTGTTCACCAGCTCCTTCACAATCTGAACCAGTAATGATAGGACTAGATATCCAAACAAAGCCATTTTCTTGAAAAAATTTATGTGTAGCATAGGCCAAAGCATTCCTCACCCTTGCAACCTAAAATCAGCTCACACCATAAACATAACTAGATTATAGACCCAAAGAAGATACCTGATGTTAGAAGCCACTACATATACAACAATGTAAGAAAGCATAACCATATCAAAACAGTCAACCTTTAGATAGTAAAACAGAATACACAGACAACAAGCGGAATCAGAATGACTCATCCAAATAAACATGATTTAAAGGCATAACACATCTGAATTATTGGCAAGCTTGTATGTTAAGAACACCTCTTAGGCTAAATGGCTATGAAGTATAAAGTAAATGCAGCAATTTTTCATACAAAAGTGGGAGCCAACTCAACCTGACACCCAAGTTAATGTGACAGCCTGAAGTTTGTACTTCCCAAGGATATCCACAAAGAACATATCTTTACCAAATGGCAGCTACTAATCCAAAGCTTAGACACAAAGACAAGATGCAGTAATGTGATGTAGACAAGTTAACAAGATGAAATTTTCAAAACATCATCATTTTTGGATGGGGAAGGACATAGAATGAAATTGAAGAAAATTCAACCTCACTAAATTTCAATTTGTAGAAATATTGTCCAGTTATAGATGTCCCTTATTGTGATTTTATGATGTTATACTCCAACTCTGTACTGAAAATCCAAGATCTCAATCCTAAGGCATGTAAGCGTGAATCGTGATACTCCATGTTGACTTTTTGACTTGATATTTTCTCTGTGCGGATACTTTTTGGGGCCGGATTGTTAAGATTGGAGTGGACTCAAAGCTCAAGCACGAAATTTGATTTTGCACGAGGCATTGATCTAATTATACCTATGGCTGGTGTATGTATTCATATTTTCTCTACATCACAAACATGACCTAGGTTTATAGAAATCTATATATAAAAAATTAAATTCTGTTGCACCTGCACTGTTGATTCCCAACAATAAATTCCTTGGTACTTATATCCAATGTACCTTTTTTTTTTTCTTTTTTTTCCTTTTTTTCTATTAGTATATTATACAAAATTTATGTTAGTTCCACTTCAAACCAAAACAATCTTTTCAAAGCAATTCAAAAATTTATTCGATGCAGATGAGATAGGAAAAAATTAAAAATAAAAAAGCGAAAAAAAAATGGAGACTATTTCTTAAGACAAAATACAATGTGTATACCCTGCAAAATGAAACCTCTTGAACGAAGATTTTTTGTGCACAAAAATATGAAAGAAAAGAAGACTTGTGTGAACTTAACTGACCAAATATCTACAAGAATAGTAACAAAATGAAAATAGATGGCATCTTAACTAAACAAGAAGTGAATCATACCGCACCAAAAGTGTTTGTTCTAGGACGAAGATGAGCCTTGGTTCTCAAAAATTCTCTGCTGACCCTTTTCTTTTGGATGGGAAAAGAAGGGTCACTCCTTCCAATCTACAAAAAGAATGAGTGATCACTAGCAGCAAAAAATATGCAATATACAAGTGGGACATAAAAATGAATAGAAACAAGAACAAAAGAAAATATTTAAGTCCTAATGTGCCCATCAAAAAAAATAGAAGTAATGTTCCCAAGATTTTCCTTTCCCAATTTTCTTTCTATTTAGGAGATATACACCATCTCTGCTTTTTGTATTTGCTTTATTATAGCTGAAATTTCATATAATATCCTATCTCATCATCTGGACAAAAAAAAAGGGGGGAAGATTATGATCACAATTGTCAAAATGCCCCCCACAACCCTATGCGACAAACTTGGCCTATTTGCCAAGTACTTACCTGGTAGCCAGATGCTGCCAAGTAATCACCTAGACAAATGACATAAACTAGAAAATGCTCAATCATCCTTCCAGCCATCTACGTCATACACATTTTCATGTTTTAGACTTTCTCTAAAAACAGGGAAATGATGTAAAAATTATATATATATATATTAACAATTCAAAGCACAATCATAAATTAATTAAGTTCTCAAATTAACATTTAGCTTGAAATAAAATTCACATCAAGCAACAGAATATACTCTTTACTTCTATTAACTCATAAACCTTACTAACTTTTTTTTTTAACTCATTATTCAGGGGTGAAGTGCTACAAGAAACCATAAGCAATAACATCCAATAATGAGAATCTTGTTTAAAGTGAATCTGCCAATATGTAATAAATAGCCATAGAGCTGCCAAAAATTGTATCCTGGAATGGATTAGCTTCCTAAAATTTACATACAAATACACACACATATATGTACAGGGGAAAAAAAGTTGAGTATATTAAGAACTATAGCATACAAGAAACAAAAAGAAATGAATACCGTCGATGACATTAAATTCTATCAACTAGGGGTAAATAGCATATGGAAATGTTCATGCATTATTTATAATATAAAATACAAAAGATAAAACAAAAGGACAAAAGGGGAAAAAGTTTCTATATTTCCAATAAGTGGGAAAAATGTATCTAATTTACATGCTTGTAGCCATAGCAACCTTAAAGCAGGTGCTTACATGGAACAGAACTTTGGAGAGTTGCAACAACCACAAAATCTAAGGGGACTGATAAAAAATGCAACAAAATGCCATCACAACAATTGTCTGTATAACAATAGGTGTAAGAAACCCTTTACCATTAGGAGTTTCTCAAGCTTCAACTCTACTTTCTGCTTTGATCCTTGACTGGCTACTACAATCCCTTGCACCCATATCGATGCACCAGTAGTGATCAAGCCACTTTCCACCTATTAATAACTTGTAGAGGTTAAAATAACAAAATCACAGATTTATTTACCATTAAAGCCAAGAAATATCAGTAACCATAATGCAGTGTAAAATATTTTTGTAATGTCACTAAGAAAAGAAAAAGTGTGCAAATCATATAGAATTGACTAATAAATTGTTCAAAACACTCCTCGGACAAGTCAACAGGTAACTTCACACTAAATACTAGAAGCACATCTAAGGATACTTGCGCCAGCATATTACTAATGCAAGAAGGTACAACTCTTTGCAATATTATTATCCATATTTCAAAATTTGTAACTCTGAGGTCGTGTTTATCTGAGTTTATAAAAATAATTACTGTTTTGAGACTTATGGAAATGAGGATTCATAGTTGAGAACTCATTTGGTTCATTGTGTTTTCAAAAAATTGGGCTAAAACGAACCATTTTTCATAAAACACCATAACGTTGTTCGTGTTCTCTGCTTTTTGTTTTCTACGAATTACTAAAATGACCAAAAACACTATATTCTCAAAAAATTTCAAATTAAAAAAAATAATAAAAAAATAAATTGTTTCTAAGAACTATTCCCTTAAAACTATGCCAAAGAGGCCCTAAACATTTCAGCCATTGTCAAAAGACCTGTTTCGTAAACTGAATTAGCCTATCAAACCAACACTTGTCGCATTCCTCTAGAGGCCCAAGAAAGCGATAGAAATATAAATTTAGAACACTAGAACTTCTGTAGTCAAGTTTGAGTTTGAGCCAAGATTTTCATTCCGCTTCCTTGAATGTAGTATGCTATAGGTTTGGTTTTAATCATTCTTAACAAGTCTCATTGAGATATGGGACGACAAATACCCAATAAATTTTACACTTTCGAGTCAAAATATTGTCCTATATCACACCTAAACAAACCAAAACAAAAGCACATAACCTCGCAACAAATTAACCAAAGATATATATGGTTGAAAACCCTCTGTTTGATTTGAACTTACAAGCCCACACAATTGTTCTAAAAATTAGAATTTCCAAATTTTAAAAAATAAACAAGTAAATAAAATAGATATATACAAATTGTGCTGGATATGATACCTGATCATAGCCTTCAGCATCTGAATTCATCACACATTGCATGTTTGAAAGGCACGAACCATCATTAACCTATGTACCCACAAAATCATACAATCCTCCAAATAATTACCAACCAAAACCGAAACTTTCAAGACACACTAACCCAAATCCCAAATAAAAATCCCAACTTTATCAATAAGTATACCTCAATGAAAGTGACACTGCTCTGCACTCGAAGAGTCCGAACCCAACCTTTGACAACCAAAGTCTGACCTAGTCGATCCAAACCCTCGTCAGGCCCTCCCTTTACATCAACAATCCTCAATTTCTTGCGAAACTCACCGACTTTATTTACAATCTCTGTTTTCGGATTTTCTAAGGCTTCGCCGGAAGATAGAGCTCCAGCGACAATGGTGCAGAAGCTCCGACGATTGGATGCTGGAATTGTGGAAGAAAAGGATGAAGGAATGGAGTAAAGAATGAATTTTGAGGGGAAAAGTGGGGGGTTGGAAGTGAGGGTTGTGAGTTTGGAGGTGGGGATGATGGACTTAGGGTTTGGTTTGCGGTAGAGGGAGAGGAATCGGACGGTGGAGAAGGGTTTGAGGCGGGGAGAGAAGATGGGTGATAGAGCAGCCGCCATTGATTCCAAGCTGCTCTGCTCTGCTCTGCTTTGTTGTGTGCTGCTGATCGTGGCCTCTTCCCGTGGATCAGTTTTTTATCCGAATTTGGCGTAGCATTGCGTATTTGGGTAACGGGTGGATAGTCGCCCGCCCGGCACTGAAGCTTCATGGTACGGGCCGGGTTGTGCCGTTTTGGCACTTGGGATAGTGAGGGCTTGTTTGGCATTAGCACGCTATCTTATTTGGGTTATAATTGTTTTATTTCAATCTCAATCTATATTTTATATTTTTTGATAAAAAATTAAAAAAATATATTAATTTAGTACTTTTCAAACAATCCTTAAGCGTTGCTTCTTCCTAAATAAAATTTCATTTATTTGGGTGAAAAATATCTTTTATAAATTTTGTTTCTCGGAAAATATTTTTTTATATTTGGTGGTGGTAGTGGTGGGATGAAGGCGGTAGTGGCGGTCTGTTGATGGCCGTAGTGATGATAGAGATGAGGGTGACAGTGATAATATAATGACATTGGTAAGATTTTAGTTCATAAATTTTTTTTTCATTTTAAAATTAAAAAATATTTTTTATTCAAATAGACTTGTTTTTCATTGATTATGAAAAATGTTTTTCATTATAACAAAATTTTCTACCCAAACAAACAAGGCAAAAGTAAAAATTATAAACACTTGTTTTGCAATTTCTCCGTAATCCTCTTTTTTCCATCGTAGATATTGCATGAAAAAATCAGATTTATTAGATAGTTGTATTAAATTTTTACATCTGTGCTTAAATTGTGAAATAGACTCTATTTTGCTCAAATACATATAATGAAATGATTTATACACAATAACTTAAAAAATAAATTCTCAACAATTTATACACAATAACGATTTATACATATAATGAAATGATTAATACACTTGCACTGGCCTTATTTGGTTTGTTTTTCAGAAAAATTTTACAAACAAATTTTCAAGAGTAATCAAACAAAACAATTTTTTTCAAAAAAAAATCTCAAAATTTTATTTAGTTACCTACTTTCCAAAATCACTCTCTCTCTCTCTCTCTCTCTCTCTCATACACATCAAATCAATCACTTTTTTTAAAACTCTTTCCCAAAATAATTTTCCAAAACTATTTCTGAAAAAAGGCAAATCAAACAAGTTTTCGTACTTTTCATCTCAAAAACTACTCTACAAACACAAACAAAACACAACAATTCAGAAAATTAGTAAAACCCATGATGAGCAATGAGTGGGCTCAATACAATCCTTCGGTACGAGCCCATGGACCGGCCCACTTACAATGGGCTAGTGCAAGTGTATGTATTGGCACAACTTCTGCCCTTACAGCATGATCAAAAAGTACATCATATTTTCTTCCCTAAATCATGCTTTGTCTAGGGCGAATAGGAGGGAAAAAATGGAGGCTTCAGTTGAATTCTTCACAAGCATAACTAGTTTCAATCACAATCACAACAACAACAATACTCGGAGCTTACCAAAATCAAATCTATTACATTAAAAATCCAAAGCTACAACAGTTTCTCCATCCAATGTTTCCAAAATGATGAAATCTCACACCAGGACACATCCAATTATACAATGGGATTCTGTCCAAAAAATGTATTATACATATAACAGCGCGAAAACCAGCAACCAAAAGCAGCCCAGATTAACAAAGAATTCCGGTTTCCTTCTCATTTTCTATCCCCATCATAAATAAGCAGCTTTAAGAACTCCTGAGATTTGTCCAAAGAATCCCATTTACCCAATCATTCGAATCACCATGAACTGTGCTTCGTATCCTAGTACAACTTGAACTCAGGAGGTGATGTAGATTCTCCCAATCTCGGCAAGAAAGCTTCCCTTTCAAGTGAAACTTGAAGGCACGACATGATCTTAACCAACGAACCCCAAAGCACCGGTGCACAACAAAAGGCGTACCCAAAAACAGACAGAGCTCTCACAATACCATTTGGGTACCAAGGGTATGCCATGACCAAAAGTGTCCCTAAAATCCCGAGCCATGGCACTAAGACAGGCAGAATTGGGAGGAGAAAGGCGTTAACTGCTATGGAAGAGAGTGAAAATGCCCCTAGCAAGTACAGGCTCCAGCCGAGTAGAGGATGGACCGTGCAAGGAATGAGGAAGAAGGGGATTATGTAGGCTGCAAGAATGGACCATAAGGCTACTAATTTGAGGCTGGCTTGTATTAAGGAGGTACTCTTGTCTGCTCGGCGATAGCATAGTTTAGAGAGGTTGGGTCGGGCAAGACGTGTCACTGCCATTATACCAAGGTAAAATATTGACTGGATGAAGACAACAGGCATCTCTGCACTGTACCTGTTGAATTACAAAGCATGAATTGTTAAGATAAATGACTGAAGACAAAAATTATACTACGAAAATAGTTGGATTAGAAGTTAGAAAAGTACTGTAAATAGTATGAATTGGTCACACCATCTTCAGGATTGATGACAAGTAAAATTCTTACAAATTATATGTATGTAGTTTAATTAATTTATAGCCAAGACATGAGAATGGATTTTGGATTTACCCAAGAGTTTGACGGCGTTGCTCATGCCATTGGATACCCAGTGGCAGGACAGGCCATGCCCACCAATACCATGGTTTCAGCCACGATGCACCCGGAAAAGTAATCACGCTGTTAGGCCCACACGGTACATGCCACTTAAGTCTAAGATCTGGAACCAACAAACAACCAAGACAGTTGAAACAAAAAATGGAAATTTTTACAAATATGAAGTTGGACTCTATATAGAAGGGTTGGAAAAGAGTGAAAATCTGAAAGAAAGTTCTGTTACTCACAATAGTAGGAGGCATCCATTTGATATCCCAAAGGAAGTCTGTATGTTCCTTCAAGCTTGGAACCATTGAGGGGTGGATGGAACATTGGCTGATCAAGCAAATCTGGGAAGTAACTTCCCATAAAACCCTGGTCTGCACCATCCCGGTTCTTTCTCCCAATCTCCACCTCATGAAGCAAGTCCCTGAACACGTCCAGTGATGGCTGCAAGTTCATTGGGATAATACTTTTTAGTATTGAAGCTTCTCCCTTGATCCTTATTACCTCAACGTATTATTCTATTTCGAGACAATAAATTTTTATTTTTGCCAATAAAAAATAAAGTCCTTGTGCCCATCTGATATACCAATGAAAAATCTCAACTTCTGTCAAACATGTGGCAGTATAATATTTGTTTTTTCGGAAAATCAATTCAGCAGTAAAATTTTGTTAATGTAACAAAGGATACATTCCAATAAATTTCAGGCTAGAATAATGTCTATTTGGCTTAAACAACAAATGTTTCAATTAGGTTTCTAGTGTGCTTATGACTTATAGTAACAAGCTTGTTTGGTGAGCCTAGAAAGCTAGAATGAAACTTGCATTACATGCCTTCATAAAGAAACTATGAACGGGCCCATTATTCAGTGTGCATTTATCTCTCTTTTTCACCTTCTCTAGTATATATATACATATATGCTAGAAGACTACACATGCGATGTGCATGCGGAAATGATGGTTGTAACCGTCATCTGGGAGAAAAAAGTCTGAATGTAGATGGAAGGAGAAAAAATAAAAAATAAAAAAATAAAAAAAATAAAAAAAATAAAAACTTGAAATAAAATTTGAAATCATAAGTCTGGACAGTTGCATAGGAGTAATTTGGGTATGAAAAAAAGCGTGGCATTGCTTCAAAATATGTTCTAAGTAGTGTACTTTATACATTAAAAAAGATATATATTTTCCATATTGAAACATCAAAAACAAAGCCATAAGAAATTGCACTAGGGACCCCAAATGTAGAATTTATATGCATAGAAAGTGAAATTTGAGTAGTTGTTGTCATCCTTCAAGGGAATCACTTTAAGGAAATCTTCAACAAAAAAGTGTGAGAGGTAGATTTTACCTGTAATACAAAGAGGCCAGTATGGAATATGCAGGGATTGATGAAAACTGCGCAAAACTGGCCACATTGGAACAACTCATCTGTTTTTTGGAGGAAGAGGTTGTCAGCATCAAGCATAACTACCCTGTCATAGTCAACCAGGTTCCACGCATAGAGTTTGTTCAGAGTTAATTTAAATCTCTTGGTAAAATAGGTTTGGTTCAGGTATGGATTATCCACATTTTCCACTGTTACCACCTTTGCCCCATCTTCCTGTTCCCTGAACCATGAAGTGCAATTGTTCAATCAATTTTTGTTGATATTGAGTGAAAAAGAAACTGAAACACACATGTTTCCTAAAATTACATTGTCAAGATGTTTTCAGATCAGTTATATATCTTGCATTAGTTGTGTTTGGAATTTCATAACTAGTGAAAAAAAGAATGACGAAATCATCATAATTGGATCATGATTCAGATTGAGCAAGGGGTGTTCCACATTGTCAAGTGCAGGGACGGAGGGAACATGTGACCGGGGGGCCCCTGGATTTTGGAATTTTTTTTGTGTTTTTTTTTTGTAAACATAAAAAAAAAAATTAAATAAAAAATTACAAAAATATTATTAGAGTGAAATGTCAATGACATTTTAAAAATTATGAAAACAATAATGATTGTTTTGATTGAAAATGAAGAGACTATTATAAATAAACTATATTAGTTATGAAATTTTTTGAATGTAACGACGGTGTCATTATTAGTAATATGCAAGTATGGTCATGTTTGATTGGGGGTTTGGGAGGGTGGATTGGATTAGCAATCCGTGGGACCCACCAAACCCTTGTTTGGATGCAACACAATGTGATAGGATTAGTAGTGAAGGGGGCTTAGTAATCCCCCTCCATAGGGGGATTAGCTTGGGTGAATTTTAGGTGGGATTAGGAAAATAGTGAGGGGATTGAGTCTATTTTATATAAAAAATTTATTATTTTAATTTAATTTTTTTTTTACCAAGTGCTCCTATTTGTTTTAATTTTTTTTAATATAGAAATAATTTATTTATTTATTTTATATAAAAATAATTTAACAATCCCATCACTAATCATCTCCCACACTATTATCAAAACAAACACACTTTTACTTAATCCCCTCACTAACAATCCACACATTAACAATTTCTTCACTAACAATTCTCTCACTAATAATTCCATCCAACCTAATCTGCCAAACAAACGTGGCCTATAAGTAATCTCACTATAAAGATATGAAATTTTTTAGATTGTTAGTTACATTTGACATGTAAGGTTCACTAGTTATGCGTTTATTTACCATTAGTGAGTGATGTTACATACTAGTGATGACGTGGTATTACCATTATATTGAATTTTTAATCAAATTTTGTATCAAAAAATAATTTATCATTATATAATTTATTTTAAGGCTTATATCCATATTTTTTTTTTTTGTATTGTCCATGATACACTAGTTACAAATAATATATATATTTTTTTTTATGTTTCTTGAAATCAATCGTAAAAAATTTACGTAAAATATTTTTGTAAAAATTATTATAATTAATAAGTACCCCCTCTAAATTAATTTTCTGACTCCACCACTGGTCAAGTGTGTATGCACTTGCGTGTGTATCAGTGTATAATAGGAGCGTAAATTGTTTTGGTGAGGGTGATCACAGGTTGGTCATCCTGAAACCAATTTTCATACCAATTTAACATTAACCTTACAGACTAGTTTAAGCATATATGAGTAACATGTGTAGGGTCAGTGCCACTCTGGAAGAGAGTGGCAATCAAAGAAGTTTGTCATTTTTGGGAAAGTGTGTGATAAAAGTAGAACAACAAACATTCCTATCCAACATTCAACTTTCTTGCATCTACTACCTTTCAAAGTTCTAAACCTTCCCCTCCCCACACTTGCTAACTCAAATGGCAGCTCCTAACCTTCCGTCAGAAGTTCTTAAAATTATCAAAAAGAAAATGAGACTGAAAAAAGAAAGAAAACACACACACCCCCATTCAAGGGTGCCTTTGAAGCACCAACTGGTCTAAATAACTCTTTGATGTAACCATATTACAGTTATATCTTAACCATACACTAATTTTCTGGGTATTTTTTTGCACACGAATTATGTGAAAAATCTGCATTTATCGATACAACTAGGGCCTTCAGGATCACTGCAAGGGAAAGGGATAGCAACACAACACGTAGTAATTATTGTAAAAAAAAAATAAAATAAAATAAAATTAGACACAAATATGGAGTTGTACTTGTGTATATGCCTTATTCAAGACTAGATATTCCCCGCGTGAAAAGTACAGCTGTAACGATGGCGCCCTGTAAAAATCAAGTGCCTAATGGGAATATTCTGTATCAAAATTTTGTGTCTCAATTTTATCCCAAGTGCAAATACAATTTGGGTGTGGTTCAAGGGTCAATTAATTAGAGAAAAGGAAGGATTAAGGCATGTTTGTTTCTGTTTTCCTTTTCTAAACACCGGGGAGAAAAAAAAAAAAAAAAAAAAAAAAAACATTTTTCAAATTATTTCTGAAAGTATTTTCATGAAAAAAAATTCTAAAACTTGCCTATTTTTTTGGAAAACACTAAAAAGTTTTTTTTTTTTAATAAAAAAAAGAAATGAAAAGAAAAAAAGGAGGATACATGCCTTGTGCTTTGTTAATTTTTTAAAAATGAATTATTTGAAATATGTTTTCTTTTTTAGAATAAACTATTTCTAAAAGTCTTAAAGTTTGTCTTTGTCGAGATTAATTGTTTTGTACTGAACCATCCACTTTTTCCAAGTGGAGAGACGCCAAACTAAGCCCAAGTTTAGGAAGTTTTAAATAATTTATCTTTTTATTTTTTTATTCTTTTTCCATCACATCACCTCTCTACTTTTCTACACATCTTTTCGTAAAAAGATAAAAAATATACTTAGTTAGGTCATCCCAAACAACCCCTAAGGGTAGAGCCGAAGACATGAATTTATTGGTCATGGCCTTGAAAGATTGGTTGTTTTTAGCCTTATGCTTTTATCTCCCATGGTAAGAACAAGCCAAGGCAGAAGCAGACTGTATATGGTAATTTTTTCAAAAAGAAAAAAAAATAAAAAATAAAAAAATATTTGGCTGCATTCTAATCTTTATATTAATAGGCTCCGTCTAATTAGAAATAATTTTTTGTAGAAAATGAAAGTGAAAGAAAATAATAAAAATATATATGTTCTTACAAAGATGAAATTTGGTATGAAAAAAAATAGAAAAAATTAAGGTAGGGTTTGGTTTTCAAAACTTAACTATATTTTTAAATCACATGTTAACCAAACATATTTTTAAAATACAACTTAAAATTACTTTCAAAACTCATCTCTTCTCTTTTTTATTATTATTATTAATTAATCAATCAATCACTTTTTCTGTCACATCTCTCTTCTCACATTCTATACATTAATCAATCAAAAAGTAAATTAAAAAAATTACAAATTATCCCAAAACTATTTTCAAAATTCATAACTAAACAAATTTTCTCTTTTCAAAGCATAATTCAAAAACTCAAAACACAATTCCACACTCAAATCAGAATTCAAAAACTCAAATCATAATTTTAAAACTTAGGACTCGTTTGAGAATAAGCTATTTTAGTAACTTTTTTGTTTTTTATGAAAGAATATGTAAAAAAATTACAAATTATCCCAAAACTATTTTCAAAATTCATAACTAAACAAATTTTCTCTTTTCAAAGCATGATTCAAAAACTCAAAACACAATTCCACACTCAAATCAGAATTCAAAAACTCAAATCATAATTTTAAAACTTATGACTCGTTTGAGAATAAGCTATTTTAGTAACTTTTTTGTTTTTTATGAAAGAATATGTAGAAAAATAAAAAGAGTGATTTAAAAACTTAGAGTGATTTTTTAACTTTTTGACTATAACACTTAGTCGGACCCTAAAAGTTTAGTTATAAATAATCTACACATTCAGTTTTTCTTGTGTTTTTTGTAAAAAATTAAAAATTAATTACTGTACTATCAATTGTATAAGAAAATTAATTTTATTATATTTTTCACCACTTTCAAACTAAACAAGCTCATAAAAATTAATTTTTCTCTCTTTCCCTCACTTTTTACCAATTTCATCCATAACAATGCTACAGACCCCAAAAAAACATAATCCCACAACTCTCACTCACCTATGATTAATCCAAAAAAAAAAAGACAAATAAACAAAAACACATAAGGCCTTGTTTGGGAAGACTAAATAAGTGCACTTTTTGTCTTTTTTGACTAAAAAATTGAAGTTGAAAATATGAATGTTTGGGTTAACTTTTTGACTTTTTATGAAAAAATGTGTAATAAAAAATTGTGAAAATTGGTTTTTAGAGGAAAATTTGAATTGGGAGTTGTGCAGCCGTAATTGTTGACTTTTGGTGAATAGTGTTAACTTTTTAACTTTTTGAATAACTTTTTGACTTTTTGACTTTTTTAAAAGATTCCAAACAAGGCCTTAATGCACCTTATTTTAGAGGTCATAGGAGTCCCAATTTTGGGCTCCAAGCATTTTTGTTTCATCCAAACAAACTGAGACTTTCCAAACCCAAAAAAGCAGACCTTTGGCCTCTTTCTGATTTCATAATAAAAGTAGGAAAAGATCGCCACGAATTAACTATTCCAAATTTTGCTATAAACAATACAATAATGATAGAGACCACTAATTTTGGAGCTCTAAAAAGATTACTAATGACATGACACTCAATAAAAAAAGAAAAAAAATACAACACCAAGACTAAAAGGTCAAATCATTCATGATAGGACCCACTGCCACATCATTAGTGGTAACACTAATTAATGCTCTCACTTATTTTCCTAAACAATAACCTAGTGCATTAAGGCATATTTTAAGAAGTGAGTTAAAATCACTTTCTAATTTTTAACCTATTTTTTCCCTCAAAAAAAAATTTAAAAAAATTAAAAAATTAACTTTTAATTATTTTCACAAAACACCCCGAAACGGAAGAAAACTTACAAAACCAGGTTCATGCACAAGACAATGTCCCCATTGGGTCCCACTTGTGAGCAGTATAATTGTTCGCCGGGCCAATCAAATCATGCCAGCTCATCAAGCACAAAAATCAACTGGTGTTCGGCCGTTGTTTGTGGGGTGGCTCAAAATCTCATATATTGTTCACAATTGCTTTGGCGCAACTGGATGCAACATGGGTTCTACATCTATGGTGGCCCAAATATTTAATTTAATCCAGCCTAATACAAGGCGGTCTTAACTCTATCAATGAACAGTAAATTTCAATAATAAAAAAACAAAAATATTATGTAAAATTTACAATATAAAAATCAAATTCAGACCATACACTATTTTTAAAATGAAATTTAAAGTATACTAATCACAGCAATATAAATCTTGGGTTTCTAAACTTTTCCCACGTACTTTGAATAGCTTACCAGCTTCAGATCACATAAGCTGATTTTAAAAATCACAATCACTGTTCTTTATTTTCCACTCTTCCTAAGATGACTAAATACTTAAGTTTGATAATTAATTGATATATATATATATAAGAAAAAAAAATTATATATTAAAGAATTAGTCAGAGCAAAATCCAACACCACTCTTTTCAAAAAAAAAAGCATAATCATGTTCTTTCGGATGTTCCTTATATCACCATAAATGAAATAAATAAATAAATAACTTAATATCAAATATTTTATATGTATCAAAATGGTTGAACAAACAAAAAAAAAAAAATTGATAATAACAAGAATATATAAATATATTTATATACATCTATAGAGTATGAGGGGTTTTTTTTTTATTGAGAAAAAAAATCTTCATTTTGTAAAATTAATAAAAAAAAATCAAAACAATCAGGGTATCACAAGATTTAAAAAGGAGAAGAATCAAGTATTGGAAGCTGCAAACTCCAAAATTTTGAGAGGACATAATTCTTTCGGATTGAGCACCTACCTTTGTTTGGGACCAATCACAACAAAACCAATTTGTGCATAAAAAATTATAGAAAAAGACATCCAAAAAAAAGATGCAAGGAAGGCTTACTAAAGTGCGCCATGGTTCAAAGCGCACTTTAGTGGCGAAGAAAGAGAGAAAGGGAGTACTTACAGAGCTTGGACCCAACGGAGAGGGACATCGACGGAGGCAATGACAACGAGATCGGCGTCGACGCGGAGTTTGACCAGAGATCTAATCATGACTCGTATCGCAACGTAGAACTCGTAGTCCCTCGGTGTTCCCATGTACATCATCGTCGCGTACGCGTTTCTGTGTTGGCTTCTATACGCCGTCGTTTGTTCTACCGTTACTGTCAAAAACACCATCACCACCAAACTCACCAAAATCCCCAACCTCTTCCCCATCGAACAATCAAAATCACAGTCACCAAATCAAAATTTCAACTCTATATCTATTCTCCAAGCTTTTCTATGGCGTCTAAGCTTTCTCTAGTATTTCCAACTCATTCCGTCGACTTCGCCACCGCGGAGTAAGTCTTCGCCGGCCAAATTTCACCGGAAATCAGAGCCTGCCGGAGCTCACTTTCCGACAATTCCGGCGGCCAGTCTGGAATGGATCGAATCAACAGATTGTGTCTCTATTTTATATAGATACAAACATGAGAGAGAGAGAGAGAGATTAGAGAAGTGCGTTGTTTGTGAGGGTACAGCTTATCGGAGGGAGGTACTTATCAGGAGTTTGGAATTTTTAAAAGATTATTTATAGGCAACGTTATAAATTATTGAAAAATATCATATTAATTTTTTAAATTACAAAAAATATACAGATAATTTTTTTAAATTATTAATGTGTTTTATTTTGATCTCTTGTATTATAAAGTATAATTTATATATTTTTATTATTTAAAGTTCTATTTATACATTTTTCTAAATTAGAGATCAAAATATAAATCATCAATAGTATAAAGAATTGAGCAAAGATTTTCTAGAGTTATTTTTTCTTAAAATTTTTTAGAATGATATATTGTATGGTTGAGATTTAATAACGAATGATACTAATTTTTTAATATTAAATCTCAATAACACAATACATTACTTTAAAAAATTTTAAAAAAAAACAAATTCTAAACGATCCTCGGTGTAAAGGATTTATTGGTAAGTTTCATTAAAACCATTTTTAGCGTTTTTAATTAAGTTTTGTCGTAGATAGAGTTGAGGTGTACGCGTACCTTACTGTCCTCACCGTTGGTCTGATTACGTTGACTATCATGACGGTTGAAAGATTAGTACAGAGGGTAATACGGTAATTGTACTTTGACTAGTGGATTACGTGGCGAAAAGATTTCTGTAGTACCTAGTAAAGATCATGGGTAGACTTGTAGGCTCGTAGTAGGGGATAGTGTGGGGCCCAGTGATTTGAAAGAGTAGTAAAGTGTGGACTACGAGGAAGCGGTGTGCGGAGACCTTTTCACACGCGCCAACTTCTTTGTCCGGAAGTTATTTGGAATTCGTTTGAAAAGTGGATTAACTTTTTAATTTTTTTTAATTATTTTAATTTGTGTTAAAAAATTTAGTTTGAAAAAGATTTTTTTGATTTTTTTATAAAAAAAATAGTGTAATAATTATAAATTAAATTTGATATTTTATTTATTATAACTAAATTAATTGATTTTATTTTTTCTGATTAAAATAATAAAAAAAAACTCTCAAACCATCAAACGGTGACTTGGCAACTTCCGAATTCTGGCAACAGTCAAAATCGTTCAGAAAATAACAATATGGACGAAAGGGCTTTGGATAGGTGCTATTACAAAATTGAGAAAATTGAAATGAAAAATTATAAATTAAGTATTTGTTTTGAATAATTTAAATATTTATATTTTTTAATTTTTTATAAAAAAAAATAAAAACTTAATGTGATTTAAATAAATACACTTATTTAGAAGATGCTAAACAAAATTTAATTTTGTAATTTTAACAATTGTTTAGTATTTATTAAAATTTACGTTTTGAATTTCAAAAAATTAAAACTTAAATAACTAAAAAACTTCAGACTGATCTATATCTCAATTGACTTATAGTGCAACATAAATAAATTAATTAGACAACTGTAAATTGAAATTCGATGATAACAGTGCTGTCATTGTGGAATTGAAGCGGTATAGTTTATAAAAATTAAAAAACAAAAGTTAATTGATGAAAGCTCAATTCCTATGCAGATATGTTTAAGATTTAATTTGATTTATTTATTTATTTGTGATAATGACACGCATAGAAAACTTGTCAAAAACATTATCAGGAAAACCGCCGGGCAGTAAGGTGGACAGATAGCTGACGTTGAACAAATACGAGACACATGTATAAGTAGGTGGCCATTTGATAAATAGATAACACGTGTACAAATAAATAATATTTAAACAAATAGACAAATTGCTTAAATTTTGAACAAAAGATGTTATTTTGACCTAAAACAATTTAAGTTTAGACTTGTTGAACGTGCAATTTTAGAAATGAAATTCTGTCATAAATGCCTTAAAAAAATCATTTTAACAAAATCATTTTAGTGTTGATCATGTCTAATTGTAATTTTCTCTCCTACATATTTTCCTTAAGTTTGAATTAACACTCTACCAATTGATAATAAAATCATCATTCAAAAAATAATAATAATAAAATTATTTTCAATAGTTAGCTCCATTTGAGAAATTGGTTAGAAGTTAGTTGGATTAAAAAAATACAAAAAGATAAAATAGACTAAATAACTTAATAAAATAAAAATATCACATCTAAATTATAATTTTTTTATTTTTTTCCTTAAAAAAATCAAAAAATAAAAAATTCTTTCCAAAAGAAATTAATTTAAGGGGTACTTACGTGTAGATCCTAATAAGTAGGCTTATTATCTAATAGGTCTTATGAAAAAAATTTGTCATAAAAAAAGTCACTAATTATAAGTTTTAATGATAATTTATAAAAATCATAACAAAAAAAAGTCACTAATTATCAATTTTTAGCGACATATATAAAAAATTATCACAAAAAAATTATTTTTAGCGAAAATTTTACCAAGACTTATTTTCAATAGGACTTTATGAGATTAAGTTCAACTATTAGGATCTATTAGTAGTTTATTCTTAATTTTTTTTTTTAACTAGACTAAATTAATTAAAATGCCAAAATACCAAACTAAAAAAAAAGTTCTTTCTAACTAAACTCTTAGGCTTTGTTTGGGAATAGATTATTTTAATAATTTTTTTATTTTTTATAAAAAATATAATAATTTAGAATAATTTATTAACTTTTTAATTAAAATTGAAGATTATCGAACAAAACAGTAGGATATTCAAAAACCCGAGTACACCCTTTGCTTGACAGGCTATATATATATATATAGCCCATGTATTGAAAGAACACGTCGGGCGGACTTTAATATTTGCACATGGCGTGAAATAAACTAGGAGTATTATTGTTGCAACTAGTGATTTTCTCCAAGCATACACGTTTGCTTGTGTAGTTTAATATCAATTTTATTTGATGTGAACAAAATTATACTAAGGTACCACCTATTTTTACTTGAAGACCACCATATAATTTTCCCTTGTATGACAAAAGCAATTATAGAATGTTCTATTATGAGTTTAGAAAGGCATCAACTGGTGATCAATGATATGAAGACCATTCACCAAATGCGGGCATTGAAAGTTTCTAAAGCTAACTTAAAGGCAATTTGACTTTATTATTTTGTATTCTTTGTTTCCATCCTTAGAATCCTTCTTCAAATTCAGGGCCGGCCTGAGTTATTAGAGGCCTAAGGTAAATTTTTTAAATTAGATCCTTCATGTATTATTACTTTAAAAAAAAAGAAAAAATTATTTAGAAGTCCTATTAGGGAGACTTATGCTACATATGATCCTACTAAAAAATTTATGTTCCCATAAGTCATGTGAGAAATTTGTTGACACATTTACCCTCAATATTAGTTGTTAATATCATAAATAATAATAAAACTATATATAGGAAATTGATATAAACGTAATGTAACGTGACACCTACATAAACGTAACGTGACACCTATACGTAATGTAACATATCTACATAAACGTAACGTAACGTGACACCTACATAAACGTAACGTGACACATATGATCTATGGTAACATTCAATTTTTTATATAGGAAATTGATTTTATTTATTTTTCGGATTTTTTTGGAACAGCCAAACAACCAAATTACTGAATTCAAACAGAATTAATTAACCAAAAAAATAATTCATAAATCACATTTCAGTCCACAGAGAGTTAAACAAACTCTTCCCTCCGCCTCTATAAAATTATTAAAACAAGATGAAGAACAGCAAATGCCATTTTCTTTCACATTATGATTTACTTTTTTCATCAGCAAATGCAAGATTATGATAAAGAATACCGAAAATACTTACTTTTGGATAGTTTGTCCTTCCATAGATGTCTTCTTCAACAAGAATGTCAAATCATCTTGTTATTGCTATGATGGCTTAGCTCCAGCAATTCATCAACATTGATGAAGTGCATCTGTGGTCCTTAAATAAAAGGCTGCATAAATAATACAATTTTCCTTGGTAAGTCAAATGAGAATATTAATATTATGCTGAAAATTGAAAGTAGATAAGGATAACCTGTTGAACTTGGTCAAAAGCATTCCAGAACGCCAGTAATTGCTGCTTGCTAAAACTTGCCATTAATCCTTTGATTAACCTTGCGAGGGGTGGTGGTGTCACTTCTTGGGTTTGGGGAGCTGTACCCAGAGATGGTTTCCATTCTTATATAAAAAATGTTACAGATTGGGGATCAATATTTGTGTCAATTTTTTTATTTTTTTATTTTTTTTAGTCATATTATCATAGATTATATTTATATAAAATGTAATATGACACCAACATAAATCAGTAACATTTTCACATTTAATTTTAAAAAATAAAAACTTATTAAGTTTGCAAAACGTAACGTGACACGTTACGTTACGTTTATGTAAATGTCACGTTACGTTTATATAGGTGTCACATTACGTTTATATATGTGTCACGTTACGTTACGTTTATGTAGGTGTCACGTTACGTTACGTTTATATTGGTGTCACGTTACGTTATGTATATATAGGTGTCACATTACGTTACGTTTATGTAAGTGTCATGTCACGTTAGGTTCTTGTGGAATACATTCTTATAAAAATAGGACTTGAGACTTTATAAGAAATTACACAGGACTTAACCTAGCATAAGGTTCTGAAAAAGGACTTATAAATAAGTCTCCCTAAAAAAAAATTGTTTGGATAAAATAAAAAGGATAAAAATTTATTTTTATTTTATTACAATTTAACAAAATTTAGATAACAAATATATATATATATATAAAATAGTTGAACTTCAATTAGTTGAATCGAATCTTCATTTTTTCGCTTACCAATACCATAAGAACTAAAATAAATTGGGGGTAAATATGAGAATTTTTGATACAACTCAAGCAATATATAAAATTAGTAAGTTAGGGTTGACTATTTTTCAACATGAATCTAAATATGACACGATTCAATAATATGAATTATTAATTATATATTTTAATGTTCACTAAGGGTTGCGATGACATTTTTTTAATCTTTTATTTAACTCCATCTAACTGAATAAAAAAATATATAACATAATAATTAAGGCTCATATATTTTTTTCATTTAAGATATGTATTTTTTTTCAGTAATGGTAGAGGGCCCTAATTTTTGTGGCTCAAATGGCTCGAATTTGCCAAAACGACCGTTTTGGCAAATTCGAGCCATTTGAGCCACAAAAATTAGGGCCCCCACAAATATTTTTCATTTTTTTGTTACTTATTTTAGAGTCAATCTAATAAAAAATATATAGTAATAAGGTACATTTTTTTAATTAGAAAAATGCAATTGAATTAAAATCAAACATTCTATGAATAATTTCATTTAGTAAAAATAAATTTTATAAAATTCAACTTATGAAAAAAATTTTAATCTCTTCATACACTTGCTAAGTTATTTTTAACTAAAAGTAAAAGTTTTCACATTAAGGCCTCGTTTGGGAACAAGCTAATTTAGTATTTTTTTGACTATTTGGCTAAAATATGTGCTAAAAAAAACTAGTATGTTTGGGATGACTTTTTGGCTTTTTACGAAAAAATGTGCAAAAAGTAGAGAGAAAATAGAATATTTGACTTTTTGATATGGATTGTTGGTTTTTTGGCTTTTTGGCTTTTTTGATAACTTTTTGACTTTTTTACTAAACGAGCTGGTTCCCAAACGAGGCCTAAATATCAATCGAACACGAATCAAAATGACACCATACAACAACTTGAAAATAAATAAATTGAACTAATTTTAAAATAATTATGAAATAACACGACATGATACACTCCCCCTAATTAGAGACCCTAAATTTTATTTAAAATTGGAGGCCCGAGGCGATCGCCTTAGCGGCCATACCTCAGGGCCAGCCTTGTTCAAATCTACTCTACATTATGATACTAATGTCTTGGATACATTTCTTAGAACCCTCTATTTATTTTACAAAAATGCTATCTACACATAAAATTGATATTAAAAATATCAAAAGAATAATTTGGGGGTAGTAGAAAGAGCGGCGTGCGCTCAATGGCGATTTCACCGAGGCGCTAAGGGGTTGTGTTACTGTCGGATGGAGGCGACCTTAGCAGGAGCCTTACTGAGGAAAGCGGCATACGCAAAGGGCGAAACTAAGCCGTTGAAGGCAAAGCTGGAGAAAGTGAAGGCCCAGCTTGAAAATTTGAGGATGGTGACTGCAGGGTGGAGGAAGAGTCTTGTGAGTCGTGTGCGGTGAAAGAGGCCTAGAAGCGAAGAAAATAGAGGTGTTGGCGGCAGTGCAGAGAATGTTGCCGTGCCCGCGTCTACGCCGAATGCTCACGACCAAGTTGGAGTTGGAGACGGAACGCCGCAAGGTGGTGTCGCTCGAATTCCAGCTGGTCGGCGAGCAGAAGAAGTTGGAAGAGGCGTAGAAGGCCTGCACCATCGCCAACGAACGGTGAGATGAGGCGATGACCTGTAACGAGGATCTGCGCGCCTAGTCGATCAAAGAAAATAAAGAAGCAGATCTGAAGATCGCTAGGTTGGAGAAAGATTTGGCAGACGAGGGCGCCAAGGCAGCGACAAAGAATGCGGGGTTGGACAAGGCCTTGGAGGAAGAAATGGCGAAACTAGCATCTGAGAGGGCGGCGTACCCTGACCTATGTGTTGCTGCGGTTGAGCAATTCAAGGGGTCCGCCGACTTCTAGATGGCCATTGATGCCGCGATCACCAGCAACTTGGCAAGAGAGGTGCAGAGGGCCGTCAGGGAGTAACATTTGGGAGCGAGTGAAGAAGTGATCGAGCTTCAGTGATCGGACTTCTACAAACATGAGATAGCTGAGTTTTGGGACAACGGCTGGAAAACTTTCAAGCGAAAGGCTGAAGAGTTGTTCCCAGACTTGGACTTCAACACTATTAGAGTAAAGGAAGACGATGTGGCCTAGATCCCCTTAGATGAAGGTGTTGACGAAGAAGATCTTGTTTCGAGTGAGGAGGAATGATGAATGTAAAATTTTTGCGCTTTGTTTGTAAATAAAATTTTTGTTGTTACTTTGTTTGTTATTGTTGTTGTTTTTTTTTTTTTTTTTTTTTTTTTTTGTGACTTCTGTAGTAAACTTATGTATAAGTTTGTGAATAAATAAAATTATGAGTTGTGTTTGTCACACTGTGGCCTTTGTCTTTGTAAAGCTGAAAAGAATGAGAATGGTTATTCTAAAAATATGAGAGTGAAAAAATGAGAGTTAAAATATGAGAATCTTGAAGTGTTAAGTCATGTGGTCAAAGTGTTGAGAAAATGTGAGAGTGAAAAGGTCTCAAAATGTGACAGTCTTGAAATGTTAAACCGTTGGCAAATGAAAGTTAAAAAATGTAAAGAATGTTAAAAGGTGTGAACGCATTGACCTGGAACTTGACCAAGTATGGCAACTATGCTACAAACATGAAGTGGTAAGAATGCTTGAGCCATAATTAACCCAGTCTGGCTGAGCCCTTCGTGCTTAGTCTGGCTGAGGCTTTAAGTAACTTAGTCTGGCTGAGCCCTTCGTGCTCAGTCTGGCTGAGGCTTTGAGTAACTCAGTCTGGTTGAGCCTTTCGTGCTCAGTCTGGCTGAGGTTTTGAGTAACTCAGTCTGGTTGAGTCCTTTGTGCTTAGTCTGGCTGAGGCTTTAAGTAACTCAGTCTGGCTGAGTACTGCAATCAGGATGTTATGGGAATGCCACAGAGATTAACTGAGAAATAAGATTGTTTGTCATTAAAGTGTAGCCCATTTGATCAGAGATTTATGTCATATGAGAAGAGAATAAGAACATTCAAGTGCGTAGATTGTCAAAAAGGAAATACAGCAAAAGATTGATACAAAAATTGAACTTTCATTGAAAATAACGCTTCAAGTGCTCGGTATTCCATGGATGGGGGAGGTCTTGGCCCTCCATGTCCTGAAGTCGGTAAGTACCCGGACGAGGTTTGGCTTTAACAACGTAAGGTCCCTTCCACTTGGCTGCCAGCTTGCCCTCGGCCGAATTTTTGGTAGGAAGGGTTGCTCCGCGCAGAACAAGGTCCCCCACAACGAACTTCCTCGGTCGAACTTTGCGGTTGTAGTGTGTGCTCATTCTCTGTTGGTATGAGGCCCGCCTGACAATAGTGGTCTCTCGAAGCTCTTCAATTAGGTCTAGGTCTGCCCGACGTAGCTCTTCGGTTAGTTCTGGATTCGGGTGTAGAACCCTCGGTGTAAATGACCGATTTCCTGGAATGACCGTATAGCGCCGTATGTTAAGCGAAAATGGGTCTCCCCAGTAGGGGTTCAAGTGGTAGTCTTGATGAGCCCAAAGTACATTTGGTAATTCCTCATTAAAGTCCTTAGCGACTTCGGCTTAGTTTTTATGATCTTCAGAAGAGAACGGTTGGTAACCTCTACTTGGCCATTGGCTTGGGGATGACCTGGGAAAGAAAAACATGGCTGGATTTGAAATTCTACACAGAATTTCCTGAACTTGGCATTGTCAAATTGTTTGCCATTGTCGGAGACGATGGCTTGAGGGATGCCAAATCGACACACGATCGACTGCCAGATAAATCTGGTTGTGTTCCGCTCAGTAATTGTGGCAAGGGGTTCCACCTCCACCCATTAGTGAAGTAATCAATGGCAACGATTGGGAATTTGGTTTGGCCTCGTTCAGTGGGCAATGGGCCAACTAGGTCGATCCCCCATTTGGCGAATGGGTAAGAACTGCAAAGTGTGATCAATTTTGTAGGAGGAGCATGGGAGATGTTGGCAAAACGTTGACATTTATCACATTTAAGCACGAAGTCAGCCGCATCTTGGTTGAGAGTAGGCCAGAAATAACTAGTGTGAAGTATTTTGTGGGCTAGTGACCTGGCGTCCGAATGATTACCACATATACCCTCATGGACTTCCCTCATCACGTAGGTCGCTTGAGCTGGATTGAGGTATTGCAGATATGGACATGAAAAGCCACGTTTGTACAAGAGGCTGCTGACAAGAATGCAATTGGACGACCGGGCACTGACTTTGGCGGCCTGCTGTTTATCATCTGGTAATTCCCCCGTTGTCAAAAATAGAAGGATGTCGGCCGCCCATGGGATAGGTTCATTTTGGAGGAAGTGGACTTCCTGCTGGTTGGGGAAATGGCAGGGTGGGTCAGGTACTCGAGGCAAACACCGTGGCTGAGGTATGACTAGTCTGCAGAAGCTAATTGAGCCATCTCATCTACCTTGGAGTTTTCCGCCCGAAAGATGTGCTTGATGTGGAAAGTATTGAAGAGGCAAGCAAGGTGGAGTGCAATATCCTTATAAGCCCGCATTGTGTCTTCCTTGACATCGAATTCCCCCGTAATTTGTCCGATAATAAGCTGGGAATCGCTGAACACCCGGATATGGCTGACACTAATATCTCTAGCTAGGCGAAGACCTGCTATCAATGCCTCATACTCGGCCTCATTATTGCTTGCATCGAACAAGAATCGGAGAGCACACTTGAAATAACCACTCTTGGGGGCGGTGAGAATGAGACCAGCCTCACTGCCTTTTTTGTGGGATGATCCGTCGACGTTAAGGGTCCAAAAATGGGGGTCTTCTGCCTCAGTCTAGGGTTGGGGGGGCGGTGGAACAGTGGGCAGAGTGGGATTAGTGAATTCCATTATGAAATCGACAACAGCCTACCCTTTAATCGCTGTTCGAGATTGGTAGGAGATGTAAAATTGGCTGAGCTCGATCGACCATTGCATGAGTCTGCCGGACAGCTCGGGCTATTGTATTACCTTCTTTAAAGGTTGATCAGTGAGGACCACTATGAAGTGGGCTTGGAAGTAAGGACGAAGTCTTCTTGAGGCGGTGACCAGGGCCAAGGGCATTTTTTCTTGCAATGAGTAGTTCTATTCGGCGCCTCTGAGAGCCCGGCTAATGTAGTAAACCGGGCGCTGTACTGAACCGTCCTCCCTAATAAGGGCTGCACTGACTACGATGCTCGAGATGGCTAGATAAAGAAAAAGAGGCTCGCCTCTGAGTGCTTGGGAGAGTAAGGACGGGTTGGCCATGCACTTAGGATAAGAAATGTTGCATCCTTCATTTTATTACCTTCAATTGCACCTCTAATAAGTTGACAATCAATAACAACTAATCAATTCTCTTCAAAATTTGGGACCATTTCACATGGAAGTGAGCCACGTCATTAGGAGTGGAATTAAGGGTACAAAATTAGAGGGATGTATCACCAGTCTTCTACAATATACACTCCCTTACTATGTGCACCCTTAGTTATGTTTTTTTATTTTATTTTATTATTATGATCAATTTTGTTTTTTAGTTATGACATTATTTTGATATGTTTGGGTAAGTTTCATGTAGTGTTTTGTTATGACATCTTTGTTTTGTGTTTTTAATTATAACTCTAACCATTTTTTTTAAATTATAAAATTCATCATAGTCTTTCCCCATTATCATTTTACATCACTGTCTGCTTAAATATTTATAATTACTTTTTTATTTAAAAATAATTGTTAAATAATTAATGAAAACAAATGATATTTTGCTATGTAATAGTATCAGAGTTATGCTACATAGCTCGAAAGGCCCCCTAATCCCAGAGAAAAAGAAAAGAAGAAGAAGAGGGAAGGAGGAGGAGGAAGAGGGAGGAGGAGGAGAAAGGAGGGGACTGGAGGGGCCATCAAGAGAGTAGAGGCTGACAGCGGGGTTGGCAAGGGGATGGGGTGACGATCGGCGATCGTGGGAAGAAGAAGACGATCGACGATCGACGATCGACGGCTAGGAAGAAGAAGACGATCGACGATCGGGGCTCTCTTCCCCTCTAATTCTCTATTTCTTTCTTCCCCTCTGCGTTGAAAATGGAAGAAGTCGGAAAAAAAAAAAAAAATAATGCCTAAAATGACGTCATTTTGAGCATTAGGGAGATTAGAGGGGCTCATTTTCGAGCTCTCAAGCTTTATTCAATAGTATCATTACTAAACTAATTAAAGGTTTGCTATATTTCAATTTAAAAGTTACTTTTTCTATTTTGGCTTTACATATTTTAAATACATTTTCTAACAAATTCTCGATCATTTTGCCATGGTATTTAAATATTATTTTTATTAATTTTAATTTAAAATTATTTTTATAAACTCTACGCAACTAATTTCAAAATATCAAAAGTAATAATTTTTAGGGATACTTACGTTTAGGTCCTAATAAGTGGACTTATTGTCTAATAGGTCCTATGAGAAAAATTTGTCACAAAAAACGTCACTAATTGTAAGTTTTAGACAATTTATAAAAATCATGATAAAAAAAAGTCGCTAATTGTCAATTTTTAGCGACATATATAAAAAATTGTCACAAAAAAATTATTTTTAACGACAATTTTATCCAAACTTATTTTTAATAGGACTTGATAAGAATTAAATTTAACTATTAAGACATATGGTAGTTTACCCTAATTTTTAAAGTTTGACTAGTACAAACAACTAGATACATTTGTTAAGCCAAATCTACCAAAACTAAAATAGCTAAACGTAATAGCTAGTTTGATGGAGTTAAAATTTAATGATTTACTCGCTATTTTAACTAAAACTATCAAAATTACTAACTGGATAAAGATACTCTAATACAGTGATATAAAAAAATAAAAATAAAAATAAACATACAATAGTGTACTATATATTATACTATCGCTAAAATTTAACACTATGGGCACAAAAATTATACTCCAATAGTGTGTTATTATCATACTAAATATAAAATCATATTATATATTATGCCAAATTTGACACAATAAAGAGATCATACCAAATTTTAACATGGTGAATGTTTAACAATTAAATTTTTATATTTTACTATATTGTCTTTCAAAAAACATCATGTCATATATTTTTTTATTATAAATTCAATAAAAATTACGAAATATGTGATGAATTTCAAAAGACCAAATCATATAGTGACGAGTAATAAACTCTCATGATAAATCAACGAATTAAAGTCTTTTGTATATATTAATTATTCATATACATTTTTTAAATTAAAATTTTAATTTAAAGATATCGTAAATATATATATATGTAATTAGGTACACACTATCATAATTATATCGTAAAAAATAAATTATATAATAATCATGCAAAAAAAATAACATATACACTTTATCTTTCAAAATATAACATTTTAACACTATAATATATTAAAAAAAAATTTCTAACATTAAAATATATAATCATTCATAAACAAAAATAATTCAAAGAGAGTAACCCATGACATTGATTTAAAAAAACTAATCCCCATTGTGGACCCCACAATTAAAATCAATCAAAAGGGTCATATCATAGAGCACGAACAAACATGTTTAAAATAAAAAAAAATAGAGTATGGACAAATTGCTCGAAATAATGGAGGGGTATATTCTTGGGTGCTTTGCTTGTATTCTTATAATGAAATTAATTAATTTATTATTTAGATTGATCCATCTATCAGATGATATGAAAGTGCCTGGCAATAGCGACCCAATGATGAGTTGGGATTTGTTGAGTTGATTATCGACTTTTGTGTGTACTTTCCACTTGTCATAGCCTATGGCAAAGATGATGGCTGAGTGGAAAATGCAATGACAAATTGGCATAAATGATTTTCCATGAAAGTGGATTCCAAGCAAAAAGATTCAAATTCAATATGACAGTGACTTACATGATGCCCACAATTTGTTGATTTGAGTGCATAAAATAAATAAATAGTTAGTTGAGAGTCAATTACATTTTTGGTTCCTTAAATATGAATTTTGTGTTATTTTAATTTTTAATATATAAAAGGTACAAGACTCATATTTCGGAGATAAAAATATAATTAACTAAACAAAAAATTTATACAAAATGAAAGTAAGTTCAATAACTATTTCTGTTACCGAAAGATGGAAAATGATTTCAAATTTTTTGAAAATTTGTAAAACCAAGAAAATATATTTTCATTTATTTTGAAATTAAAATTTTATTTCCTTCCATTTTTTCCTCTTCTTTCTCTCACAACCTCTCCCTTTGACAAACATGCAAACACACTTTCCTACAACAACAGTATTCCCCTGGCAACTTCTAGATACTCTCCATTCGACAATTTATAAAACGTGTTTTAGGTCTCGTTTGACAATATTCAATTTTAATTAAAAAGTCAAAAAGTTTATATGTTGTCATATTACTTTCTTTATTTTTTTGCACATCTTTTCGTAAAAAATTAAAAATTTACTAAAATAATCCAAACAAGGCCTATTTATGTTTTTATTTATTTAAAAAGCATGTGTATCAAATATTTTTCATAAAATGGAAAATGTTTTCAAAATTTCAAAAAATTGTTTTAAAAAAAAAAAAAAACATATTTTCACTTATTCCATTAGCAAATCTTGAACACTCACCCTTGGACAATTTATTAAACATATTTTATAATTCAGTTCCGATTAGTGCCCCGAATTTGGGAGCACTAATGCCCCGAAATTCCTAAAATGAAAAAACAGAAAAACAGTTAAGGCAAAAAAAAAAGAAAAAAAAAAAAATAATTATCCAAAATAAAAATTAGGGACATTAGTTTCCATTTTTTTAGTGTTACAAATCATTTTTCTTTATAATTTTTGTTTTTGAAATGCTACATTTTAGTTCAAACAATGTGCTTCACTTTGTCAGGGCTATGGGGTGAGGGAGGATAAGAGAGAAATCATTAGCAGGCCCTAACACACAAGTTAAAAATAGAGAATGCAATAAAAATAAAAATTAAAAAAATTGACAGATTTTTTAGTATCAATTAATCATTTTAGGCCCAGCAATGATTTAGACCCCCTCAAACTTCAATCCCCATCACCTCACACACACGTGGCGGGTGGTGATTGGAAGAGAAGAAAAAAAAAAAGCGACCAATCAAAAAAGAAAAGGGGTCAAAGGGAGTGGGGAAAAGGGGATCCCAAACTTTATTCTTTTAGGCCGGCTCTAAGATGAAAAGTTTGATTAGATTAAAAATCATAAACGTGATTGATTCTTTGCGTTGCTTTGCTTGTCACAATTGACGTCCTTTTCACAATGAACATATTGTGGACTTTTTTATGATTAAAAAAAATTATAAAGTATTATATTCAAAAATCATTTTCAATCGTTAGATTTGAATAAAAAAAGAGGTATAGACATATTGATGGATAAAAGTAAAACCAAATGCAAAAATAAGGAGATTTTTTTTCTTTTTCTCCTTCTCTCGGAAATAGAATATTAGTGAAATTGATTATACTTATCACATCATGATTATTGGATACCATATAATAAAATCATCATCTAATTATTACTGAAATTGACTCTATTTATAGTTAAAATTAACTCTTCTTATTATTCAATCTAACTATACTTATCAATTTTTTATTTTTTCATTATAAATATGTTACATAGAATTACTAATTTCGTATACCATATGTAGTTGGACCCATATATTGTTTGTATCAATGTATCATACCCATATATATCACATTGTCCAATCATAGTTGCACAATATTGAGCTGCATTTAAGAAAAAATTATAGATTAACACTGTGTTTGGTTGGAGATTTGAAGAGAAATTTAGAAAAGGAAAGAGAAAAGGTGTATGAAACTATGTGAAATATAGACATGTTTTATTCATATTTCACTTATCTTTTTTATTTTTTTTTCAAATCTCTCCTCAAACCTCTCAACTAAACATACTATAAAAGATTACTACTTTTCCGAGGTTTGTTGGCGAAATGGATAGTTTAATTAAGCCAATCGACTCGAGTCGTTGACTTGTTCAACTTGGCAACTTGGCCTTCACCAGTTTCTGTAAACCCAGCTAAGTGCAAGATGGCAGAGGGGCCGGCTTTGTCCCAAAGTCATCAAAGTAACCGCCTTGGCTCCCGAACCTTAACGTATTACTTGTACTATATATACGAGATAAAATAATATATTATTTATTAAAAAAATAATTATTATATTTATTTTTTTATATTTTATCTTTTGTAAATAAAAGTTTATATATAAATTTAAGAGTTTTGTTTCAAGTGTTTCTTTATTATAACTTATAGTATAGATAGATTAAAATTATTATATTGACAATTTATAATTAAAATTATACTTTGTTATAAAAAAAAATGACATAATTCTAATATTTCACTATTTTAGAATAAAAACATATTGATTTTTGAAAGGAAAATAATTAAATAAAATTTAAAAACTTAATGAGTAAGAAATAATTATCGTAACATGTAAAACCGCTAAAATTATGGTTAAACCAGCAAATCATTCAAACTAAAAATGGTTTAGTTTAATCAGTTAGGTTAAAAGACTAACCAACTTATACAAAAATTAATTAATTAAAACTTTTTATTTTTATTTTATTAAAATTTAAACTGCCACTAAATATGAAAAGCAATTTATTAACTTAAATTTAAAATTGACACAATATAAATTTAAAATTATAATAATCTATCCCATAATTTATAAGTTTTAAATACAAATTTAAAATTATCATAATTATCTCATAATTTTTATATTAAGGAACAGTAAGAGTGACATTGAGATTATTAATATATACAAAAGAATATTTTTAAAGAGAGATATTATGAGAGTTTTAAAATCTCATATAAAATTATTTTTAAAATCAAAACCTCTATGTGGAATTGTAAAATAAAAGTTAAATAGAATCTAAGCATTCGAGATTTCTTAATTGTTTAAAATTAAAAAAATCAAAAAAAAAATAGTATGAGATATTGATCATAAGGTTTCTCACTAAAAGTCTCATTTTGCTTGTATAAATGAGTGTATAAGATTCACTTTATGTATGTGAAACAATTCACTTTTTCCTTCTGTTCTTGACGTGGGATTGTAAAATAAAAATTAAATAAAAGCTAGCCAATGAAAATTTTCTTAATTGTTTAAAATTAAGAAAATTCAATAATTTATATAAATGGGAGCATAAAATTCACTTTATGTAAGTAAAACAATTCATTTTTTCCTTCTTTTTACGATGTGAGATTATAAAATAAAAGTTAAATGAAAACTAATTAATGAAAATTTTCTTAATTGTTTAAAATTAAGAAAATTTAATAATTTTAGAATGACGGTTTGGAATTCCTAAAAATCTTATCTCTAAAAACCTCATTTTCCTTATATTAATAAGTGAAGTAACTTATTTTTTTCTTTTTTTTTTTCCGATGTGGGATTGTGTAAAATAAAAGTTAATAATTGTTTGGGAGAGAAGTTTATTTCAAATCAAGCAATCTTAGCTGTTTACTCTTTAATTGGGCCAATCTTTATTTTATTACGAAACAAACAAATCTAACCAATATATTTTGATAAAATTGTTAAAATCACGACTAAACCAGCGAATCAATCAAACCGAAAACAGTTCATCTTATCGGATAGGTCAGAGGACCAACCAACTTATACAAAAATTAATTAATTAAAACTTTTAAATTTTATTTTAATTTTAAAATTTAAACTGTTTTGAACTGAAATATATACAATACTACAATATTAAATGGGGTATAAGATTTATATAGTGAATCAACTCATTTATTCCTCATTTTCATGATGTGAGATTATAAAATAAAAGTTAACAGTTGTTTGGAAGGGAAATTCATTTATAATCAAGAAATTTCAGTCGTTCAATTTTTAATAAGGTCAATCTTAGTTTATTTCAAATCAAACAAATCTGGACAATATATTTTGATAAAACAGCTAAAACCACAGTTAAACTAGTGAATCAGTTAAACCGAAAATGATTCAGCCTAATAGGCTAAGTCCAAAGACCAACCAATTTATAACAAAATTAATTAATTAAAACTTTTAAATTTTATTTTAAAATTTAAACTATCTTGAACTGAAATATGCAAAATACTACAATATAAAATGAGAGTATAAGATTCATTTTATATAAGTGAAACAATCACTTTTTCTTTATTTTCTCAATGTATGATTGTAATTATTTTAAAATTAAATATTATAAAAATTTTAAAATCTTATACAAAATTATTTTTAAAATCAAAACCTCTATGTCGGGTTGTAAAATAAAAATTAGTCAATGTGAATTCTCTTAATTATTTTAAATTAAGAAAATCAAAAAAAAATGATATGATATATTGGTCATATATAAATTGGAGCATAAGATTCTCTTTATGTAAGTGAAACAATTCATATTTTTTCTTTTTTTCCGGTATAAGATTGTAAAATAAAAGTTAAATGGAAGTTAATTAATGGGCATTTTTTTAATTCTTTAAAATTAAGAAAATAAAAAAAATGGTATAATGTATTAATCATAGAGTTTCTCACTAAAAATCTCATTTTATTTATATAAATGGGAGCGTAAGATTCACTTTATGTAAGTGAAACAATTCATTTTTTCCTTATTTTTTCGGTATGAGATTGTAAAATAAAAGTTAAATGGAAGCTATAGCCAATAGAGATTTTCTTAATTATTTAAAATTAAGAAAATTTAATAATTTATATAAATGAGAGTATAAGATTCACTTTATGTAAATGAAACAATTCACTCTTTTTTTTCTTTTTCTTTTCGATGTGGGATTGTAAAATAAAAGGTAAATGGAAGCTAACTAATGGAAATTTTCTTAATTGTTTAAAATTAAGAAAATTCAATAATTTTAGAATGAGGATTTATAAATTTTAGAAGGCTTCTCCCTCAAAACCTCCTTTATTAGATTCACTTTATATAAGTGAAATAATTCATTTTTTCTTTCTTCTCTCGACGTGGGATTGTAAAATAAAAATTAAAAATTGTTTGAGTAAGAAGTGTATTTCTAATCAAGCAATCTCAGTTCCTTAGTTTATTTCGAATCAAACAAATCTAACTAATATATTTTGATAAAATCTCTAAAATCACAGTTAAACTAGAAAATCATTCAAACCAAAAATAATTTAGCTTAATCAATTAGGTCAAAAAACCAACCAACTTACACAAAAATTAATTAATTAAAACTTTTAAATTTTATTTTATTAAAATTTAAACTGTCACTAAATATGGAAAGTAATCTATTAATCTAAATTTAAAATTGATACAATATAAATTTAAAATTATCATAATTATCTCATAATTTTTGTATTAAGGAGTGGTAAGAGTGATGTTGAGATTATCAATATATCTATATATATATTTTACAAAAATAATATTTTTAAGGAGAGATATTAAGAGAGTTTTAAAATCTCATACAAAATTATTTTTAAAATCAAAATCTCTATGTGGGATTATAAAATAAAAATTAAATGGAAGCTAATCAATAGGGATTTTCTTAATTGTTTAAAATTAAGAAAATCAAAAAAATTAGTATGAAATCTTAATCATAAGGGTTCTCACGAAAAATCTCCTTTTGCTTATATAACTAGGAGTATAAAATTCACTTTATGTAAATGAAACAATTCATTTTTTTTTTCCTGATGTGAAATTATAAAATAAAAAGTAAATGGAATTTAGCAATTGAGAATTTTCTTAATTATTTAAAATTAAGCAAATTCAATAATTTTAGAATGAGATTTTGAAACTTTTAAAAAATTTCTCCCTAAAAACCTCATTTTCCTTATAATATATATATAGATAGATAGATAGATTAGTCCAAAAAAAAATTCACACGAATTTGAAAAGCTCCAGTAAAATCTGGTGCATTTAAAATAAATAGATGATTGTTTTCATTGGCAAAATTCAAAACATTGATTGATATGGTGAATTATTTTAAATTAATGGATAGTTGTTTGTCAAAATACATGAATTGCGTACATAACACAATTAATCATACTAGTTACATTTGTTTTGGGGAAAATAAACTTTTTAAATTTAAAATTGATTAAATTCTACCTTGGTCAACTATGTTACAAGAAATATTGAATGTATTAGTAATTTAATCAATTAAAAATGATTAGTTAATAAATTGAATTATATAAGTTTAATTAGCAATTTTGTAGTTAAACATACGACAACAAGGGTGATGCTTAAGTACATAGTTTGTTCACTTTTTATTTAGTATTTAAGTTTGAATTATTTTAATTTTTTTATTTGTTGTAAACTTTTTTATATATTTAAATAAATTTTATTAATTATATGTATGATCAAAATTTAAATACATAATCTTTTTATCACAAGTTATTTATTTATTTATTTATTTTATGTATGAGAGGTCTCTCGTATCAAAATTTCACTTTAAGCCCTCAAAATGTCAGAGCCGGCCCTCGAGGTGAGAACTATATGTTCATATTTCTAGATAAAATTTGAGATAAAAATTCTGAATATATAATATTACTGATAGATAAATAACATTAACACAGCATTGCATTGACGTTCTTTTAATGGCATAAACAAGGTTTTAGTAGCTATACCCAAGTAGCCAAAATATATCTCACAACATATTGAGTCTCAAGAAATAATGCAATGGTCCAAGATTATTTTTAGACCTCAATCTAATAATTTAAATCGTATTTTATTAGATTTTTAAAAAATTGAGACATTTGATTTATTTTTTTATTTTTTGTTAATATTTTCTTGATAAACTTTAAGTGATAGAATAAGCGACTTAATAATTGATTCAACTCATCAAACTCTATTTGGAATCACCTAAAAACGTTTATTTTTGGCTAATTAAGTCAAAAATAAAGATCTGTTTGGAAAGAGTTAGAAAAATAATTTAAAAAGAAAAAAAAAAGTTAACTTTCTCCTTAACTAAAAAAAAAAAAAAGAAGAAGAAAAAAAAGAAGCTTTTTAATAATTTCCTAAGGCAACAACTTTTTTAGACTATAAAGAAACTAAAAGGTTAAAAAATCCTTTAAAAAAATCAATGCCAAACTCCACCTTGTGTTGTATACATGTAAACCACTTGAGTTGTTCTTAAAAGGCCCATTTAAAGTTTATTTGAGCTTGATTTGTTTATTAAATGAATGAAATTAAACTCAATTCTTAAGCTCATTAATAATTGAATCAAGCTCAAATAGAATCAAACTTGACTTGATAAGACTTTTGAACAAAGAAAGTGAATTAATATTTATTTTTAATAATACATCAAATAATATTTTTCTTAATTTATTTTATTTTCTATTTGTGTATATTTACATATTTAATTGATAAAATTTATTATTAATTTAAGTATTCTTTTATATTTTATCTTTTTTTACTTAATAATAAATTAGGGCAAATTACAAACACCCCCTCGAGGTTTGGTGAAAATACAGATTCCCCCCTGATGTTTGAGAAATTACATCCCGTCCCCTGAGGTTTACATTTTCATAACAAATTGCCCCCTAGGGTTTTTATTTTCATACAGATTCCCCCCCTAATTTTTCATAATTTATTATGAAAATTTGACCCTCAGAGGGGGAATTTGTAATTTCTCAAACCTCAGGGAGAATCTGTATTTTTACTAAACCTCGAGGGGGTGTTTGTAATTTACCCAATAAATTAATATTTAGAAAATATAAAAATTCAAGCTCGAGCCAAGCTCATGCTCAAGTTTTTAACTTCAACTTGAGCTCAGCTCAACTATTTCTCAAAAACTCAGCTCAGACTCGGCAGTTTACTGTTTTAGGCCTCATTTGAGAACAGACTTTTTTAGTAATTTTTTGGCTAAAATATGATGTAAAAAAAAATAATATGTTTTGGATGACTTTTTACGAAAAGATGTGCAAAAAGTAGAGAGAAAAATGAATCTTTGATTTTTTTGTATAAGTTATTGACTTTTTGACTTTTTTACTTTTTTAATAACTTTTTGACTTTTTAACTAAAAAAATCACTTGTCAAACGAAGTCTTATGCCTCGTTTGGCAACCGAACTTTTTAGCCAAAAAGTCAAAAAGTTACTAAATTAGCCAAAAAATCAACAACCCATACCAAAAAATCAAAGATTCTCTTTTCTCTCTACTTTTTGCATATCTTTTCGTAAAAAGTCAAAAAGTCATCCCAAACATACTAGTTTTTTTAGCTCATATTTTACTCAAATAGCCAAAAAGTTACTAAATTAGCCTGTTCCCAAACGAGGCCTAATATAGTTTGTGAAACTTGGACTAGCATCCTGTATTTATCTGGGAAGATGTATCTATAGTTTATAAATATAAGGTGTTGTTTGGCCATTGAGTTGAGTTGATTTTTTGGTTAAATTAGTCATAAAATAAATTAAAAAATTAATAAGATAAAATATCACATCTAAATCATAATCACTTCATTTTTTCTTTCTCATAAAAGTCAAAAAAAATTTTAAAAAAAATCAAAATAACCATTCCAAAGGACCTTTTTAGCCGGAACTAAAAATACTCAAAAATTCAAAAAGTTAAAATACAAACCCAACTTTATAAACGAAACCTAAATATTGGTGGATTTAGATTGAGACATTTGTGGAAATTCCCCCACCATGAATTGAAAAATTGTCCCAATGGTTTCGTAACCTACCTCAGCTCAACTACTAAGATTTGGACATTCTCTCCATCTGTATAACCTTTTGAGTTTGTTTTTTACTTTCATTCCACCTACTAAGATTTGGAGATTCTTTATATTATTAAATCAAAATAGTGTGAAAATGAAATTAACTGTGTAATTTTCTCCAATGTTCAAAAAAACACACCAAATAATTAAAAAAATATATGTGGTTTAAGATTCATTTTGTACATGGGTCACCAAATAATTAAATTATATTATGAAGATTATGATTATATTGTAAACAACTTGTGAAAACATTATGCATCATGTGTGGTAAGAAATGTTAAAAATAAAGTTTGGTGTAAAAATGTTCTTAATAACTTATTGTGTTTGTTGCCAACATTGTAATTATATTATGTATATATATTATCTAGTATACAATTTTTAAGGATGTGTACCATAACATATGTGGAGAAAAAAAAATAATGTGGGAGCCGTATAATTAAAGACACGAAGTCTGATACGCACAGGGAGCCGGGTGTTAAACGGCTCCATTCTGCTCTGCTAAGATGCCGAGTATGACTCTCGGGCCGAGTATACTGGAAAGAGCATGTCAGGATAAAATAAAAGAATGAATAAACAATTTAAAAGTAGACTCTGGCCCCGAGGCTGGCGAATGGCTATAAATACAAGAGCTTCAGATTTATAAAGGTATGTAAGAATTACTTCTAGAGACTTAGCAAGCAAGCTTTCTTGAGAGGCCCGACTTGTTCGTCGGAGTGCTAATTCCGCACCCGACCGAGTTTGTATTTTTGCGGTGACTAGCGAGGCTCATTGGCGTCTTCAGGGATCTCAAGAGTATTTCCAAACCACTTTCACCACAACCGGCGCCGTCTGTGGAATACTCAAATATATCCATGGAAGGCGTGACCGACGATCCTCCGATAGCCACCGACGCGATCGCAGGGAGACGACCTCACCCCAGGTAATATGCTCGAAAAGAAACCATTGCGCACGACGCGCACCTTGCGCTTCGACTCGCCAACGATTCTAGCACGAGGCGATGCAAGCAACCATGGAACAGCCGACAAACCAAACAGAGTCGGGCGATCATCGCCGAACGAACGCCTTCGCCGCGCGACAGCCTCGAGAAAGCAAAGTCTCACCAGCAAGACTCAAGGTTCTCGGCGATCCCCAAAGGCGGGTCCTCGCGACAACAACGAACACCGTGACGCCCGCGCATCAAAGGATTACGTTGAGGAAGTGACAGAGGACGATGTCGCCCAAGAGGCGCCCCGCTGACACCGCGTCCATATGATATACAAATGCCGATAGCCGACTGTACATACTGATCCAACCACTTCAAACCTTCGAAGCGACCACCACCGACCAGCGACCGGCTCGAGAAGCGGTAAGCATCACCTTCGACGACTACGATTTGCGGCGTCACACACTCCTCACGTGGATCCTCTGGTTGTCACGCCACGGCGTACATAGGTTTACCGAACGCGCCCTTATCGATCGTGAAGTACTTCGAGATCATGTACCATCGAACCTTCATCAAACTCGGGTTCAACGACTGGATCTAACTCCGCCCCTATCCACTATTCGCTTCAACGCCACCCGGAGTATCCATTGGGAAAAATCAGCCTACCCGTCCGCGCTGGCTCGAGAACGGTGGTCGCGGAGTTTTTGGTCGTCAGGCTACCATCGCCATACAATCTCATCATGGGACGATCGTGGTTACATACCTGCAGCCGCCCCAAAGACTACCACCAATCGCTACGCTTCCAACAGAGCATGGCGTTGAGCGGATCCGTGGCTCGGCCAGTCGGCCAAGCATGTTACCTTCTTCGCCGCCAGACGCCAAGGAACTGCAAGTAAAATCCGTCGAGGTGCCCGAGAAATCACGGAAGACGTTGGGACGCCAACCAAACGAAAAGGCCATGGAAGGTTTAGACCGAGTAGACATCGATGGAAGCCCGGAAAAGTTTTTTATGATCGGCGTCTCTCTGAGCCAGGTCGACAAGCAGCAACTGATCACTTTCTTACTCGGCAACCTCGACGTCTTCGCGTGGACCCCATATGAAATGCCGGGAATAGACCCAGCGGTCTCGCAGCATCACCTCAATGTCGACCCTCAGTGCAAGCCGATCATTCAGAAAGGTCGGCGATCCTCCGCGAAACACCGCCGCCGTTGTCGAGAAGTTGACAAATTGCTTGACGCCGGGGCAATCAGAGAGGTCACCTATCCCACGTGGCTCTCCAACACAGTGGTGGTAAAAAAGAAGAATGGCACTTGGCGCGTGTGTGTCGATTTCACGGATCTAAACAAAGCTTGCCCCAAAGACTGCTTTCCCTTGCCTAGAATTGATCAACTCGTCGAAGCGAGACGCCACCGCCGCATGAGTTTCCTCGACGCCTATAGAGGCTACCATCAGATCGCCATGAATCCAGATGATCAGGACAAAACTGCATTCCTCACTCCAAGAGGAACCTACTGCTACAGGGTCATGCCTTTTGGATTAAAGAATGCAGGGGCGACTTACCAACGGCTGGTCACTACGATGTTCAAAGAACAACTCGGGCACACTATGGAAGTATACATCGACGACATGGTGGTCAAATCTAAAGAAGAGCAAAACCATATAGCCGATCTGGAAAAGACATTCGACACCCTACGCAAGTACAGAATGAAGCTGAATGCTTCCAAATGCGCATTCGGGATCGGCTCTGGCAAATTCCTAGGCTACATCGTCAACCATCGAGGAATCGAGGCCAACCCGAGGCAAAGTTCTGACAATTTTAGAACTCGGTTCCCTGCTCACCAAAGAAGTCCAAAAGTGATGGGAATGGTCACGACTCAACAGATTTATCGGTAGATCTACAGATCGCAGACAATTCTTTCAAACATTACGCCAGGCGAGCTTTGAATGGTCCGTGGAATGCGAGGCGACTTTAACGGGCTCAAGACCTACCTCCGGACAAGACTCTTCTAACAACACCGCCACCGGTGATCCTCATTTATATCTGGCGATCCGACAGGTCAAGCCGTATTGTTAAAAAGAGGAGGCGAAGAAGCCAAGATACTACGTGAGCAAGGCGATGGTGGACGCCTAAACACGCTACTTACATTGGAAAAACTCGTCCTAGCCACGGTCATGGCGGCAAAGAAAACCGATGCACTACTTCCAAGCACACGGATCAAGGTCTTGATGACTTCTTCGATCAAGATTACTCAGGAATCTACATCGGCGTGTTTCAAATGGGCTCTCGAACTCGGACAATATGACATTGGTTTTCACCCAAAAGCGCAATCATGGGCGGTGCTTGCCGACTTTGTGGCGAATTCACGGGAGGGCTCGCCGACCTCAAGCTCGATCTCGCAAAAGCCGGTTACGTCAAAGCCAGTTGGAGAGTCTACGTTGGGGACATCTGCGCTTATATCGCGATGGATCGTCTAACCAACGGGAAGCGGCGCGGCGTCGTAATTATGTCCCCGACGGCGATCATTGAACAGCCGTCAAACTCGGCGAAGCATCAAATAACGAGGCCGAATATGAAGCCCTTTTAGGACTACTAACGACATGTTCTCGGTGCCGCATCGTTGGTGTTTTGTGACTCAAAGTTGGTAATCAACCAGCTGAAGGGGAGTATCACGGCGAAGATGAGCGCATGGCGGCCTATATGAAAACGGCTAGCTCGTTGCTGGCGAAGTTCGACCATCACGAACTAAACCAAATAACGCGCGACCAAAATACACACGCGGATGCCCTGGCTTGCTTGGCCTCCGCCATCAACTCCGAGCTCAAACGTACCATCGAAGTGGGCTTCGTCCCGGAACCCAGTGTCGGCCCTCCGGAGGAGACCCACATCAATATCATAGAATCCGCTCCAAGTTGGAAGGACCCCATTCCTGCGTTCCTTTCTTCTGAACAACTCCCACAGGATAAAAAAAAGCACACAAGGCTGAAACAAGGCTCTGCGATACTACCTTGACCCACAAGGGGACTTTATAAAAATCCTCTCTGCCCATACACCGGAATCGTGCACCGGACAGAGTAGAAGCCGCCATCGAGATACATGAAGGCAAATGGTGCACATTCGTGCGCCCTTGCCCATCGGGCGATAACGCAGGATATTATTGGCCACTATGAGGGCGACGCACAAAATTATGTGAAGAAATGTGAACAATGCCAAAAGTTTTCCCCACTAACCCATCAACCGGCAGAAGCTTTGAATTCAATCAGAGCCCTCGCCGCTTGCTCGATGGGGACTTGATATCGTGGGACCATCGCCCAGGCCCCAGGAACAAGCGATTTCTAATCGTAGCAGACTATTTCACGAAGTGGGGTCAAGCGAGGCTCTAACCCATATACGAGATTCGACATTAAGCGTTTTGTGTGAGAAACATCATTACAAGATTCGCATTCCAAGAGCATTGATCTCGGATAATGGCACCTTTCGACCGTATGGCGTGTACCGAGAGTCAGGCGACAAATCTGAATGTACCTTACTTTTCTCGCCACCTACCCCAAAGTAATCTGGCGGAAGCTTGAACAAATCCATCTTGGGCGGTATCAAAAAATTTGGAAAACGCCAAGGGCGGTGGGTCGAAGAGTTGCCAAGCGTTTATGGGCCCATCGAGCACGCCGAGACAATCCACCGGAGAAACACCGTTTGCCTTGTGCCGGAACCCGAGCAATCTTACCCCAGAGATCGGCCTACCAACCCTCGGATCGCAAGCCTTCGACACGGGGCGAACGACATGATGCTTGCTTTGGACTGGTTACGATTGAAGAACGAAGAGATCGTGCCTTGGCATCCATGGCTCGCTATCAACAAAGCCTCGCTAAGTCATACAATCGGAAAGTCCAATCGCCGCCACAATCCAGAGAGCCGGTCCTCAAGAAGGTACCGCCGACGGAGGTCATCATGGAAAGCTTGGTCCAAACCGACGGCCCTATCAAATAGATTCATTGCGAGGAGGGCATATCGGTTGTCGACATGTCGTGAAGAAGCACGCCACGACCGTGGAATTCGACACATCTACGAAATTTTATCAATGACCCGACTGGGCTTGATATTTGTACACAATATCCTCAGAATCTAACATCTCGCATTTTCGCATGATTAAGCTCAACACTTCAAAATCTAACAAGTCTCCGGATTCGAGCCCTTCTGCATGACATCTTAGGGCGAACAAGTCTCCGGATTCGAGCGCCTTCGTGGATGTCACGATTGGCCAAAACAAGTCTCCGGATTCGGGCGCCGCCGAGATGTCACGATTGGCGAATAAGTCTCCGGATTCGGAGCCCCTTTGGTGAATGACATCTCGAGGCGAGAATAAGTCTCCGGATTCGAGCCCCTTTGGTGAATGACATCTTAGGGCGAACAAGTCTCCGGATTCGAGCCCTTTGGTGAATGACATCTTAGGGCGAACAAGTCTCCTGGATCGAGCCCCTTTGGTGAATGACATCTTAGGGCGAACAAGTCTCCGGATTCGAGCGCCCGCCGTGGATGTCACGATTGGCGAATAAGTCTCGAATTCGGGCCTTTGGTGAATGACATCTTAGGGCGAACAAGTCTCCGGATTCGAGCGCCCGCCGTGGATGTCACGATTGGCCAAAACAAGTCTCCGGATTCGAGCGCCCGCCGTGGATGTCACGATTGGCGAGAATAAGTCTCCGGATTCGAGCCCTTCTGAATGACATCTTAGGGCGAACAAGTCTCGGATTCGAGCCCCTTTGGTGAATGACATCTTAGGGCCGAACAAGTCTCCGGATTCGGAGCGCCCTTCGTGGATGTCACGATTGGCCAGAATAAGTCTCCGGATTCGGAGCCCCTTTGGTGAATGACATCTTAGGGCCGAACAAGTCTCCGGATTCGGAGCCCCTTCGGTGCGTACAACCTAAGGGCCGAATAAGTCTCCGAATTCGGAGCCCCTTTGGTGCATGAAACCTCAGGGCCGAACAAGTCTCCGGATTCGGAGCGCCCTTCGTGGATGTCACGATTGGCCAGAACAGGTCTCCGGCTTCGGAGCCCCCTTTGGTGCATGACACCCTAGAGCCGAATAAGTCTCCAAATTCGGAGCACCCTTCGTGGATGTCACGACTGGTTCAGAGCGTCCTTTGGGGCATGACACCTTAGGGCCGAACAAGTCTCCGGATTCGGAGCGCCCTTCGTGGATGTCACGATTGGCCAGAAATGGTCTCCGGCTTCGGAGCCCCCTTTGGTGCATGACACCTTAAAGCCGAATAAGTCTCCAAATTCGGAGCACCCTTCGTGAATGTCACAACTGGTTCAGAGCGTCCTTTGGGGCGTGACACCTTGGGGCCGAATAAGTCTCCGAACGATTATACCACGTAGTGCACATTATTTTAATGAGCGCCTAAATATTACAATAAAGTGTATCGAAACGCTCGAGCCTCGCCAACGCAGCGGGCAGATTTATTAATCTATTCGGCTACATAATAAACGATGCCTCGGCCAGATCTCTGGTTTAACATATTCGGCTTAAACGCTCGAGCCCTGGCCAACGCAAGGGCAGATTTATTAATCTATTCGGCTACATAAGAAACGATGCCTCGGCCAGATCTCTGGTTTAACATATTCGGCTTAACGCCGAGCCACGCCAACGCAAGCGATGATTAATCTATTCGGCTAAGCACTCAACGATGCCTCGGCCAGCCCTCTGGTTTAAAATATTCGGCTTAAGCGCTCGAGCCCTGGCCAACGCAAGGGGAGATCTAGCCCGTGTGAACTATTTGGCCAACCATTTGGCCTTTCACGCTCGAGCCGAGCCATCCCAGGGAACCGGCATATTTGGTTAATTGTTTTAACATTGTATAATTACAAAAAACAAAACATCACCATAAAACTGCGGAGACATCAGCACATTGCGCATAAATTGCTAACATTTTATAAATCCAATAAGTATCAACGTCCATTGCTGTATCATAAACACAAAATAACAAAATAAACGAAAGAAATATCAGCCCTCCGAATCAGTCTCCAATGGATCGATGTCTACTTGCTCATACGGTATTGGAACATTCAGGCAATGCCACCGCAAAGAAGGGCCTTGTGCCAACCATGTTTGAATCCCCGATTCTCAAACCGGAGACTGGTCCACATACTCGCAAGAAGCCCTCTTTTTCCGCCAAACCTTTTGACTCGGACTCTCTTTCGCCACTTTCACCTCGCCAACTCGGCCCGTGCCAAGAATCTTCTCGATAAGCAAAGTCGACTTCAAGTCGGCCTTCTTCTCGGCCTCCGCTCTCAACTTATCCGCATCACGAGCTTTCTCCACCGCAAAGATTCGCCTGAAGCTTCCCGCCGCTCTTAAAACTCGCTCGGCCCTTTTCTCGCCCGCTTGCTCGCAGTTACCGATCTGATGGCGTCGAGATGGCGGCCCACATCGGCTATCCTACCAACGGCTGCAAAGAACAATTCAAAACAAGCGCAACGCGAATAGCGTTCAATGAAAGAAAAATCGAATACACACCAAAAGGGCCGATCGCGGCTAACATTGTCGATCCGAATCCGGCTCGGTAGAAAAGCCTCCCGTGACGGTAATGACAAAGACGTTGCCACCGAACGCGACCTCCGGTCATTAAGCGCCGAGGCATCCGATAGAACGGCATATTTCTCACCTTGGTCGAATCACAAAGGGCACGACCTCACCAACCCACCGCTCGAGGCGTTTGTCGCCCGATCTTCCAACCCGACCTCGGCTCTAGGCGTTTCGACGCGTTCCTCAACATCTGAACGGCTTCCCAACCACCGATTCGGCATCCTTATTCGCTGCCCTCGCAATTTGCAAGGATTTCGATTCAACAACCGGGAGGAATCTTGAGATTCAACAAGGCGGTTCGAAAGGCCTCCGCTCTTCTCCTTGCGGCTAACCTCTCCAAGATTCGCTTTCTTAGCAAGCTTTGTCGCTTAACCCAAATGCGGGTGGCTCGAGACGGAAGGGTCGTCAGACGTTGAAGAGCGTTGCCAACAAGATCGTTTCAAACCAAAAGCGTAAGGACGATCGTCGAACTAATACCTCCTCGATTCGGCCTCCGAAGCGATCCGACGCGGTACTTCAGGTACTCCGAATCGGACCCTTCAAATCCTATCTCTAAAATTTTTGAAGTTGGACAAAATACGGGCGACGAGAAAATCTTCCTTCCGGACCGGTATATTGTCCGCAAATTAAAAGGTCGCAGTAGGCTCGTGAGAGCGAGCGTGGGCGCTCTTCCTCGCTTATAAAGACCGCGACGGTAAAATAATTAAGAGCAATCGATGTCGGAAGAACGGCGTCGTTAGTTGAAGTTAGGACTTTTTCAACTCGTTCCTGCATAAGATAAGCCGTGAGATTCAAGAAAATAGGGTATGGCGGATACAAATGTACAATATGAGCGAAGGGCATTCGGACTGGTTCGCCTTTACGTCTAGGAATAGGATCGACGCGATCCTCCTCGCCGAATTTCAGCTACCACGGACAACGACCATGACATCATCAACTCGTTTTCAGAATGGAAAGCATAGTGATCAACTGATGATCTGTGTCCTTAGCTCTGAGAAAGTAACGTCCGTGCCGGCCAGAGGATCTGGCCAGAGCATAACAGAGGCGAAGGGCAGGAATGCCAAGATTAAAAACAAGGCGACGGGTCAGCGCCACGACCCCATTATGATTCTAAAGAAATTTACATTGAAATGAAGGATCAAATCCCAATGGCGAAGAACAACCCTCGAAGCGGGTGAAGAGGAAAGCGAACTCCGCCTGCGATCGACAAAGGGGTATGACAATCGAAGTTTTCTTCCTCTCTCTCCATGTCGAGAGTGCGTCACCACTAACGATAGGTGCACATCGTCAGGAATGGAGAAATGGCGTCTAAAATCAACGACTCGAGCCGGAGACAGAAGGTCTCATAAATACTTCGCCATAATCTATTGATTATAAGAATACGTGACGGAGCGAACAAAATACGACAAGCTGCAGAGTCGAGAAGGAAAACTTACAAAAATGAAGAATATCGCAGATGGAAGGATTGCAAGGATGAATCGAAGAGCGTCTAGCGGCGCGTCATAGAACATAGAACCCGAATCCGGGATACCAGCTTCAAGTCATAATGAATAAGGCGTGCACGGAGGGCGGAACCCGGGACGATTCAAGGGAGTAATTAAACAACCGAAATAAGTCTAAAGCCCCAAGAACTTCGGTTTGTAGTATTTGAAAATCGAGCCAAGCACCTCGTCCAAATGCCGCTGACAAGATGCTTGGGGGCAATTAGGAGCCGTATAATTAAAGACACGAAGTCGATACGCACAGGAGCCGTGTTAAACGGCTCCATTCGCTTCTCGCTAAGATGCGAGTATGACTCTCGGGCGAGTATATTGGAAAGAGCATGTCGATAAAATAAAAGAATGAATAAACAATTTAAAAGTAGACTCGCCCCGAAATTGGTCATGAATGGCTATAAATACAAGAGCTTCAGATTTATAAAGGTATGTAAGAATTACTTCTAGAGACTTAGCAAGCAAGCTTTCTTGAGAGGAATGACTTGTTCGTGAGCTAATTCCGCACCCCATCGAGTTTGTATTTTTGCAGGTGACTAGCAGAGGCTCATTGGCGTCTTCCGGGATCTGAAGAGTATTTCCAAACCACTTTCACCACAATTAATAACAGATAATAAGTATGTTTGGTGCAGTTTATTATAAATTAAAATTTAATAATTAAAATGCATAAGTCAATGTGCTTTTTTCCCAATTTCTAAATAATTAATTTTTAAAAATTATTTATATTTAATATGTTATAAATAAAAAGAAAATCTTATTTTAAAGTCCCTCCTATTAAGATTTTATAAGATAAAATATAATAAATATGGTAGTAGTAACTAAGGTCCTCGGGAAGCACGGAAGCAATTTTCAGATTCCAGTGCACATTACTAATCAACTTCTTTCACTTTTTGAAAAATTTTAAAACTTAAAATCAATAATTTTTTTCATCAAAAAAAAAAAAATCAATAACTTTTCATTTAGATATTTATTTTCAATGAAATTTATACTTTTAAAATGCTCTCGCTAAGATCTATCAAATAAGATCCATGATGAATATGAAATTTCATGAAAAAAAAATTAATAAAATTTCACTGAGTTAGCTATCTTCAGTCCGTAAAATTTCTGAAATTTCTTTGAGAAAAAATAAGCAATTCAAAAATTTCTTTGAGAGAAAATAAACAAATTTTTCTGAGCGATTATGAAATTTCTCTAAACAATTTTGAATGAAGAGCAAAAAAGAAACGTTAAAAAAAAAGGGCCAGTAAAAAGAACTTAAACAACTACCTCCAAAATACCGAGAGATCTTATCTAATACAATTCTTTTCATAGTTCTTAAGTTTCTACGTAAAAGGTGAGAGGGATTAGTGCCTAATTTTACCAAATAAAAATTATACTAAATAGTTTTACATAAACTTTTTTAAAAAAAAAATATTTTATAAATTATTCATAAAAACTACACTAAAATTGTGAGTTGCCCCGTTTAGGAATAGATTATTTTATTTTATTTTTTGACTCTTTTAGTTTGATTACAAAAATTATTTTTGAAATGATAATTGACTTTTTTTTGTAATTAATTTAATAGTTATGAAAAAATATATTATAATACAAATGTGATATTTTATATTATTAATTATTTTAATTTAAATCCACACGGAAACACGCAAATACAAGGACCCGTGGACTAGTATTTTACGATTATCAAATTGACACGAAATGGTCAAATGTAAACAAAGCAACTTTTGGACGTTACAGTTACAATTTTTAAGTGCCTAAATATATATCATATATATTTATGTAAGTTATTATAAATATATCTAAGTTACTTTATAAAATTGAGTAAATTTTTATAAATATATGGAAGTTAATTCATAAAAATTTAAAAATTATAACTTATATATATATTTGTGAGAACTTATATTATTTTGTAAAAATTTACATAAAAATATATGGTATGCAGCTTGCATACCCAAACACTTCCCCTATATTTATATAAAAGATACACCCCCTTATCATATACACATTTAATTACGTTATTTTCCTCTTTAGTTCTAATCAATTTTCTTTTTTAATTATGATATTATTTTGAAATGTTTGGTTATGCCTCATATAGTGTTTGGTTATAACTTTTTTTTTTTAGTTATAATTCAGAAAGTATGGAGTTATATCATTTTATTCTTTAATTATAAGATACATATTGAAGGGTGTGTACCATAATCTTTCCCTTATATATAACATATTCTAGAGGTTGATTTATTACGTTTAGTTCATGGATTTAGATAAAGATTTGAAAAAAGAAAATAAAGAATATGAAATATGTGTGAAATGTAATTATATTTCATTTATATTTTAGGAAAATTTATTAGAAAGTTCTCTTTCAAGTACTTGTACTCCACTTAGTTTATAAGATATTTGTGTATTCAAATAAATCATATTATTTTAGATATTTAATCCAGTAAATCCTAATTCTCATATTTAATGTATATTATAGATAATTTTACGTTTACAAATATTTTTTGAACCTTTAGCAACTTGGTAATGTGAACATTCATATTAAATAAATTTGACACTATGAATGTTTATTGAACATTCACATTATCAATGTGAACATTAATGCGCATTTCACCCTATTATTATTATTATGGGTATTTTGATAATTATGTCACTCATGGAACTTATTGGAACATAAACAAATAATTTGAACTAAGTGAAACATAAGTAGGTGGAGAGAAATTTATGAATAAATGTCCATATATTTTACCTACATTTTTCTTTTTTCTATCCAAATTTCTCACCAAATCCGTAAATCAAACACAACTTATGGCGGTTTAATATGTAATTAGAGTCGATAATTATCACAACCATTTTAAATGGAAATGGGGACACAATAGTCATTATTGTGTAATCATATGGGCCCATTTCAGAATTCATTTTGATGATATGAACCATTCACATTTTAGAATATATCGAATAAAATATACTTATAAAAAATCAAATTAATTGGACATCGTTAACTTTTTCATCCACTCAGATTTGTATTTACAAAAATAAATGACAATTACTATTTATCTACAAAAATAAATGACTATTATGATTTATAGTATTAAAATGAATACAAATATGAGATATTCGATTAACTTAATTTTTTATAAATATGTTCTATTCGGTATATTTTAAAATGTGAATGGTTCGAATCAGTAAGATAGACACCAAAATAGGCTTATATAACGGCACAATAGTAATTACTGTACCCAGCACAGGAGCCACGCCATCTCTATTTCAGATAGGGAGAAATGAGAATTAAAATAGTTTATAACAGTTTTCATATTCTGCAAATATTATATATAAAAAAAAAAAAAAAAACCTGTAATATTTATACCCAAAAAAATGTTTGTTTTATATATTAGTACAGATATAAAAAAATGTTTGTTTTATATATTAATACAGATAATTAATGGAAAACAATTGCACATGTTTCCATGGTGTTGGTGGGAGCACAAGCAATTTTGATTGTAGAATAGGAGTTGAGAACTCACATGAATTTGACTCTCAACACATGTACTCAAACCCAGTGTTCATACTTGAGGTTGAGTCCATGAGAATCCAAGTTAAGGTAATGATGCCTACGAGTCACTAAAGGGCGGGTTTATTTGTACGGACCGAATAAGAGGGAATTGTATTTTGTTAGATTATTAATTTTGAGATATGTATGTCTTTGGATTATTTTATTAGATTAAATTTGTATCTTTGTTTGTTTAATTACGAAATTAGATATTTGAATTAAACTATTCTATTGAATCTTATATTTGTTTAGGTTATTATGAAAAAGGATAAATATTCAAAAGATTATTTTGTCCTTTTAAATTGTTTATTAAATAATATGAATACTAAATTTGAGTTACAAATTTTATTAGGGTAAATTATAAATTCACCCATTGAAATTTGTTTAAAGTACAGATTACCTCCTGTAATTTAAAAAATTACAAATACCTCCTTATTAGAATTTTTTATTTGACAGAATTAATTAAAAAAATAAAATTCATAATTGTTCTCCTATATAATAATAAAATTACCTAAATTATTAATTGAAATATATTTCTAATATCATTAAAAATTGGTAATTGATTTCATAATTTATTAATAAAAAAGAGATTTGTTATGAAATTAGAAACCTCAGGGGTAGAATGTATTTTCTAGAACCACAGGGGGTGATTTGTATTTTAATCAAATCTCAAGAGGTGTGTTTATAATTTACCTATTTTATTTTATTTTTTGACTAAAACTTTTAAAAAATTAAATTAATTTCATCTAATTTTTAGTTGAGATTTTTAAATTTTATTTTACTTTACTAAATATAATTAAAAATAATATAAATAAAAAATTGAGGGCCAGAAATGTCATTTTAACCTTCTAATCCGGAGGAGGAACTATCTCACCCTTTTTATCCCACACCCCTCCATGGGACACAATGATCTTATAAATAAGAGATTGATAGTCCGATTAAACTATTAGCGGATCTTAAACCTCTTGAAATAACATTAACTAGGTTAATTCCGCTGGTTATTTTCATATACAATAGTACTATCTACACAGAATTTTTGTACACAATTCTTACATGAAAGTGAGGCCCACTACAATAGTACTGCATACACATAATTTTTTTACACGACTCTTACATGAAAGTGAAGCCCACATGTGGAATTTTTGTGTGACCCCTCTCGTGTGAGAGTTTCTGTACATCATGTGCACAAAATTATTTATCTTTCATATTTTCTCAACTAAACTCGTTTGGGAACAGGCTAATTTAGTAACTTTTTGGCTAATTGGCTAAAAAGGTTGGTAAGAAAAACCTGTATGTTTGGGCCAACTTTTTGGCTAATTACGAAACGACGTGCAAAAAGTAGAGAGAAAAGGGAATCTTTGACTTTTTGGTATGGGTTGTTGGCTTTTTGGCTAAAAAGGTAACTTTTTGGCTAATTGGCTATTTTAGCCTCTTGCCAAACGAGGCCTAAGAGGTCCGTCAATCTTAACTAAAAGTAAAATTAATTGTTTAGTTATTTGTTTCTTTTTTATTATGAAATTTTATTTTTTATTTTTATTTATTATGCAGTAGTTGTCGGTGCTATGCTTGTGAGTACCTAATTTAACGTAATTGTCTTGATATTTGAAAAAATATAATATTTTATTATCAATTGACCCTCCAAAAATATATATATAAATAAATCAACACAACACAACCCAACAATGGGGGTGTTTGGTTTTTTCCCACTTTAGACTTTAAAATTATTAAAAATTTTTGATTTAGGTCTCGTTTGGAAACAAACTTTTTTGGTAATTATTTGGTTTTTTAGTTAAAATATGATGTAAAAAAATTAGTATGTTTGGAATAATTTTTTAACTTTTTACGAAAAGACATGCAAAAAATAAAAATAAAATAAAATCTTTGACTTTTTAGTACGAATTATTGATTTTTTAATTTTTTTAGATTCTATTAGAATTTGGATGGCAAATGCCACACGTGGCATAGAAAAACCCAAGCCCACCCATACGCAAACCCTAACCCCAAGCCAAACCTAAAAGCCTCTTACTACACCTCTTTCTCTCTCTCCCTCCATCTCATCTCCCTCTATAGCACATCTCCATCTTCAGCCCCATCCCCTCCATGATTTACTCTCTCTCTATATCATGGAAGCTCCATTTCATGAATCATGACAGTGGATCTTTTTCATTTACGTTGTGTTTGGTTAAAAGATTTGAAAAAATAATGGGAAGAAATGTGTGGAAATAATTTCACTTAACTTTTCTCTTTTTATTTTCAAATTTTCAAACCAAACATAGCGTTAATATCTACCACTGTGAAGGCCTAGTAAAGGTATAAAAGAGGGTGTTTAATGGTGGTTGGGTTGGAGTGAAGGTGAGGTGAGCATTTAGTGGTGGTTGGGTGGTCGATGGAGGTGTGGTAGGTGTTTCAATGGTGGCTAACAATGGAATGGAGAGAAAGAGATGAATGGTTGGGTGTTCTGTATAGGTTGTAAAGAGGGTTTTGGCAAGAGAAGGAAGGAGCAAGAAAGGAAGGGAGTCGGTGGGTTTGAATGGGTTTGGGCTTGGATTTGAATGGGTTGTAAAATATATATTTTTCTATGCCATGTAGCATTTTCATCCAAATTCTAACAGAAGTTAGGTTAAAGAGTAAAATGGAAAATTTTAGTAACTTTAAGGTCTAAAGTGTAGTGTGTGTTTGGGGGAGGGGGGGATTTAAAGGGCCAAAATAAGAAAATGGTCAAATTTAAGAGAGACAAAATATAATTTACTCAAGTTTTAAATATATTTTTTAATTTGACTCTTAGAATTTTATTTTTTAACCTTGATCCCAAATGTTCCAAGAAAAAAATTCGAACTAACGTCCATAAAAAATTAAACAGAAAAAGCCAGATTGATAGTCACACTGTACTAATACATGGCTGTCACCGTGATAGCCACATGACATGATAACAAATTATTGGGTGAAATATAATAATCTCTCATTTATCCCATAATGTGTTATTCATGTAGTAATTTTGGACAGATGTTTGCTATTGGAGCAAACTGGAAAATATTTGAAATATTGAAGGTTAAAGTGAAAAAATTTAAAATTTAAGGAGGTGGAGTATATTTTATCTTATTTTTTAATTAAAAAAATTCAAGACCTCTGAAATGTGGCCTAGTGGATAAGGGGGTTAGGGATGCAGATGGAGCTGTGTGCCTGTCATTAGCTGAAATTAGGTAGGGTCACGGGATGAGTTTGTCATTTTTCGCCTTTGTCTTTATTGACAAACTCACCCTACTCCCGTCCTATTCTATTATGAATGAAATTTTTTCATCTCATTTCCGCCTTCGCGGATATCCACGGATATTCGATATCCATAAATATTTTACTATATTTTAGATAGTCAAAAAAGTTATGAATTATTTACAATTTTAATATATTAAATATATATATATATTTATATATATAAATAGTGAGACTTTTAAGATTATTATTTATTTATATTTAAATCTTATCCTAGGTTTTTAATATTATTTTTTTATATCTAATTAAATTTTATATATATTATTAAATATATTGAGTCAAGTTTGAATTGACAGAAATGATATCCTTCCCGCCCCGCTCCCATTGCCATTAACTAAAACATAATCTACTCTCACTTTACATTAGTGTCAAAATAGATAAGATCCATTCTATTTGAACGGATATAGAGGAATCCATGTGGATCGGATTTAAATCACTATCCCTACTTGAAATGAGAAATTGTGGCTGAAATGGAAACCTCAAAATAAATTGAAAAGAAATTAAATGGAAACTCTAATTAGATCTACTATTAATGATGTGATATTAAATCCCGTCTACTATCCTAGTTTATATTATGTCTATTTATTTATTTGTTTATTTATTTATTTTTTAATTTCACCACTTTCTTAGTGATGGGTTTAGAGCCAGGTCTCTACCGCCACCCAAATTGAAATTGACAATTGTGGTATTACGTTAGAAGACTTTTGTCCAACCTCCAAAGTAGAAAAATGTAGTCTGTAGTGTTAGTACGGTGCTTTTTTTTTTTTTTTTTTTGCGCGAATTTAAGAAGAGTAGATAGGCTCCGTTTGGCAAGGAGGTTGTAAGCTATTATAGTCATAAAAGATAAATTAAGTTATTTTAGTCCTAATAAATAAAATATCACATTTAACTCATAATTATTATACTATTCTCTAAAAAAAAAAAAAAACTAAAAAAGCCAAAAAGTCAAAAAAATCATTTCCAAATCAAACTTTTTAACCCAGCCTAAAATAGTCAAAAAAGTCAAAAAGTTAAAAAGCCAACACACTTTCCAAACAGAGGCTAATTCATGAGTAAACTACACTGATGTTTTTTGATATTTTTATTTAATACAGATGTCTCTTTCTATTTAAAAAATTATATTTAGGCTAAATTTAGCATCTTCAAAATAAGTCAAAAAGTCAAAAAGTCACTATCCTATTTAAGTCACATCACCTCTTTACTATATCACTTCAAACCCAATCTATATTTTATAAAAAGTTAAAAAGTACACTTATTTAGAACATCCCAAACAACTCCTTATTTCTTATCAGATTAAAATGATATATTTGTCTCTTAGTCTTTATACATATAAAATAATAAAATAATACAGATATTTTATTTATGTTATTTCAAAGAAAATAAAAATCATCTTAATTGGTTTAATTCACACAAAAAATTGAATTTTTTTTTATTATTCCGTTTTTTTTAATTGAATTTTTTAATATTTTAAGCATTTTTTTAAAACTTTTTAGATACACTTAATTTAGATATACTTAAGAAGTATAATATTTTTTGATTTTTTAAAATTTACCAAATATATATATATATATATATATGTATATATATATTCAATACACAATCTTATTTTATTACATTCAATGAATTTTTTAAAAAAAATTTGTACAAATTTTATACTTTTTAAATATATTTATATTAAATTGATCTAATCTAGGTATAATGGTGGAAATAAAAATATAAAATTATATTTATATATAAAAATTTATACAAAAAATATCATAAAAATATTGTGATAGTGATATTTTTGTAAATATAAAACATATTTATGAATGTTTTATTTTAAAGTGAAATGTCACCATTAAACTATATGATTTTGTTTCAAAATTCTATATTTGTATATTATCACTAAATAAGAATATATTCAAGTAGAATTTAATGATGGAAAGTTGTAGAATGTAGTCATGATGATAGAAAGAAGAATTGGTTGGAAAAGGGCATGATGGTCATTTAGAAAATTTTAAGACATGACATCAGCAATAGCAATTTGTAATGAGATTACAAATTTCAAGGAGGGAAATGTAATTTTTCAAATGTGAGGAGAAATTTGTATTAAACAGAAACCTTAGGGGGTGTCAGTATAATTTACCCTTTATTCATTAATCAAAGAAGAAGAGCCTCGCAGTCCAATATCAAACTGATGAGAATGCAAACACCAAGGTGGGAAACAGACTTTCCAAACTCGAATCTCATTAATCGAAAGAGCATGTCACACAATGTCATGCACTACTCTATTACAAATTTGCAAAATAAAACAAAAACAAACTGAATGAAAGGAAAGATTTAATGCCCGATAGTCTTTCACAATCATAGCAATGTCTTGAGGAGGTTGGAGTTCACCATTAAGGCTTTGATATACCATTTTAGCATTACCTCCAACAACTATATTTCAATTTTGACCGTGCAATGTGGAGAGTAGAGCTTCCCAAACAACCAAAGCTTCAATCACTCGAGGGGAGGGGCAAGAGAATAGAGGAATAGACTTAGTGTTTGTTTGGCATCCACTAAAAAAGTATACTTTTTTGCATACATATACTTATTTAGGTCATATCAATCAACATCTATCAATATATTCTCTCTACTTTTCTATCAACTTTCTCTAATTTTCTATACATGTTTTTATAAGAAGTCAAAAAGTATACTTATTTAGAACATCCCAAATTATCTCTTAGTGAACAAAAGGTAACCCATATGAGTTCGCCTCGCAATCCAAATCCTAGCTCGAAAAACTCCTACATGGGTACTCGCATCAACATTAAGGCCATGTTTGTTTGGGTGAATATGAGTTTGAGATTTGATTAATAGTCCAATAAAATTATTAATCGAATGTGGTTAAACAATTAAAGTACAAACTAATAATCCATCCGGATATTATATCTTACATATGATAGACTATTCAATCCGACAGACGTGGATGGGATATAAATTGAAGAATTAAGTCAAAATCTGAACTATTAATCTCTCATTATAATCCTAACTCAATCCAAATATAGAATATATTACACAATCTAAAAGAATTCATAGTACTAAAATTATATTAATCATAAAAATATTAATCTAATGTAATTCAGCCCGTCCAAATAACCACGACGTAACTTTAATGAATCTAGGGGGAGGGCACACCCAACTCGCCAGCACACTGAGGACAACGTGGATTATCAAGCACTTTATACTGGAAAGGTACGGTGTTTGAACAATGCATATTTTTAATTGGTGAAAATAGGATTTACATTTTTACATGGGGTCAGTCTATATATTTTTTAAATTATAAAATTTACTATTTTAAACTAATCAAAATGAGTAATATTAAACATTATGAAATAAATATCATTTAAAAAGTCTCATGAAACTAATCTAAAGATAATTATATAACATAAAATAAAATACTATAAATTAATCTAATGGTAAAAAATCTTTTTAAAGACTTTTTATGATATTTCTTTCGTAATACCTCATATTATTGAATCAACATTTATGTATTATTAATGCACTTCAAAAATGTATCAACAAATTCATCATCTCACACCAACAATAATAAATTCTTAATTCCTTATAGACTGGTGGGACATGTGAGACAATACACCACTAATGCCCTCCCCTAAATGGTATCAATGTTGTCATTAATTAATCAATTAAACATAGCATATGCTTATCATGAATATTAATTGATCCAAATTTTTTTAATGTTAGATTTCATGAGCATGTTATCCTATTTTGATGTTTGACTTAGTCCTTATCTATGTGACAATCTTTTCATTAATTAATTATTATTTCTGAAAGATCAATTCTTAAATAAATTCCATCACCTATATCAATGAATATTGCTCATAACTAGGCAAGTCCATATAAATTTCTAAAGTTGTCAAATGAAAGTGATGACTGTTCATAATGGATTGTAATCCTCTCTATTTCAAGGTTATAATGGAAGATTTTCATTACATTATTTATTTAAGGGCTTATAATGATCCTTTCTAAATTTAAAATATTATAATAAATTTTCATAATTATTTCACAACCTTTAGATGATGTGATATAGATTTTCCGTTATAATTATAAAATAGAGAGGATCTCAATCCATTCATAACATTATTTGAGGAGAAATCTCAAAAATCCTCATCGGGAAGAAGAAAAAAAATTAATACAGAATATTATAATTGTATTGTATTTGTATCTTAAATTTGAAGAAAAAAAAAAACTGTAAAAAAGAAGAAGAAGAAAAAGAAATAATCTAATCATCTTAATTTTTTATAGCACACAATAAGGGTGAAGTAGCCTTACTAAGGTTCAATTTGGTGAAACATTTTGCAAACTGAAAGTTGATTATTAAAAAATAAAACCTAAAAGCATCTTCTGCTAACTTCTTGATAATCATTTTTTTAACTTATTTAAATTATTTCTACTTCATTAGTTATTATAAAAAATAAAAAAAAATAAAAACTATACAAAATATTTTCGCACAAATTCTCAAAAAAGAAAAGAAAAAATATATATATACCCAACCCAATAAGCTGCACCCAACATGACCTAAATTCTCATATGCAATTTATCTATTTATTTATTTATTTCAGTGAAGAGTGCATTTTGAGGTTTGGTGTCAAGTGGGCTGATGGTTACTTTTGAAATTGGTCTTGGTATAATTAATGGGGGCCTATGATGGGCCTAGGTTCGGTTAATTGGTTTAGGACTGCTTAAATGGACTACAAACTGGTTTGGCCCATTCATAGACCAACTCCTCTCATCTCATCCATCATGTACTCTGGAGCCACCATCTATATATGTCAAGGATGTCAAATTGCTGGGCTAAAAGACTTCAGTTCAAGTCTAGAAAAGACTAGCGTTAATTACCAACTAGTCTAATCCCATTAAGTGGATTACATACTTACTTTCTGAATGTACTATTTTTATAATACCTGCCACCAAAAGATTAATCTATTCCTATGAGGCTTCACAACCCTCAAGTTAGGTCCAACTCTCTCTCTCTCTCAACTTGGAGGTGGAACTCTGTATAGGGATTGTTGGGTGTAGTTTATTTGAAAGCTAGAAAAGATGTAAATATCATACTATATTAAGGTATTGTTTGGTGCAGTTTATTATAAATTCCAAGTTAAAACCATTGCTTATTTAAGCTATTTTTGTTTAATAAATTATAAGTATAAATTGTACTAAAACACAGACTCTCAGAATAAAAAATTATAAGTAATTCAGATAAGCTGCACCAAACAATCCATATATTTATTGAGATATTCAAAATCAATTGACAATGAGTAGAGTAGCCTTTGATATATGAGCTGAACTTGGGTGATTTAGAGAAGTGATGTGAGATAAATCTTTAATATTGGTAGTGTGCCGAAGTATCTGTTGAATAACTTGTACCGACAAAAGATAACTTCAATAATTTTATTTATCCAAAAAAATATCATAGAATGGATGTATGATCTGTGATGTCCATGCCCAGGGGAAGGGTAATCAATTGTGATTGGTGCCCCGAATATGGGGCACTAATGCCCCGAAATTTCCTAAAATAAAAAAATAGAAAAACAATTAAGGCAAAAAAAAAAAAAAAATACCCAAAATAGAAATTAGGGACATTAGTGCCCATTTTTTTAGTGCCACAAATCATTTTTCGTTTTGTATTCTCCAAAACAAAAGGTATGGAAGCGTGACTAAATTGAGAAATCCAAGCAAGTAAACATCAAGGGAACATCTTCATTAATAAAACTATTCATAATCTTTGAAATGAATCCTACAAACCTCTGTCACTTAAGTTTGTATTTAGATTATAAATTTGTGAAGAATTTTGTATAAGAAAAGCAAAAAGATAGAAAAGATAATAAAATTTAGTTTTTTTTAAAATTTTTAATTTATGAAAAAATATATACAAACAAACATATCAATTAAAACACAAAATTTACGCATGAGTCTCAGCATTTGGCTTGTACCCTACCTGACATTCTAATTTATATATTTATTGTTAGTATCCTTAACTTCGTTTGGACGTGGATAAAAAGCCAATTTATAGGCTATAAACATGTTTATTTTATCAAAATAATTTTAACTCATTTAGCAAACTCATTTCCTATTAAAAAGGTCACTTTTGCCATTCAAAAACATTAGAGTAAGCCAAAAAATTAAGAATGCATCAAATGACTAACTTTTTATTAGTATTAGTGTTTTTTTTTTTTTTTCTAACTAATAAGTTAGTTTTTTAACTAGGAGGTGGTTTGACAATAATCTAAATAAATAACGTATTTGCTTATTTGTTACAAATTAACATATTACTTCTATTTTTTTTATATAAAAAATCAAAAATATACTAAATGAGCAAATCCCAAATCACTCCTAAATTTTAAAGGACCTCGAAGATCTAGGTAGTTTTTTTTTTTTGTAAAATTTTAAAATTATGATTTGAGAATAAAGTTGTATTTTGAGTTTGTGAGTTTTGGAATTATGATTTAAAAAGAGAAAATTTGTTTAGTTATGAGTTTTGAATTTTTTATATGACATATGAAATAAGAGAAGTTGTTTGGTTATGAGTTTTGAAAAGAGTTTTCAAAACTTAATCAAAAACTTATAACTCATAACCAAGCACACAACTCAAAACTATATTGAAAATTTTATTCAAAACTCAAAACCAAACTTTTTTTAAAATTCAATTCAAAAAAATAATTTGTCATTTTAGTCTAAAAAAATAATTTGTATATTTAAAAAATATCAAAAACAAATATAATTTTTTTTTCTTCAAATGACAAGTGGCGATTGCCAATTAAAAAATAAACAAAAAATTTACTGTTCCGGTCAGTTGATCGGACGATTGGCCGAACATCTGGGAGAATGTCTGGATGGACAACCAGGCAGACCAAAAATTTAAAATTTATTTGATTTACCAAATATATTTTCAAAGTATATTTTAAAATTAATTTAGAATCATAATTTAAAGGTGAAAATTTGATTTGAAGCTCACACCAAAGACAGCCTTAATTTTTACTCTGATGTCTGAAAGAAAATGAACCCAATATTTGGGTACTGACTTGTTTGCTTGATATTGATCTGACCAAAATAATAATTGCTACTCATTGTTTGCTTGACGATGATTTGACCAAATCTCCCATTGTTTGAGATTATATTTTTCACATGAAAAAATTAAAACGTAGTCTGGGATGATTTTATTCTTGACCAATTATAATATATTATATTTTTTTATATTTTTTAATCATCTAAAATAAAAATATCGTAGATTGCACCTCTTTCTCGTCACAGCTCACTACTGAGATTTGTCCATCCTACTTACCATAAATTTTGTTGATGGGTATTGCAGAAAGTGAAAGAAGATTCGAAAATGAAGGGAGAGAAGCCTCAATCAAGCAAAAAACATGTGCTTGTTAAATTAAATATAAAATAATGGCTTTGGGCCCGTGGGCTTTGGACCGTGCTGTTGGGTCCGTGGGGGTTCACCACGGGTCCCGTTTTGATAATCTGAATCGTTCAATGTGTAGAACTCGTCGAGTACTATAAGCTTGTAAAAAATCACATTAATCGGATATCGGTAGCTATGTGATTAAATCAGATTTTTGTCAACCGTTAATTTATTCACCGTCCATTTTTTTTTATACAAAACTGATTTGATCATATAGCTACCGATATCCGATTAACGTGATTTTTTATAGGCCTATAGTACTCGATGAGTTCTACACATTGAACGGTTTAGATTATCAAAACGGGACCCGTGGTGGGCCCCCACGGGCCCAACAGCACGGTCCAGTCCAGATGAGGACTGGACAGAAGCCAAGCCCTAAAATAATAATCATAATAAAAACCCTGTGAGGCACCCTTGTTATTCTGGCCGTGTTTGATAGGGTTTATTTTTACTTTATTTCAATTTTTAGCTTAATTTAAGCTATTTTAATGTGTTTGGTTCAGTTTAACAATACAAATTATAATTTTTTATAAGTTAAAAATCAATTTATTCTTTGAGTAGGGGAGGAAAAACTTAATTTATAAGTCAAAAATCAACTTATGTTCACAATTATAAGTTATAAACTGTTGAGCTATAATCTATAATCACTTTCTCACAGTTCTACCAAACGGGACCTTTATATGTAAGAAAATGTTGTTCTTACCCAATTCTTAGATTTTCTTAACAATTCTTGTCTGCAATGATGTAACAGTGATATATTTAAAAATCTAAACCAATGTGATGATTTTTTTAACTTTTGATTAATAAAATAAAAAATTATCACATTACTCTATATTAATTTTCTGTATGATATTTTTTTCAATAAAGCTTGAGAGCTCGAAAAGTTCAAGGCTCGATTGGCTTGAAATTCAAAACGACATCGTTTTGAAACTTTTTTTCCCCTCTCTTTAAACAGGGAGAAGAGAAGAGAGAAGGGAGAAAAGAGAGAGAAGAGGGAGAAAGAGAGAAGAGGCAGAAGAGCAACAGTGTGATGGCGTGATGGTGACGATGGACTGTGTGTATGTATACACACAGAGCAATGGTGATGGAAATGGGCGACAAAGAGCAACGATGATAGCGACTGCGGCTTCTTCCTCATCTCTTTCTTCTCTCTTCTCCTCGTCTTTTTTTTTTTATTTTGATTTTGATTTTGATTTTTTTGATTTGTGTAGATTTGGTGATTTGTGACATTTTTTTTGAGTTTTTGATTTAGATTTAGATTTAGATTTAGATTTCATGTGGGTTTGTCTGTTTGTAACAACCCTCGTACTGATTACCGGTTAACCACTAAATTACGTACTGATTATTGCTAAACCGAACTGATAATGACTGATAATTGAATTAACTGAAATCGATTGATTGAAATTAAATCCGAAATTGAATAAGTTATCTATTGAACTGCATATTGCATCTGTTTGATTGATTGATTATCTGTTTGAATTTATACGTTTAAAGCGCTAATCGAAGGCCTTATCGGCGGCCGAATTAGGAACCGTTTAGTGTTTTGGAATCAGTAGAATATTTGTGATTTTATGGTATATTTATCTGAAAATTGATTATGAATGATTAAATTAGATTAAAATAAGTTAAATCAAAGAGTTGCCTTATTTACGGAATTGCCATCAAAGTGGGGCCTTTGTTTATTATATGTTGAGCCTTATTACATGCAACCAAAACATTTCTATCAGCCATTTCATGAAGTGAAAACCGACTAAAGAAAGAGAAATGAGAGAATTGTGAAATCAACTAGGAAATTGGCTTGTATACGTGAAGAAATTGAAGGGTAGTTGCAAATTAAGCTCTTGAACCTTGAAAACAAGACTTAGGCAAGGTAATTGAATCTCTCATTGTTGCATTTAAGGTTGTTCTTGCATGAGTCAAGTTGAATTGTGGAGTTAAGACATAAATTAGTTCAAAAGGGTAGGATTATAGCTTAATCCATGCATACATGTTTTAATTGATGAGGTTGAGTTGAATCCATGGTAAAAATGTACATGCATGCTCATATTCATGTTTAAATCCATGTATTCATTATATTCTTGAAGAAATGAGTCCATTTGGACAAGAATTGAAGCTTGAATTTGGTTTAAAGTTCATGCATTTCATGTTTTGAGATTGTTCTTGGAAATTAGTTTGAAATTGAGTTTAATTGAAACACCCTTGGGCCTTGATTTCTTAAATTGAGCTTTAAAACGTGTTATTCTATGTGTTTGAAAGAGTTTTCCAGAAAATGGGCCCAAGAGGATCGAGTTGGGAGCATCAAAACTTGGTTTAGAACTTGGAGGTTGAATCTGGATTTTCCAGATTTTTGATGTCCGGCCGAAGTGCTTCGGCGAGGGAATTCATGCTCCCAGCATTTTCTTCGACTTGTTTTACAGTCCGCTCGAGCGGAGTGTTTCATGCTCGAGCGGAGAAATCGCGCATCCAAAGTCTTCTGTGCATCAGATCACGCTTCAGCGGAGGAATGGCCTTCGAGGCGAGGATTGTGTGTCACGTTCGAGCGGGGAAGTTGACGCTCGAGCGGGGACCTTTGTTTTGCTTGTCCGCTCGAGCGGAGGCCTTGTTTTACTGAAAATTCTGAAACTGTTTCTGTGCGCATTTTTGCATCCTCATCCCATTCTAGGCATTCTTAGGCCTAGTTTAAGACATCTTAATGAGAATTTAGACATAGAACCACACCAAGGAAATTTAGGGATTTAATTATCATCCTTCCGACTGTGAACTTAGTGTGTGTTCTATTTGTTAACTGTTTAGGGTTGGCTTTACGCCGCCAGCTCGTTATTAGCCCAACCTCTGTGAGTAACAATTGTGTAAAGATATGTTCAAAATGGTTATCTTTTGAATCTTGGAATCGAATCGCTTATTGAATCGATATTGTTTCTTGAATGAATGTATATCTCGTATTCTCAACGCATCAGGCATCCTTAGCATCATCGCATCGTTACTGAGAACTCGCTTTCCTTGTGGAACCATACTGTTATTGACTGATGGCCATCATTACTGTTGGGTTTGTTAAGACTCGGTCCTTTTGGACCTACTGTTTATAGACTAATGGATGTACCACATATGACTGATTGATTGAAATACTGAAAGACTGAAATACTGTTTAATGAATTGATTTCATTACTGTAAGGACATTCATTCATAACCTCTTTACGCTGTATGTCATTCACTGGGCTTTAGCTCACTGTTTATATATATATGTAGGTTCTCAGCTGACGAATGAGCTAGGAGCGTGGGTTGGTCCCCAGTTTTGGTCAAGCCAGCCTATGTGCCTCACTGCGAGGTTCCGAGGTGCCATGCTATGGCTTGGGGTGTTTTCGTGTCCCCTATCGGTCTCCTTACTGTTTGTAACATTGTATAGACTGTACTGTTATCGAGGGATTAGGTTCCCGTACCGACTGTTTGTATATGATTGTATAGACTGTACTGTTCTGAACTGTATGAATGCATGAAAAAATGTTTTTGGCATACAGATTTACACAGCTCAATGGACACTAGTTATTTACTGTATTGGCTTCCGCCAGGCCCTGTACTCTGTTTGATCAGACATCGTTTCAAGAGCCTTCTAATCTCTTGACATCGGATTCTTGGCTGAATTCTGATGCTAAACCCATAGGGCCGGGTTTGGGTCGTGACACTGTTGTTGTGGGTTTGATTTTTTTTTTTTTTTTGGAGTTCATTTGTTTAATTTTGATTTTCATGTGAGATTTTGAGTTGTTGAGTTTGTTGTGGGTTCGAATTTACGAACTATCATTTCTGTTGGTAACTGATTTTTTTTTTGGGTTTGCTGTGGGTTTGTCTCTTTGATTTTGATTTCAGTTGGTAACGGAAAAATCATTGGTTGATGCCAAATACCTTTTTGTTTTTGTTGATTTAGATTTAGATTTTCTTTTTCATTTTTTTGAAGAGCATAGCAGAGCATAGAGGGAGAAGGAAGAAGAGACGGGGAGAAAAAAGAAAAGGAAAAAATAAAAAAAATAAATCAAACGACGTCATTTTAAAATTGGGGACAGTCAAGCCTTAGATGTGGTTTTTTTATCATACAACGCTACTTTTATATATGTAATAATCTTTGCTGGCTGGCTATGCAATAATGGTGCTTCTATTGACATTTAAGATAGGTTAAAAAATATATTTGAAATAGTACATAAAATTAAACTTAGTTTAAATATTGTACATCATAAGCCTAATAAATTTGATATACACATTTTAAATTCAATAATAATAAATTATTATTATTATTTTTTGAGTACTTAGCATTATTGGCATTTTGATGAATCAATATAGCAATTTGATTTTCTTCCATTTAATTTTATAAAGTTGTGATACATCATTAAAATTCAAAATTAGCAACTCAATTTTAAGTTTACAAAATTCTCTTTGTCATTTTTGAATTTTCAATAAATATTTATCAACTCGGATCCTTCACAATTGTTGATTATGAAATTGAAATCCCCATCAATTTCTTTTGTAAAATGGAGAGGATATGAATCTCAAATATTACTTCTCTGTGTTTTAAATTTATACAATCACAAGATAGTTATGGTCCTAATTCTTTGGCCATATTGTTTGGGTGAATTGAATTAAAGGAGACAAATATTTCCCGGACTATTAGTCTAGAAATTAACAATTTATTTACATTATGTATTCTATCTCAGGTTTCAATTGATCCAAGTATGTTATTAGGATAGATGGACAAAGAGTGCAGATCATCGGCTCCACTTTCCTGCAGTCCTCTTTCCTAGAACAACAATGCTAGAAGCTCACAATTTTTGTGATCACAATGGTTCAAAATTGTCAAAACGACATCGTTTTGGCATGTTTTACACTCAAAACGACGTCGTTTTAGCAGTTTTGAGCCATTGTGACCACAAGAATTGTGGTCTTCAAACATTTTCCTTCCTGGAATCGCCAAAATGATGTCGTTTTATTTACTGTTATTATTATTATTTTTTTCCCCAAAATTTGACTTCAGCCCACCCTCCCCAAAATCTCCTTCTCTCCAACATCTCCTTTTCTCTCTCTGCAACCTTGTTTGCAATTTCTTTTGTGGTTATTGTTCTCAACCTCCATTGAACATTCTGGCCAACTCACCGGAGACCCCTGTTTTGGGTTGTTCTTAAAACTCCACTTTCTTGCGAGAAAATAGGAGGGAAAGAGACGGAAAGTCTATGCTTTAGTTTCTTACTCTATGAAATCCCCATCTGAGTTTTGTGATTTATCCCATTTTCTCATCTGGGTTTTCCTCAAACCCCTCATAAACCCATTCAATCACTTAAGAAAACAAGTGAAAATTAACCCAAAAAAAAAAAACCATTCAAACACCCACACACACAAAGAACATACATTAAAAAAAAAAAACACACACACACACACACAGAACCAGAGAAGATAGAGAGGGGAAGAAGAACACTCAGAAGAACGCCATTCAAACACTCATTCAAACATTCAAATAAACATTCAAAATTAACAACCATTCAAACACCCAGAAGAACACCAATATTAACAACCATTCAAATGGCACTGAGTTTATAATCTATGTTTTTATTGTTATCTAGGATTTTTCAAATGTACAGAACTTGATGTCTGAATGCTTCCCAGAAGAAAACGTAGAAGAACACCAATATTAACAACCTTTCAAACAAAAGTTTGAGATTTTTTAATCTGATATATATATATATACACATACAAATTAACACTTTGAACGTCCCAAATGATAAAATCAAAATTGATTAAAAATTAGATTAATACAAACAAAAGCAAAGAATAACAGTCAAAAAAATTTCCTCTCCTCCTCTTTGATTTTGGATCTCAAATCTTTCATAGAAATTTTGAAACTTTGCTTTTCTTCATAAATCCACCTTTCTGCATTTCAGATCTAGGTTGAAACCGGGGGGAAAATCGACGAACGGCAATGAGGATGACCGATGAACTCCCTCCGATACACCGGCGGCAAAGAAAAGAGGAGAAAAGATCGAGATGGTTGCCAGCCATCGAGATCGAGAGAGAGAGAGAGAGAGAAGGGGCCTCGCGGCTATGGAGGTGGCGATAGTGGGTTGCGGCGGCGATGGCCGGTAGCTCGTGGCGCCGTGGGTGAAGGGAGGCCAGAGGTTGTTGCCTGTGGGATGCCATTCCTTCTTCTTCTCCTCTTTCTCTTCCTCTGTTCTTAAATCTTCTTCCCCTCTTTACCCTTCTTTGGTTCTCTGTGTGTGTGTTTTTTGGTTTTTTTTTGAAAATTTGCCACAAAACGACGCCGTTTTTGACACCGCAAGAACCGATCCGGACTCGATTGACAAAATCCTATATAGTGACATGTTTGTTTGATTGGAATAGTCTGTTGTAAGAAATAGTTATAGGTACGTATGCACTTGTGTTTGGCTTTGCAGAAAATGTGGAATGGGAAGCAAGAGAACAAAATGAAAACTGAAGGCATTTTTTACAGTTTCTGAAGAATGTGAATGCATTAGACAAAGGCTATCAAGTACTGCAACAACAATAAGAAAAAGAAAAGAAAAAACACAGAATGAGTGAATTAATAGCAAAAACCCACATTCACAAACTCAAAGTGCTAGCATAGAAAGAGCACGCAAGCTTTCCTCATAGGATTCTGAAGCCAGTGACCTCGTAGCATGAGTCAGCCTCTGGTAGACTAACCGGAGAGCTCGGTGCCACCGTTGTCTAGGACCAGCTGGTTCAATGTTGTTGAAAGCAATCTGACCTAACTGGAAGAAGAATAGCCTCGAAGCTCTTATGATGTCGTTGTAAGCTCGTTGGAAGGGTCTGGAGCTGAAGGACAGTTTGAGGAGGAAAGGACACACCAAGATGACCACCAGGGGACTCGCGCTGTGGCCCGCGGTGGCTGTGAGGTTGAGCTTTGCCAGAACCACCAAGTGCAGCCCCATCATATATCATATGCCTATGTAACAAAAAGGAGTGAAAGTGAGAGAAGAGAACAGGTTTTAGGAGAATGTGGGATTTTCTAATATAAAAAACAAAACTGATTAGGGGCTCGAAAAACGGGGGGACTAATGCCCCCGAAATTTCCAAAAAAGAAAAACAAAAAAACAGTTAAGGCAAAAAAAAAAAAAAAAAACAAACAAACAATTACTCAAATTAAAAATTAGTGACATTAGTGTCCATTTTTTTAGTCGTATAAATCATTTTTTTATAAAAAATGTTAGGGACACGAGATTTATCAACAAAACTATCAAATGTGTATCACTTTTTTTTTAACCGATGAAAATTAGTTATTAATTGTTAAATTAACACTTATGAAAGTTAAGGTCGGTTTGGGATGTTCTAAAAAAATATATTTTTTGACTTATTAACTTATATGAGTTGGGTTTGGGTTTGGGTTGGGTTTGATGTGATGTGTTAGAGAGGTAATGTGATTTAAATAAGATGATGTGACTTAAATAAGATAATGACTAATTGACTTTTTGTATTACTTAGAGCATCTCCAACGGTGAACCAGAATTTTCACCAAATCTGAGTCAAAAACGACTCATTTTATCAAATTTGATACTGCTCGCTCCAACGGTGCATCAAATACGGTATCAAATCCCGTGGGGGCAACCGGTTGGTCGACCTGTAAGCATAAATTTTTTTTTTTCTCAGTTTGATGTTTGATGCTTCCTGCACATCAATTGTTTGATGTTTGGCGAGCTACACACAATCGTTTCTCAATTGGATGCTTTCTGCACATCAATTGTTTCTTTAAACAATTCGCAGATTGATTCATTAAACAATTTATTAAACAATTCATCAATTGGATGCTTCATTTGCAGCTTTCATTCGCAGATTTGATACCAGGGTCGCCCGGTTGGTTGACCAGCCGGTTGACCGGCCGGTCAACCGGTAAAGAGAAATTTTTTTTTTTTTTTTTTTTTTACCTGTTTGAACCTTTTGAACCTACCTAATTTAAAAGGAAACCGGGTGACCGGTTGGTCAACCGGCCGGGCAACCGGGTGGTTGACCGGTGTACCATTTTCAACGGATTTAATGATGTTTTGATGAAATCAATCTCCGAGATCGCTTGATGTTTTGTTTGGTGAATCCTGAATTTGATATGCGTTTGGTGAAACGGTTGGAGCTGTAAAAAGTGACTTTTTTATCAAATTTTGAATTTGATGAAGGATTTGGTTCTCCGTTGGAGATGGTCTTAGTAGATGTCAAACTTGACATAGTTTGGGAAGATTGAAAAAAGACAAAAAGTTAAAAAGTCACTATCCTATTTAAGTCACATCATCTTATTTAAGTCACATCACCTCTCTAACACATCACTTCAAACCCAACCCATATTTCATAAAAAGTCAAAAAATGCACTTATTTAGTCTTCCCAAACTAAACCTAAAAAGTACCAAGAATTTATTCCCTTAATTTAATTCTCCTAAAAATTAAACCTTTAAAGAAGTCATAGTGGTCAATTAAGAACCTATTTGACTAATTGATGAAATGTTAGCATCATCACTCTTCTAATATTTTGTTTGGAGAATCAGATGCAACAACTTTATATGGTGAAAACTGTCAAAGGTAATGCATGCTAGCCACACTCTTGATATTCTTGAGTGGACACAAATGCCCCTCACAAATCACAATGGCATCTTTGTTACCCACATATGGTTATGTTTAGTTTATTTTTTTTTAGAAAATTCTGATTTTTTTTAAATTTAAAATTAATTTGATAAAAATAAATATTAAAATTATATTTTTAAAAATTATTTATGCCATTCCAAATGACAAAATTATATAAAAATGATAAGCATTTTTTATTTTTTCATTTTCTTCACAAAATTATTTTTTGGTTTTTTTAGAAAAATAAATTATGAAAATCAAACTAAACATGGCTAATTCTTTTTAAAAATTTTATGTGTGAACTTCTAATTAATAGTTAAATATATTTTTTGTCCTCCAAGTATATACCGATATTATTTTGGTTCCCAACAAATAATATAATTGTGTAGATTTATTTAGGGTTTGAAAGAAAAATGTTGATTCCGTTTGGTAGAGTTTTTTAAATATGATTTGAGAATAGAGTTATATTTTGAGTTTGTGAGTTTTGGAATTATGATTTAAGTGTGGAAAGTTTGTTTGGTGAATGAATTTTGAAAAGAGCGGGAAAGTTTTTATGTGACATATAATATTTGATATAAAAACTTACAACTCATAACCAAACACACAACTCAAAATTCTATTAAATCTCATAATTTTTTTTTTTAAATTTGAAAAATATTTCTTATTGAATATATAAAAATTAACATGTGTCAATTGCAAAAAAATAAAAATAAAATAAAATTGTACTATTCCAGTCAACCGGCCGGACGATTAGTGGGATGTCTGGTGAGACGACCGGTTAGCCCAAATTTTCCTGCCTTCGATCGCGTTTTTAAAAGTGAGTGCGGAATTAATTTTTGAAAATCGTAAATAAACACTACGTTCAAATCAAGCTCTGAAACTAATGTTTTAAAGCTCCACCAAACAGAACCATTGTTTTTCATAATTTTTATATAGAATCACTTGTTTGAATGATGGGATGGTGATTTTTTTATTTATTTATTTTTTAAATTGACAAGTCATTTGATGGATTTATTATTTTGAAGTTATCATAACTTTACCACATCATTTTGTTTGTATGTATCCGAGCTCTTTTTAAAATATAAATGTCTTTTTTTTAGGAAAAAATTCACATCAGTGTGCAACTTCAAAAATAATTACAAATTAATAATAAACTTTATCCACATTAATTTAAAATTATAAAATTTTCCATACATATGTAATAAATATTTTAATACCACTAAGGGGTAATTTCTCCTTTTTTTTTTTATATATCCCAAATAATGATGGAATTGGTGGTGTTTTGAGAGAAAATAAAAAGCTTAAACCAAAAGTCCCATAAGGGTTGGGATGACACTTGCTTTGGAAAGTAAGTTAAAAGTTAATTTTTTAATTTTTATTTTTTGAAAAAAGTATGTAGAAAAATAAAGAGGTAAACCTGTGTTTGGTTTGAATTTTCTGGATTAAGTTTTTTGAAAATTGACTTTTTTTGGTTTTCGTATTTTTTTGTTTTTAGTAAATGTTTTTAAAATTTTAAACATTTTTTTTTTTACTTTTTTAGATGCACCTTACTTAGATGTATCTAAAAAGTAAAAAATTTGTGAAAAAATATTTTAAAAAATTAATAAATACGTAAAAATACAAAAAATGTACTGAATTCTTGTATTTTTTTTTATATTTTTGGTATTTAGTAAATTTTTAAAAGATTTTTTTTTACAATTTTTTTATTTTTTAGGTGTATTTATGTTAAGTGTGTCTAAAAAGTAAAAAAAATTGCTTAAAATATTAAAAAAATTCAGTAAAAATAAAAAAAAACAAAACAAAAAATAAGAAAGTAGAATTTTCTGAAAAATATTTTTTAAAAAGTGGAACCAAGCAAGGTGTGATTCAAAAAAATTAAAAAGCCAAAAAAATAATATTTAGCCGAGTTGTCAAAACAAGCCGAAATGTTGAAACTATACTGTAAACTTTTACAAATTTTAGCATTTTAACTAAAAACCATTATTATGTTAATGAAAAAGAGTTTCATAAGTAGAAAAAATTAGAAGTGTTTTTAACTTTTATTTTTTGATTATCAGTTTTAATTAAACTATAAGGGTAAATGAGAAAAATGATTAAAATTAGAAATTATTTTTAGACAATGGTCTTAAGGGGAAAAAATAAAGATTTTGGGTCATTTTGCGAGAAAAAGTAAAGACTTAACTGAAAAACAGTTGGTAGAAGAAGGGTCGGTGTGCGTGTGAGAATGGAAGAGCCAGCCACCAAAAAAAAAAAAACACATGGAAAGTAAGGAGACCTTGAGGCAAGATGCCACGTGGTGGTGTGTAATTTGTTGGGTGTACAGATAAAAAGGTCCCTCAGGGGGCTCCATGATATTCTGTAAAGATATTTAGAAAAAATTGTGGGGCCTATGGGAAATTTCTTTGAAGCTTCTTCCTTTGTCCTCTCCATCAATTTTGCTTCGGATTTTAGTCTAAAAATGGGCCCCAATGCGTAGTATTTTTTCACGTCTCAGATTAAATATTAAAATTATTATTTTTAAATTAGAATCGATTTAGGAACTAATTTTTTAATAATTTCCAATTTTTTTTTATAAAAAATATATATAGAAAAATTAATTTTTTTATAATAATTTTTTGACTAAAAACTTGTAACTTCCGAAAATACGTCTCAGTCTTTAAAAAGTTAATACTTTTGAAAATAAATTTGTTTTTAAAAATTTTCTTATGAACTTTGTGGTTGAGTGACCTCAACAATCAGCAGCCTAGTATTATGAATATCACTCTCTTACTCTCTTGTACGATTGAATTTTTGATATTTTTTGACATTTCATATTTCAAATAATGAAAATTAATAGAATATTTTTGTGATTAATAGGAAATAACTTAATTTAAATAAAAATTAAATTTTACTTTTTATAATGAAAAATATTTTTTGAATCTAACAAAACATATCACAATTTTAGTGACGTTACTTCTACTCTGTTTGGTTTAGAATTTTAAAAAATAGCTTTTTGAATTTTCAATTTGTATCTTTGTTTTTTTAGTAATTTTTTAAATAATTTAATCAAATTTTCTTTTACTTTTTACATCAACTTAATCTTCATATAAAGTATAAAATTTATACAAAAAACTTTAAAAAATTCATTGAATATAAAAAAATAAATATATATATATATTTACATTTTAAAAAAATAATTTTTGTATTTGGTGAATTTTTTAATTTTTTTTCACAAATAATATACTTTTTAAGTGTATTTAGATTAGGTGTATTCAAAAAATAATCTGTTTGGTTGTGAATTCAAATCAATTTTCAATACGTGAGTTCGCGCATGACGTTTGGATACGACGTTCAAAAGTTGATTCCGCGTGTTAATTCAAATTACATTTTGAAAATTTGTTTGACAGCTTGTATCTCCACTTTCAACATTTTTGCCTTCTTCATCGTCTCTGCAACTTTCAACAGGTGATTATCTAAAGCTGTTTGGAAATCTGTTTACAACTTTCAACTTTCAACATGTGAAAATCTGTTTGGAAATCGTCTCTACAACTTTCAACAGGTGATTATCTGAAGTTGTTTGGAAATCTGTTTACAACTTTCAACTTTCAACAAGTGAAAATCTGTTTGGAAACTGAGTGTGGTGTGAGGTGGGATGACCAGCCGGTAGACCTCTCGGTTGTCCCTACCGACTTCCAACAGGTGATTATCTGAAGCTAAGGTTCAGAAGGTTCAGGTTGTTTTTATTTTTTTTTATAGAAAGGCTGAGGTTCAGAAGGTTCAGGTTATTTTTTATTTTTATTTTTTACTTTTTATTTCTTATCTATTATTTTTTTATAATATTAATAATTTTTATTTAATATTACATCCGTATACTGAGTTACTAAATTAATAACGTGTAATAAATGAGGAAAAAAATTGATAATGTTTTGTAAGGTTTACGTTATGATTTGTATTTTAAAATATTACACTTAGTGTATTTATGTTAATTTTTATTAATATGTATTCTCAAAAGTTGTTGATTTTAACAAAATTAAAAAAAAAAAAATATATCGTAGAAGATGTTTGTACAGACATAAAAAATGAATTGATAGAAAATTTAATTGACACAAAATAATTGACATAGATTTATTTTAAAATGAAAAAAAAAAATTGGAAAAAAAATTATTCAAAAAAATTACTGAAAAAAAATTAATTAAAAAAAAATCAATTTTTAATTTCGGTATTTTAAAAATAATTTGGTTATTACTGTTTATAAAAAATATGGATATCGATATATGAGTTGTGTGTTTGATTATAAATTATTGATTAAATTAAGTTTTGAAAACTATTTCCAAAACACATCACCAAGCAAATTTTCTTATTTCACATGTCATATCAAACTTTTAAAATTTAATTCAAAATACATCTTCAAAACACATTTCAACACTCTATTTAAAAACCATAACCAAACAAATTTTCTACACTCAAATCATAATTCCACAACACACAAACTCAAAATACAACTCATACTCTTAAATCACATTTACAAAACACAACCAAACGCAAGCAAAAATTTTGTGTAAAATATTTAAAAAATTCACTAAAAATGAAAAATAAAAAATCAATTTAAAAAAAAATAGAGATAGCCAAACAAGGTTTTTTTTTTTTTTAATCAGTGAAAACCAATTTTTAGTTATTAAATTAGTAACTATAGGAGTTAGCCTCCCTACCTTTACAAAGAACCAAATGCTTGCCTCATAATTTAACTCTCCTTTAAAATTGAACTCATAATCTCCTCTTTACAATTAAGTCTTTAAAAAAAAAATTATAATAACCAATTAAATTACACCTAATGAGTTATAACCAAACAAGGTTGTCACCACCAAGTAAGAAAGTCATTCGCTTGACTTGCCTGCATGCATTCATCACTCCTTTCTAAAGAACTTGTGGTTTCAATCTCAACAAATAAATGAAAAGCGTGACTTTTGGTTGTTATGCTTTTTACTCTTTTGGCCTGTTGTGAAGGTCTATCATGTGTCTACAACAGTTCTAATCAGTCTCGTAATGAAGAGAAATTTTTTCTATCTAAATTAGTATTTATTTCAGTTAGTTTTTTTATTTTTACAAATTATTAAGTACTTTTTTTTTAAATTTAACTCTCTCTTAAAATTAAACTCATAGGGTTCGTTTGGTTTGTATTTGTGAAAAATTTTTGAAAAATTTTCTCTACAAATAAATTTTCAAAAGTAATCAAACAAAACAAATTTTTCCAAAAAAATTTCCCAAAACTTGTAAACCAAACAAATTTTTCAAACAAATCTCTCTCTCACACACATCAAATCAATCACTTTTTTCAAAACTCTCTCTCAAAATAATTTTTCAAAACATCTTTTGAAAAAAACCAAATCAAACAACTTTTCGTATTTTTTATCTCTAAAACATATCTCTCAAACACAAACCAAACATACCCATAATCTCTCCATTAAAATTAAACCCTTAAGAGAATTATAATAACCAATTAAACTAGGTCTAATTAATTATACAACAATACTATAGACTGCTAAAAAACACAACCTCACTCACTTGTAATTGGTTCAGAAAAAATAAAAAAATAAAAAAATAAAAAAATAAAAACACATAATTAATTCACATCATTAAGAGTCATGGGTCCTCAACTATGAAAGTCCCAAACATTTTTGTTAATTATAACCAAACAAAGTTGTCACCACCAATTAAGGAAGTCATTTGCTTGAATTACGTGCATGCAGTATTGGATATTTTGAAAAGTAATTTAAAAGTAACTTTTCACCTTTTAACTCATTTCTCTTTCAAAAAAAATAAAGGCTAAAAAATTAAAAAATAAATTAAAAAAAAACCAGAAAATAAGCTTTTAACAATCTTCCTAAAGCATTACTTTTGCCAACAAAGAAATGAAAAGCACAACTTTTGCTTGTTATGCATTTTACTCTTTTAACCTATTGGGGAGGTTTTTAAAAGTTATTTTGGAAAGCAGGTTAATAGTAAAAAAAAGTCAATTTTTAATCTATTTTAAATTATATTATTTTTCATATTTTTTACACAATTTTCTAAAAAGACAAAAAAAAAAAAAAAAGGGTCACATTTTAACTATCTTTTCAAAATAAGCCATGTCTACAATAGTTCTAATTAGTCTCATAATGCAAAAAAGTTTTTTTCATCTTTTATTAATAAATTTTTGATAATTTCACTCACAATAATACAAAATAATAAGTATCAACTTTTAATTTATCACATAATTATATGAAATTCTACCTCTTTATCATATCATTATAAATATATTTAAAAGTCTCAAATGTGAGTATCTAAAATTATTTTGAAAAATGTTTGGGACTCTCTTTCTTTAAGAATCCCGTCAACCCCTTTTAGATTGCAACCATTGATATATATATATATAACTCACTCATATACGTGTGAGGCCCACACATCAATAATTAAAATTCAAAAGATATTGTGAAAGTCAAAAAAAAAAAAAAAAAAAAAAAAAAAAAGAAGAAAAAAAAAAAAGAAAAAAAAATCTCAATGATTGTTGAATTACTTTATTATGAATCTCCCTTTATGATTGCATGCGGTATGACAATCTGCAAATTGGTGACTTTGACTTGACATTTTTTGTACCACCCATTTAGTGGATTTTATTGAAATTATTTGTACTTCTTATTTTGATTTTTTTTTTTAAAAATTTATTTGATAAAACTTCGTTTTATAACTTATGATAAAAAATTAATTGTTTTATAATATTTATTCTAAAAATACATAATATATATATATATCATAAAAATGTATAAAAAAAAATTGTATATGATACATAACATTTGAGAGGTGTATACATAGCATAACTTGATTGAGGCTAAAAGATAATACCCCGACTATATGGCTGTTTACAGAGAATGTGAGATGCTTATAACTTATGCCCAAACAAATTTTATACCTTATAACTTTCAAATTTTAGTCGATTTCCAAATTATTCTCAAAGATATCCAAATTTCACGAATAAAAGTCGATTGACTTCCACAAAGCTATAAGCTATAAGCATAAGCTAAACCAAACATATCAAAATAGCTTAAATTAAGCTGAAAGCTGAAAATAAGTGCTGACAAATAGGGCCTATGCCTTGGTTTGGCTTCATTTTAGGGTTAAAAAAAATACAAAATGACAAAATAAGTTAAATAAGTTAATAATACAAAATATTATATCCAACCCATATTCATTATATTCTTTTTTCACAGAAGTAAAAAAAATCCAAACCAAACGAGACTAAAAAAGTTATAATACAAAAAAATTAACTATATTAACCAATGCCAAACGAAACTTATGTAGTGGTATCCCAAAATATCATGGGCTCATAGCTTCCTTCAGCCCATGATTTCACCAAAAAAAAGTTAGAGTCCCAAAAATTTAGAGCTCAAAATTACTTTAGATATGTATGGTAGAGATTGAATTGAAAAAGTATAGAATTTACATATGAAATGAATTTGAATTATTGATATAAAATTTTAAATAAGTTCTGAATTTTTATGTCTGAATCCATAATATTACTAATGATTTGACCCAATCTTGACTATGTGAAGATTCTCTCTCTAAGAGAGCTCAGGTTTCCTCAAGGGTGAGGACAATGCTTCTGTTTTGATCCAATTTGTTTTCTTCAGCCGCAGTTCAGTTGATTATTGTTCTCTTTCCTTTCTTGTTCACTTTGCTTTCTTCCTGGTGGGTACACTCAGTTTCTATTTTTGTCTTGGTTTGTTTAACTTTTTCTTTGCTTTAAGTAATCTCTCAGTGGGGTTCAGTCAACGTCTTCATTGTCACACGAGGGTAGGTCTTTTGGGGAAAATCCTTAGGTTGTTCCCTTTTGGGTAAACAAACGTGGGCATTCCAGCTGTGGTAAGCCAAGTGGTCCCAAAGGGGCGTGAGGTCATCTACAGATATGGAAGCAAATGGCTACTATTTTCTTACGTGAGGGTGGTTGGACAGATAACAGTGGCACTGAAGTTGGTAGTGAATTTTCAGAGGAAATGCGGAGTTTACGGCCTAACCAAGTGTTTCATCTTCCCTTGCATCACCATTTTCGGAGCAGCTTGTGTATGGAATTGGAAGACTCAACGTGGCAACTCGAACAACATGAGTTGGAACGATGTTTGATTGGTTATGTTGCAGATGTTCGTCATTTTGGATCCTATCTTATGCAAATGCATGTCAATGATTTATGGAATTTGGAGGGGTCAGTCCATGTTTATGGCTGTAGCAAAAATCATTATGTTTTTCTGTTCGAACACATCGAGGACATGTATTGTATTGCTGACAATGACTCATATGCTCTCTAAGGGGCCCTACTTATCGTCGATTATTGAAAGCCGAATTTAGTTCTCGATCGATTGGTTTTTGATAAAATGATGATCTGGGTCCAGTTACATGGGTTACCGTTAGAATGCTATACTAAAGAAGCTAGGTTCAGTTTAGGATGCGCTATTGGAGAAGTGGTTAAAGTAGATACAGACTCTCTAATGCCTTGCAATATTTAGTTTCTCCGTATTAAAGTGTGGGTCTTCCTTGATAGGCCACTGAGTAGCGGATTTTTTTCTCAAGTTTCGCGACGGTCAACAACATTGGATAAGTTGTAGCTATGAGAGGGTGTTTAAGGTATATCGGAACTGCGGGCGAATAGGCCACACGATTACAACGTGTTCCTTATCATTTGTAGAGGCTCAACGGAAAATTGATTCCCATCTTCAGGAAATGGGCCGGTGACTTCATTTTACAGTGATAATTCAAGAAACGCATCCGATGTATTCTGTTAGTATTTGTGCTAATGCCCACAGGTCGGATCATCGCACTACACATATTTTTCAAAATACTTCAAGTTCCTATATGGAGATTCCTGAAGAAGTAGGGCCATCCACTAATGCCCATAATGTTAACCTGAACGCTGACTTTGCCGACATGTGGGAGCAGGATTGGAATGCTGGATTGAAACAGGAAACGCCAGAGGGTAGTAACCCACTGTTGCCAGCTCTCTCGAAGGATGGAGTTCTTCAGCCAGTACCTTCATCGAAAATGCATACAGTAGCTTCCAATGTACTTTCGAGTTTAGGTCAAGTTCCGGTGGATTCGGTAGGTGAGTTAGAAGTAATGTGGAATCAATGGGAGGGTCAAGTCTCATCAATGGGGATCAGACCGGGGCAGTTGGTGATTGAAGAGGTCGGCGAGTTGACAGCTTCTGCGCGTCAAGCACAGCAAACTTATTAAGGTGATAGTTCCATTAATGGCATTGACCGGGCACCATTAGCTGATGCAACGAATGAGGTCCTTAGAGCTCTTCAAATTAATGGGCCTAGCCCAAGACTGAATTTCCCCATGGGTGAGGCCCCAATTAATACTCGGGCCTTCATGATCTCAAGTCTACGAAGGTGGACGAATGTGGGCTCAGCCACTTTCGAAGTAGGCCAACCCAACTCTATAATGGCCAATGGTTTCCACTGTTCAACTCCTATAACTGAGTCTTCTCCTCTCAGGCTTCTCTTACCAATCCAAAGTGGGCCTCCATTACGGAAAAGAATGCGTGAAGTGGACTCCGGCTTTGAATTTTTATATGACATAGAATTAATGGCTGTGATGGATGAGATACGTGGTCCAAGAGGGGGCCAAGCGACAGAGGTAGCCATGCATAGGGAGGGTATCGCATCAGATTCAATGTGCTATACTCACCGGTTGAGATATTTTTTAGGACGACAGTACAACCGATTGAAACGAGTTCGACCAACTCTACCGTCTCTCCCACATGGCCATGCAGTTTTATGGTCATCAAGGGATACGTGGCCCAGGTTTCCGTCACTACGTCGGTGTTGGAAATTACGGCATAGGTCGAGGAAACCCCCCGATGATATGGGTTCTCGATCGGGGCAAGCATTCCGCTCTCGTCAGGGTCAACGTATACGTCAGCCTAGAGGTAATCACTGTGGACGAGCTGACACCGTAGTTCTATTTGCACAAACTTCTTTTACGTTGGAATCGGGGAATGATATTGGGGACAGCTCGCCAGAGCGCCGTAAACCATGTTACGAGAGCCCACAGCCAAGTTTTCAGCTGGAATTAGTTAAAGTCCAACAACAAACTAGTCAGTTTATGAAATTAGCTTTGGATCCAATTCTGGTATCGAATCGAAGGTTTTCGCAGGAGGTTGTCCCGCAACAACCTCCTCGCACGCCATGAAACTTTTCAGCTGGAACTGTAGGGGTCTGGGTCATCCCTTGATAGTTCAAGTAGCTAGAAATTTGACCCAGAGGTATCGACCAGATAATTGCTTCTTCATGGAGACCAAATGCACGGTTCAGCGGGTTAAACAAATTGGATATTCTTTGGGATTCAAGTATAATTGTGTCGTGGATAGTTCGGGCAGATCTGGTGGATTATGGGTTGGTTGGCGTGATGGCAATTTGGTTGAAATATGTGAGCGAGATACGAACTTTATTATTTTACAAGTTAATGATACGGTGTACGGCACTTGGTTTATTATTTTCATGTATGGGTCGCTTTTCATTCTTAACAGGGTACAGGTCTGGAGTCTTATAGAAGCCAAGATCCAACATTTTCAAAAGCCATTTATTATTATGGGGGATCTCAATCAGGTTCGTGGGTGGCCAGAAAAATTAAGTTCCCACAGACGCATTATTCCTGGTGCTTCGTTGTTTAATGACTTGATTTTTCGCAACAGGTTAGTTGATCTACCAACTCAATGGGTGTGGTATACTTGGTGTAATAATAGAAAAGAGTCAGAGGTGGTTTATGAGCGCCTGGATAGGGTTTTGGCTTCCTCCAGTTGGGTAACAGCTTTCACTTACTTCTCTTTGGTCGCATTGCCTATACAACGGTCGGATCATAGTCCTTTACTTGTCGATACTTGCTGAATGGAACTCCAAGGTAAGAAGTGGGGTAGATTTGAGGCAGTTTGGTTGACTGACCCTGCAACTCAGGCTATTATTCAAAAAGTTTGGACGATGCCCATTCAAGGAGAAGATTCATGTGTACTACGTCAAGCTATCATCTTCAAACATCTAAAAAACTGGAATGGGTTGTCATTTCGGAGCCTGAAGGGTAAAATTGAAGATACTCAAGCTCGTTTACAGCAGGTTCAGGGATCGCTACATTCATCGGGATTACATTCTTCTGAGTTGGACTTGTGATTTCAGCTTGACATTTTGTTACAAAACAGGAATTATATTGGGCTTAGAGATCTAAACAACACTGGCTGCATTTGGGGGACCGCAATATAAAATTTTTCAATAGAATGGCTTCATGGCGACAGAGTCGAAACCGCATCTCGTTCATTCAAGACAAAGATGGACATGTTTTGACTCATCTGTAGGATATTCAAAGAGCATTTGTGGAGCATTTTCAGCACCTTTTTTCACCTTTAAAGTACTCTTCCACAATGTCATTGGAACCAGGTTCATTTATATCCCATTTCAATTTACTTACTGTTATTAAGTGTCATTTGTCTTTAAATCATTACAATTTTTTGGAACAACCATTTTCCACTGAAGAAATCCGAAATGCTGTGTTTCAAATGTAGAAGTTTAAGGCACCGAGGCTGGATGGGTTTATAGCGGGGTTCTACTAAAAATATTGGCCAATTGTGGGACATTCGGTTTTTGAAGCTGTTTTGGGGTTTCTTAATTCGGGATCCTTATTTCAATCGCTCAACCAAACCTTCATCTCCCTTATTCCTAAGACGAAGAGCCCTCTTACTGTGAATGTTTATCGGCCCATTAGTTTGTGTAATGTGATGTATAAAATAGGTGCTAAAGTTCTAGCTAATAGACTTAGCTTGGTGTTACCTGATTTAGTTATCGATAATCAATGTGCTTTCTTGAAGGGTCGACTTATTTCGGATAACATTTTGTTGGCCCATGAAATTCTTGAATATATTAAGAAGCAAAAGTAGGGGCATTTATCCAGTTTTGGGTTGAAGTTGGATATGAATAAAGCTTATAACAGAGTTAGTTGGGTTTTTCTTGAGGCAGTCATGATTAAAATGGGGTTCTCCCCTAGGTGGATTCAATTGATCTCCCAATGTGTCTCTACTGTCTAATTTGCGGTCCTGATTAATGGAGTCCTTTCGAAATTTTTTCAATCCCATACAGGTCTAAGGCAAGGAGACCCCATTTCACCGTATTTATTTTTGCTAGTCATGCAAGTATTATCGGAAGGTTTTGCACATTTGGTGTCTACTAATGTCTGTAGAGGTATTGCCATTAGCTGGCAGTCCCCTCCTATATCACACTTGCTTTTTGCTGAAGATTGTTTTATTTTTCTAAACTACAAACGAGCGGAAATTTGGTGCCTCCATTGGTTCTTAAATGCATTTTGCTACTGCTCAGGGCTACGCATAAATTTTCACAAATCAGAACTTTTTCTTAGTCCTAATTTTTCACATACAGCCTGGGACTGGCTTGTTTCCCTGTTTGGTGTTAAGGTTGTATCAAAACTCGGGATATATTCGGGCGCTAACTTGGGGTTCTCGGGGCGTACTAAGTCAGAGATATTTAATTCTATTCTGAGTAGAGTAAACTCTAAGTTACAAAGATGGAAATGTGATTTTTTGAACTTTGTCGGTAGGGGAATTTTGGTGAAACATGTCCTTCAGTCCATTCCCGTGTACCTAATGTCGGTTTTCCATATGCTTGACATTTTTTAGCATAAGCTTATAGCTATTATTCATCAGTTTCTTTGGGCTTCATCCAGGGGTAAAGGATTATCTTGGAGAAAATGGACCTACTTATGTTTTCCCAAAGCTTGGGGTGGTCTAGGATTTTGAAACCTTACTTGCTTCAACCAAGCATTACTAGCGAAACAGGCATGGCAGATTTTGTCTTCGCCTAATTTATTGATTTTGCAAATTTTGTTAGGCAAATATTGCCAACGATGTTCGTTTCTTGAGACTAAGCAACCTTCGTCGTCATCATAGGGATAGCAGAGTATATTACAGGGACGTACGTTGTTAATTTCCGGGTTTCCGTGGGTAGTGGGCAATGGTCGGCACATCAATCCATTTGAAGAATAGTGGATTCTGAGAGTATCCAACCCTTGTAGGGGACACGGATTAAGTGATATTTGTCCAGCGATGCGGGTAGAGCACTTTATTAATCCTTCATTACGGTCTTGACGAGTGGATTTATTGAACTTGTTTTTTCATAACCATGCTATATCTCATATTTTATCCATCCACATTCCCCAGGAGGACATTGAGGATAAAATTGTTTGGGGTCCGACCAAATGTGGACAGTACTCGGTTAAATCATGTTACAAGCAGGCTTTATTGCGACAGTTCCCCGACTATTGTAGGCCTGATCCGGATTGGATAATTTGGAAACGATTGTGGCAATTAAAGATTCCTCCCATGTGAAGTTTATTTGTGTGGAAATGTCTTCATAACATTCTCTCGGTAAAATGTGAACTCAAGAAGCGTGGGCTTAATATAGATACAATCTGTTCATGGTGCTCTGAACATGAAGAGACGATTGAACACTTATTTTTTGATTGCCCAATCTCCCAAAGGGTTTGGCGTGGCCAGTCTTGGGCTTAGATTTTTGAGTTGGAACTCCTTATCCTTCTTTTCTTGGTTTCGAACTGGGTGCGCAGATTAGTGATTTCGAGATTTTATCTCACTTCATTGCTTTGTTATGGGCCATCTGGTTGCAACGTAATTTGGCTGAATTTCATTCTGCATTTTTGTCCATCGATCATACATTAGCAACACCGTGAATTACTACCCACATTTCGTCACCACTACATAATTTTTCTTATGACACATCCCACTCTTGTAATATTGCTCACAAGGTAATTGCTAAGCAAGTTATTTTGCGAATCTTTGCCTCTACAAATGCTGATTTTTAGCATCATCGCATCGTTGTAGATGGGTCTTGGATCTCTGTCAATGACAGGACGGGTTTGGCTTGGGTTTATCTCGATGAAGACAACAAAGTGATCCATGAAGAAGCCACATTAGGGCCTCCAATGCTTTCTCTCAAAGAACGGAAGCTGCCAAGAAGTGCTCCAGGCTCTGCGTTGGGCATACCGTAAAGGCATAAAAGTCTCCTGTTGCAAACGAATTGTTCGGTCTTGGTGCAACACGCAAACCTACGATCAAGACAATGACTGGCAACTTCAATCTATATTAGGTGATATTTTGTTCTTTAGTAAACATTTTGCACATGTTGTATTAGAAAAGATAGAGCGAGAAGTTGTTCGTTCTACTCATTCCCTTGCACCTACTGTAAGACATCATTTTGCAAAGGAAAAAGTTAGGGATCATAAAAATTTTGTCATGAAAATGATCATAAAAAATTTATGATCCTTGGATTACCTTGATTAGTGTGTGATACTTTATTCTAAGTGTAATCCAAGGGTCACAAAGCTTTCATGATTATTTTCATGAAAGATTTTTCATGATACCTAGCATTGCTATTTTGCAAATTAATGGAATGCCTATGATGTGTTCGTCCTCAAAAAAAACTAATGATTTGACCTGCAATAAGTTAGATGGCTTAACTTGATTGTTTAATTATTTTTGCCAATGACATATAAAGGGTAAATATGTACAGTGTGTATATATATGTAAGTGAACATTAAAAAAAAAAATCGTAAACTCATAAAAATGCAACACTTGTTTGTATAAATTTAGTGTATAAATTACTTTGGGTCTGTTTGGTAAATTATTTTGTTTTGAGTTTTTAGTTTATATTTACAAAAATTTAAAAAACTGTCATAAAAACTTGTTTGATAATTTTTTTGATTTATAAATGGTTGTCTCAGTTTATAAATTTGAGGAAAAAACGTAAATTTAAAAAATGAGCTTACGTTTTTAGTTTTCAAAATTTTTTTTCAATTAATTTTTTTTCAAATAATTTTTCTTCAATTTATTTTTTTTTTCAATTAATCTTTTTTTCAAATAATTTTTTTCCAATTAATTTTTTTTTTCAATTATAATGTGTGTGATCCCATTGCCATAAATAATAAAATAAATATAAATATTTTAGGTCTGAACAAACATATTTTTTAATTTATGTTTTTAATTTTTTTTGAACATTTTGTTCAAACCAAATGCGTTTGTAATTTATGTTTTTCTAAAAATAAACAAAAATCAATTTATCAAAATTTTGTAAATATAAATAAAAAACGTAAACGTTAGCAAATGCTACCTTATTATTTCATGAGTTAAAAAATATTTTTTTACTTCCTACCTTTTTTTTTGTTTCCCTTCTTATTTTCACCTTAAATTTATTAAGGAAGATTTAAGGTTTTGTTGTATAATGTAGCAAGATACTGAAGCTATCTAAAAAAAATGGTAGAGGGAGGAGATTTTTAGAGAAATTATAGAAAGCGAGAAGATAATTTAAAAAATTAAATAATGGGTAATAAAGTTAACGAAGTCATTGTAAATAAATACACTTTTGTCTTTTTACGAAAATATGTGTAGAAAAGTAAAGAGGTGATGTGATAAAAAAAAAATAAAAAGATGGATTATTTTGTGTATGCCAAACTTGGCCTTACCATTCAAAAAGTAAATAAAACTTATAAATATTTAAATCCAACCTAATTATAATTGGAATTAGATTACTAACTGTTGTTTTGATTTATGTGGTTCATTACGGGTCCTATTTCGATAATCTGAACCGATAAACATGTAAAGTTTACCGAGTATTTTATTTTTACAAAAAATCACATTGATCCGATATTATAATTACTTGATAAGATCAGATTTCTGTTAATAATTTTTAAAAAAATCATATTTACCGTTGACAGAAATATGATTTGATCAAATGGATATCGATATCTGATTAATATGATTTTTTGTAATAATGAAATACTCAATAAGTTTTATACATTGAATAATTCGAATTATTAAAACATAATCTTTAATAAACTCTACCAACCTAACAATATACTTCAATCCGATGTCAAACTAGAGAGAAACATGCTCTCATAATTAATCAGAAAGAAGGCAAGATCTAGATAGAGAGGGGATGATCAGCCCATAATACTCCTGGGTGCGTTTGATTTGAAAGATTAGGAGAGAGATTATTTATTGTTCGGATTGTAATCTATTGGAATCAAATAGTTCAGTTTTTGTTTTTTTTAGTTCGTCGAATATGGAGTATGGCTAAACTCTTTATCCCCTATATGTGGGATTACACTATCCGGGGGGGGGGGGGTGTGAGACAATTTTTATGGGTTTATTTACTGTTAGGATTAGGTGGTGACATGACCATTTTGACCATGCATTATTTAATTATGTATTATATTTAGTAAAATTCAATAAAATTTAAATGTCTCAATTTAAAAATAAAATAATTTTATTTAACTTTTTATTGATGTTTTATTTATTAAATTTTTTAAAATAATTTTTTGTAGATATTTTATTGATATTTTATTTTAAAATTTTGTTTATATTTTATTTAATTTCATTATTTAAATTTGAATAGATGTTTTATTTATTTTCATTATTTAATTATTATTATTTTTTAAAATAAATTTATTTTAAGTTTTAATTAAAAAATAACATATATTTTTATGGACAAAACACCAATAAATCTCAAATTTTAATTTGTTAAACCATTTGGTCCTATCTTTTATTTTGTAAACTAATAAGTCCTATTTGAATGTTAATTACGTATATACCCATTTATTTAACAAATAATTTTTTTTGAATGGAGGACAAATGTAGGTTTTTACTGATGTTGTAATGACAAAAATACCTAAAAAGCTTACTATATGCCTTTTTTAGATTTCCCTCATTTTCCGAACATCAGCAACATTAACTACCTCAGCAATATCATCAACATTGTAAACATCATCAACATCATCAACATCAACAACATCATCAACATTGTGAACATCATCAACATCAACTATATCTCCAAACATCATCAAACATCAACAACGTCATCAAACATTACACTGGGCTATTCATCAAAAAAAAAAAAAAAAACCCTATTATGTTTTTCCTATCTCTCTCTTCCTTCCCATTACACCGGCCTATTCATCCTTCTGTTCCGCATGCCTCTTCTGCACCTACACCAACACCACTGATCACCCTTCATATTGAGCAACCAAAAACATCCACCACTACACACCACCAGCTGACAAAATCTCATATAAAAACAATGAAATAACTTCAATTAAACCTAATTCAATGATATATATAATATATCTATCTAAAAAAAATGATACATATAATATATGTATGTATGTCATACAGAGAGAGAGAAAGCAAAATAATGAATCTGTAATTATATACCCACAGAACATAGTTGAAAATGATGCCCACGTGATGTTTCTGCAAATCATATTGGCAAGAGTAATTTCAAGTCTTGAGTGAGAGTAATGGGAAATTGCAGACCTTCCTTACCCCACAATTTTCGGCTTCTCATCATTGACACTCCCTCTAGTCTCTGCCCTTCCAACACCGCCATCGTCCTTTCTTCAACAACATCATCAAACATCATCAACATTGTGAAACATCATCAACATCAACTACATCTCCAAACATCATCAAACATCAACAAACATCAACAACATCATTGACTCCGCCTTTTATTCGACTCCTTCTTCTCCGATCTCGCCTTACCCTTCGACGCCGATTTCGACGACCTCGATTTCACCTTCGACGATCTCTACCTCCCCTCCGACTCCGAAGACTTCCTCAACTCTTTCCCCTCTCAATTCTCCTCCGATCCGAGCCACGACGCTTCCATGATCCTCAATTCTGCCGATCAGGAGATTTCTGAAGAATCTGGAATCAAGGGTTCGGATATTGATGTTGATGATGTTGTTCAATGGTGGGTTTTGAATTTTGTTTAACTTCAATCGGAGAGATTGGGAGACTGTAAAATGAAATCAATATGGGTAGAAATGTAAATTTTATAGACAATATATCAAAAACATATATCATACCAAAAATAAAAAGGACTAAATGGTTTAAGAAAAAATACTTAGGACTAACTAAAGCAACATTTATTAAAATTGAATTTATGAGTAATTTTTCCTATTTTTATTGATATTTTATTTATTTATTTTTAAAAAAGTAAATTTATTTAATTGTGTAAAAAATAATATAAAATAAAATTTTATTTAATCTAGCTAAAAATAATTAAAATATTAAAGATATATTTAATATTGCTATTACTTAGTAAACAATTGAAAAACGGTAAAATAATTTTTTGTTTATTTATCTTTATTCAGTCCGTCCAACTAAACATTAGATTCACGTCTAATAGTCTTTTGGTAAAACAGAAAAGCTTCCTACCCCCAGTGAGGTGTCACTGGGGGATTGGTCCAAAAAAAAAACAGTTTTCTTTTTTTTTTTTTTTTTTTTATGTTTTCAGCGAATAGGGGGTCGCCACCTCACTGGGGGTCGATCCCCACTGGGTGTATGAATCACGGCTGTTTGGTAAAATAGTCCATGTCTAATCTCATGAGAAAACAAACATGGGATACATACTCAATCCAACTAAATAATCCGAGAAATTTACAATCTTAAAATTCAAGTCCGATAAATTTTAATTCCTCTTATTCAGTTCGTTCAATCAAACACACCTAGCTTGCAGTGTGCTCAAAAGATCATGGTTGAGCCCATGATTTTGACTCACAATAAGTTGGAGTGCCGAACTCTATTTTTTGGGGATTCTATTTACACCTAAAATATATTTTAGTGAATCAAATTTTTTAGTTTATTTTATTAAATTTGTTAAGATTATAATTTATTTTTAGTATATCTTTTATTTTTAAAAAAATTATTTTTTTGAGGTGAACCCAAATAAAACAAATTAAAAAATTTAAATTATTTTTGAATTTTTTTATTTTGTTCACATAGATATATGAAATACGGTCAGAAAATCTGACGCTGGCATGAAAGAGAAAAAAACGACGAAGGATGACGACAAATATTCAACTTGTTTTTCATCATTATTATTCGGACTTTCTGAACCAAATAAAGTGAATTTGGTCAGATTTTCATTACCGAACAAATTCACTATGTTCGACTGTACTAAACAAAGTGAAATTGTTTGGTTATGAAAGTCCAAACAATAATAACAAAAAATAGGCTAAATATTCAATTTTATGTATAAAAAAATACAGAAATCAATAATTGTACTTTGGTATTTATGTCAATACTTATCTCCCTTTTGATGTATTATTTCAAAATACTGTTTTAATTATTACTCTCGTTCATTATTTAATTTTATTCAAACTTTTTTCTATTTGTAAGTAACAATATAATAAAAAAACAATGATATTAATGATAATGGTAAGTTTTGGTGTGGTAAATTGAAATTTTGGAGTGAGAAAGAATCAAAAGAGAAAATAATTGAAACCTAAGAAATAATATAAAAAATACGTATAATTGATTATGGTGTACCATGAAAAAAAAAAATTTAATGTTTAATATGTATTGTCCTTATTATGAATTAAAATTTTAAAATTTGAGTTGGGAGTACTGTGATAAATTTTAGAGTTCAAATTGGTCCGTTTTTGAACTGGACTGCCATAATTTTAATCAGTCTAAGACCTTTTAGTTTAAGAAAAACCGAAAAACTAACAAAACTGATCGAACCAGATCGAACTGGTTATATTTGGTCTGATTTTTAATAAGAATCGGTTTGTGTAATTTTTTAATTTGATTTTTTTCGATTTTTGGTTCGGTATCAATTTAAGCACGTTGTACACCGAACTAAACCGAAACCAACCACTTGAATATATATTGTATTTATTTATAATATATATATATATATAATCTAATAATATAATGATAGTAATAAGTCTAATAAATTATTAACCTTAATTGATTAATCTTATCATATCTATACTTTAAGTTTGTAAACTTCTATTATATATAATCTTAACTTTAACTTATTATTCTTGAAATCTTAGTAGTTTTTAACTTTTCTTTATTTGTATTTTTGTTAATGTAGGAATTTAAAAGTATTTATTAAATGGATTGATGAGATAGGTTTGAAATTGTGAAAAAAAAAATTTAATATTTTTATATAGATTAATGACTATATTAAAAAATGGCTAAAGTTTAAAAAATCACACCAAACTTAACTGTTTCAATCGGTTTGGTCGGTACAATTTGATAAAAAAAAAAAAAAGGGTCTATATCGATACTCAAAATAATAAAATCGACATACCGGTTCGTTAATTTTTTTACTTAAATATTGACAGTATTGAATCGATTACATCCTTACTTTTTGGCGGTAATTTTTTGAAAATAACTTATTGTCAAACTCCATAAAAGTTTAAAATTGTTTAACAGAATGGAAGAAGAAGCTCAAGTTAACTTGTTGACATCAGCAGTGTAACGAATTGGATTGTTTGTTTTTATAATAAATTAAGAATCAAATTGATTTCTATGGCTTCGTTTGGGAAGTGAATTAATTTTTTAATTTTTTTGATTATTTTAATTTAAAATTAAAAAGTCCAGTTTGGGAAAGATTTTTGGCCTTTTTTTTTTTTTTTTGTAAAAGAAAAAATATATTGATTATGAGTTGGATGTGATATTTTATCTTATTAAACTAAAAAAACTTATTTTATCTTTTTGTGATTATTTTAATTAAAAAATCATCACACCCAAATTTCTTTAAGAAAAAGTGGACCGTAATCAAATCGCTAAATCTATAAAGCTGGACCATAACCGAATTATAAAAATTGATTTGGTTCCACTCAGTTTGATTTGATGGTTCTATAAATTTTATATAATAACAAATATGATATATATATATATACTAGCGTATGTTCATGTCTGAAGGCATGGTATAAATATATATATATATATATTTTTTAATTAGATAAATTCACAGAACTCTTCGCGAAAACTCATTTTTACTTATATAATATATAGCTAGTTAGACAGATGTGCCTCATCAAAAGTGTAATTAACCTTTAAAAAAAATGATAAAGAGAGATTTTCTCTCTCTAGACCCATGCATCACAATTGACAAACACATTTCTTGAGACATGGTTTTCATTTTTCTTCATCTTTCTCACCTCTAGGATCCCCAAATTCCTCATACATATACACACACATTTGCAGTGGCGGAGCCAAGAAATTATGTTAGAGAGGGCACTTATTAATCACAATATTAAAAAAATTTACAAAAATATTTCACATAAATTTTTATGATTGACTTCAAGAAAAATATATATATATATATATATTATTTGTAACTAGTATATCATGGACAATATAAAAAAAAGTCATTGATATAAGTTTTAAAATAAATTATACAATGATAAAGTATTTTTTTTACAAAATTTCAATAAAAATTCAATAAAATAGTCATACTGCGTCATCATTGACTTATGATATCACCAACCAATAGTAAAAAAACACATAGAGGATGAATCCCACATGTCAAATGTAACTAACAATTTAATAAATTTCATATCTTCATTGAGTTTAATTATAATTGCATGTTAATAATGATGGATATTACCATTATATTGAAATTTTCATAAATAATAATATAACTTATCGTAATATCTTTATTTTCAATATAAAGAAAACAATCATTATTATTCTCATAATTTTAAAAATGTCATTGATATTTCAATCTAAATAATATTTTATAATTTTTTTTATTTAAAATTTTTTCTTTATATTTGCAATAAAAATAAAAATAAAATAAAATAAAATAAATAAATTTCCAAAACCGAGGGCACGTGGAGCAGCTCCGCTCATTTGCACATTCTTGAGAGATATATATATATATACTAGCGTATGCCTGTGCCTGAAGGCACGGTGTAAATAATGTTAATAGAAAACGGAAGCAGAAACATAAAGAACATGAAGAAGGAAACAGCACAAATAATACTAAAAATAAGTTAAACTTAACACTGTAGGAAATAATAAAAGAAAACAGTTTAAATAAACATTAATAATAAAACTTATAGTTGTTTAATGGATTGAAACTAACAATTCTTCAAAATACATAACTTGAAAACGGACTTGAAAAGAAAAGTACAGAGATAGGTTTTTCTCTTGAGGAAGGGATGCTCTCAATTTTTCTAACTCTGCCTTATTCTTGACTGAAGAGGCCCTTTTATAATCAAAAGAAACCACTACTGTTAGCCTTGTGAGTGATTCTTGTGAGCCTTGTGAGTGAATAGTCTTGACTTGAAAGGAGCATCAGAAGCACATGGAAGTTGTCTGCTGCTTTCGGTGAATTATTAAAGCTTTTACTGTGTTGAATTTGTCGGTGGAATGAATCATGATGAATGATGAATAGTAATGTTGACTTTTTGATGAATAGTGAACAGTAAAGTTGACTTTTTTTACTATTCATTGCTTGGAGGCATGTGACTGAGGGGATCAAATATAGATATATATATCAGCAGCTTTTCTCAAAAGACGAGTATTGATTGAAGCTGATAATTATAGCTATATAGAATCCAATGACTGAATTAAGCATATGGGTCCTGAGCATCTTGGAACTCGGGTCCATATGGATTTTGAGTAGTTGAACCTTCAGAAGAGTTTGAACCGTCTGAACCACCTTCCGAGCTAACATTATCCGAGTCTGATTTGGCTTGGGCCATGAGTAAACGAGCCATTTGGAGGAGTTCATCTTTGGATGACTTGGACTTGGGCTTAACCTTTGATTTGGATTTATCCTTTGACTTGGGCTGGTCAGAACTGGGCTTTGCTGACTTGGATTTAATCTTCGATTTGGATGACTTGGGCTTGGAAGAACTAGATGATGGGCTTCCAAGATTGACTGGAGGAAGTTGGCTTCCTTGAGTGACTGGAGCAGTTAGGATCTGATGAGCTTTAACCATGGCAAGTGTAGGAGCATGAATGTTAATCGGGAACTCGGTTTGAACAATATCAACAATTCGTTGAATCTTGAAGTTATCCCACCATTTAACCTTATGTAGCCGCTGAATCACTTTACCAGAAATACCATATTGCCATTTGAATATCCAAGGGATCTTATATTTGGATATAAAAATAAGCAATTGAGGAAATTCTCTTTGCTGTGGAATGAATGAGAAAACAGTGGAAAAGTAATTGACTTGATCCAAAATTACTAATGGGAACATGTCTGGAATGGCACCATAATGTGTCCACCATCTCAGAAACCAAGTAGGTAATTCTGACTTAAACTTTTGATCAAATTGAAGAAACCAGGAGTGACTAAATGTTTCATTTTGATATAGGAGGACTTTGAACCAGGCATCAATATAATCATAATAATTATACTGAAGTGAGTGATTAGGTAAATCTCGAAGTTGATAAGGAGAACCCCATTCAACTAAGGAAATAATATTGTGAATATAAAGTGAATGGTAAACCACTTTACTAGTGTAAGTACGATCATAAATGGGTTTAATCACAATTGACTGATGGTTGAACAGGATGTCTTTATAGAAGGTAATTATTTTCTCTGGATGGAGAGGAACAAAATGCCATCCAGGAGGGAAATAAGTTTTAACCAGATCATTAACAGATTGACTCTTTTGGTGACTAGGTTTTTTGAAAAAGAGATTAGTAGTTGTTGAGTCAATATAATCAGATCGAATAGTTTTAATAGGATTAGCAGGGTATGGAGTAACTGCTTGGCTAGATGAAACAAAAGGATCATAGGCCAACGCAGATGTGAAACTGGGTCGAGGAGTATTACCAAGAACTTGGTAACGGTTAATCATTTCAATAGGATGGTATTGGGTGACTAACTCCAAAGGAGGGATAAAAGGCTGACTAGTTGGAACCAAGGCTTTAGAAGGGGGCCTTGGGCGAGACATCTGTTTAAAAAGAAACAAAGGTTAGCAATAAAGATTAGCAACCACTAAGGAGATCTAAATAAGTCTGATGAAAATCCAAACAGTTGTAATAATCAGCAAGTAAATGGCGACGAACTTGGATTTGGTGGTACTGAATGTATTAAGCACGTTTAGTAGTTTTTTTGGCTAATTTTATCCGGGCAATGCGATAAGTAGTTTGGTGAATCAGATCACGGTAATGGGTAATTTGGGTTTTATGGTAAGCAATAAATGGAGTGGCCATCCCTATCCCCCCTGTAAAAATTCTCGGGTAAGGAAATCGGGAATGAAATTTTGACAACCAGGGATATATTCAATAGTAAAATAGAAAATACTTAAAATAGATTGCCAATGGGCAAAAATTTGCTTACTAGCAAGATTTTGAACATCTTTTTCTAAAATATATTTAGCAGATTTGCAATCAACACGAAGTAAAAATTTTTAATTTAAAATATCATCTTGAAATTTACTAATACATAAAACAGTAGATAAAATTTCTTTTTTAATAGTACTATAATTTAATTGTGCTTTATTCGGACACGAGTGATAACGAACAATTTGTTCGAGATGATTGAGGAGTGACTTTACGAAGGAGAATGCCACCATAACCAACATCAGAGGCATCAGTTTGAATAATTTTGAATGAATTTTCAGTAGGAATACCAAGACAAGGAAGAGACTTGACATATTGTTTAACCTGTTTAACAATAGCAGTATGAGTAGAAGACCAAGGAGGAGGATTGTCTTTTAACCGATCAAACAGAGGTTGACAAGTTTTCCTAAGGTCTTTGTAAAATTCAACAATATAATTCAGTGATCCTAAAAAACGTTGTAGTTGAGTTTTATCTAAGATTTCATCAGAAAATTTAGACGCAAATTTAATGAAATGACTAATAGGTAAAATAGTATTCTGGTGAATATCATAACCTAAAAATCGGATTTTGGTTTGAAACAATTTAATCTTAGGAGCAGAAATGACTAGACCATGACTCTTAATGGTATAAAAGAAGGCAGTAAGATGTTTCCAGTGTTCACTAATTGATTTTGAAAGAATAAGAATATCATCTATATAAACTATGGAAAAATGACTAAATGGATTGAAAATATCATTCATTATATGTTGAAATTCACTAGGAGCATTTTTTTAACCCAAATGGCATGACATTCCATTCATAGTGTCCAAATGGTGTAGTGAAAGCAGTTTTATATTTATCCTTAGGATGAATTTGAATTTGCCAAAAACCACTTTTTAAATCAAATTTACTAAAAATAACAGCTTAACTAAGTCTTTTAATCAAATCTTTTTTATTAGGAATAGGATACCTAATCCATTCTAAAACAGCATTTAAAGGTTTGTAGTTAATGACTAATCGAGGGACACCTCGTTCTAATTCAGCATTTTTATTAACATAAAAAGCAAGACAAGACCATGGGGATTTACTCGGACTAATTATTCTATTTTTTAACAATTCATTAATTTCTTTTTTACACATTTCAAGTAATTCATGATTCATTTGAATAGGTCTAGATTTAGTAGGAATTTGTTTTTCATTAAAATTTTTGATATATGACAAAGTAACTACATGTTTTTTCCTATGCCAAAACGCAGTAGGTAAAGTTGAACAAACAGTTGATTTAAGTTTTAATTTAAATTCATTAATCTGAGAAATAATTACGGGATCAATTAATTGTTGATCAATTCTTTTGTAATTAATTTCTTCTTTAAGAAATTTTAAATGTCTACTTAATCGATTAATAGTGTGAGAGATAGAATAATCTTTTAATTGATTTAATTCTAATATTTCAGGTGGAAATAAGAATTTAAATGTAACAGGTTGACCGAAAACATGAGTAGTTATTCCTTCACTAGATGTAGTAAATGGATATAGTAAATAGATAAATGGTGTACCTAAAATGATTTTATCAGTCATGTTTTTTAGCAAAACAAATGAGGTTTTAAAACATACATTATTGTGACAAACATGAACTTTAGGTAATTTATATTTAATATGCATTTTACTACCATTAGCAGAGGTTAATCTTTCATGACATTTTTCATAATATTTAGTAGGAAGTAAACCTTCTTGCATGCAATTTAAATTAGCACCAGTATCAATTAATGCAACAAGTTCTAATTCAAAGTTATTAATAACAATTTTAATTTTTGAATACCATTTTTGAATATAAATTTTATTAATTAGATTTAATCTTTTATTTTCAAGATTGTTTGATTGAGATTGGTGTGATCGATTATCGAATAGAAGGTTTTCAGGATTAGTATGGTCAGAATCATGACCAGATTCATTAGGAGATTCAACATTATCATCTTGGAAATTTTCTAAATTTTTATTAGGTTTTAATGTAATAATTTCGTCTTCTAAATGTTGATCTTTATTTTGTAGTTCTTTAATAGTTTGTTTAATCTGATTGATTTCTTGTTGTAAATCTTGAAGTGTAACTTCTTTTTGTTTATTCTTAAATCTTTCTAAAGTTTTAGATAGACTAATAATTGGTTTATCTTGTCTAGGTTTAGAATCAGTATTATTAATTAATAAAGATTTAAGTCTATCAGTATATTTTTTCTTTAATTCTGGATCATCTAATTTACTAATTAGTTCAATAAGAGCAGATTCTTCTTGATTTTGTTTAGTAAGAACAGTAATTTGTTTAACAGGTTTACAACAAACATCATTACATCCTATCCGAATCATTACTAGGTGAATGGTAATCAGATGAAGTATTCGGATTATCAGAAGAAGAATCACTAACAGATTGATTTAATTGAAAGATTTCAAATAATTGATTTTTTGATTCATCATTAATTTGAAGTTGATTAACTTTATCTTTTAATTTTTGCTTCTCTTTACACTTATTAGAATAATGACCTTTTTTACCACAGTTATAACATGTAATATCTTTATTAGATTTAGATTTTGGATGTGATTTTGACTTGTAATATTTCTTTTTTGGTTTAGTATAAAATTTATCATTTGATTTAGAAGGTGAATAGTTCTTTTTGTATTGATTTGAATATTTGTGTCTATGTTTACTATGTTTATGTGGTTTCCTACGAGAGGGTGCTACAGGAGGTAAACCATATTGTTCATAGAAATTTCCTAATTCATATTTAGCCTTGTGCTTATCTTTTTGAGTTTTTTGACTAAGTTTAAGATCAATACACATTCTTAATCCTTCTTTTTGAATAGTGCTAATTATATCACCATAGGTTAAATTATCATATTCAATTATTCCGATGAGTTGACTAAGAACATCTCTAATTTTGTGAGCAAATAAATCAGGTAATCCATTAATAATTTTTTCTTTCCAAAATGATTTAGTACAGTCTTCTCTTAACATAACTCTAGAGGTAAAAACATCTTTATACCATCTAAAATCACTTAAGGTAGGACAGGTCAAGTTACTAAGTTGATCATGTATGCGAGAATATATATTAGTAGGAGTTCCTATAAAATGTCTAACTATTGTGTAGATTAATGTGTTAACACCATCAGGTACATAATAACCAATATGTTCATCAAAGATAGGGAGATCATTTGCATCTTTTTGATTAGCATGTAAAATTGATTCACGTTGTTCTACAGTGAGATATTTTTCCCACCAAGATTTGAGCATACCGGTAAAACCAGAGGTTATTAAAGAAGCAATTTCAGGTTGAGAGTAATCAGGGTAATTAGTTAAATAACTATTAGCAACCATAGATAAATGATTTAATTTTTGCAATATTTGATCTTCACTTAAACCATCAATATTCCATTCATATAATTTTTTGGCAGAGATAGAAAATTGATTAGCAAGATTATTTTCTTCATATTGGAGATCAGGAGGAGTTGGTCTAGAATACCAATTTTTTGTAAGAAATGTAGGATTAGATTTAGGATAATGCAATTTGTTGAGCTGAGTAGAGGGTTGAAATTGCCGAGCTAATTGATTAATCTCATTATCAGTTGAATCAGAATCAGATTGAGTAGAAACTGGTTTTTGTTGATTTAAAACAGTAAGACCTTTGGAGGGTGAAGCTTGTTCATTGGTAGCTAATTTGGTAAATAGTTGTTCGATAGCTTTTACAGCAGATTGATCATTGGTGACTAAACTTTTGCGTTTGGAACGATCACTGGGAAGGTTTATTAAAGGTTGATTGAGAGATTGTTTAATAGATGTGGTATTAGCAGAATAATCATCTAAATTAGTTTCTATTTTATCTAATTGTTTACCAATTGTTTTTAAACATTGATTAGTATAATTATTTTGTTCAATAATTTTTTTTAATTTCAGGGTCAGTGCCAGGCAACTTAAAAGGAGAGGCTGTGACTTCAGAACCTTGGCATTCAATAATTATATTAGATAGAGGTGGATGACTAGAGGTAACAGATGTATTAAGGGAAGTTTTCCATTTATGTTTTGTGATTGTATTAATCTTTTTATATTAGTTATCCATATATTCAAAGAAAGATAATTCAAAACCATATTCTACCATAAAATCATACCATTTCCTAGTTATGCTGGATTGTTGAGCAGAATCATATTTAGCACGATAAGCATGTCTTTTAGTTCTATTTTCTTTAGATCTAATTACAACAAAAAAGACCTTTGGTGACAAACTGATTTTGTCTCCAAACATCAAAATTTCGTCACTAAAGTGATCTGTGACGAAAAAAATTTGTCACCACGTTCGTGGCCTATAGGTCGTCACAAAAAGTACCTGGTGACGAAAAACAGTTTCGTCACCTATTTTTCATTTTTGGCAACGAAATGTTTCGTCTCTAAATGTTGAATTTTTCGTCCTCTAAAACACCAATTTCGTCACCAAAACTAAATAATATTTTATTTTAATTGTTTTTTGAGACGACATATTTCGTCACCAAATATATTTTAGTGACGAAAGTTTTCCTCACCAATGATATGGATTAAGGTGACAAAAAAATTCGTCACTAAAATGAGCAAAAAGAAAATTATTCAATGACAACATTTTGTCACCAAATATTTCAATTTAGCAACGAAATATTCAGCAAATGTGACGAAATTATTTGTTTTGTACTATATCATTAGTGACAAAATTATTCGTCATGTTTTTTAAAAACTAATAGCGACATTTTTTATTTTGTCACTAATAAAAATTAAAAATTTTGAAAATAGGGATACTATTTTCTTCCGAAATTTTTTCTTTTCAGTAACAATTCCCTGCGCATTTCAATAACCTGTTCAATAAAATATCTATTACAAATCAATACAAAAATTTGTTCATTTTCATAAACATCACAATCGAATTTTAGCACTATTCACAAAAATACAATATGAACTGCATGCGGATTGTAAACATGTCTCCTAATATCCACAAAAAACGTCTACTAATATCCACAAAAATATAATATCAACCGTATGCAGATTACCAAACACATCTCTTAATATCCAACAAAAAACATGTCTACTAATATCAACAAAAATAAAATATCAAAGGCGGATGACCAAACATGCCCGTAATACTAACAAAAAATATAAAATTTATTAACACAACCAAAATACATGTAAGGTAATATGAACAAAAACACAAGATGAGCTACCATCGGCCCTCCAAATTACCAAACACGTCCGTATCAAATCTCAAATCTGCAAAAAAATGAAACACAAAAAAAAATGTCAGTTAGACAATTATTATCTTATCCATAACATATACAATTTAACATGCATTTTTTGACTTAGTTTTCAAACCGGGAGTCCCGTGCTAGTTCCGTAAGTTTCCACAACACACATTGGTCCATCCTAAGGTGTTTGAGGTGTTTCCCGGGCTGTCTCGTGGCTATTGCACGATTTTGGCCCCCGAAGGCCTATTTTCAAGCTTAAGTGTGAAAAAGTGCATTTTTGGACTTAGTTTTCAAACCGGGAGTCCCGTACTAGTTTCGTAAGTTTTCACAACTCACATTGGTCCATCCCGAGGTGTTTGAGGTGTTTCTTGGGCCGTCTCGTGGCTGTTGCACGATTTTGGCCCCCGAAGGCCTATTTCCAAGCTTAAGTGTAAAAAAATGCATTTTTGGACTTGGTTTTCAAACCCGGAGTCTCGTGCTAGTTCCGTTAGTTCCATAACTCACATTGGTCCCTCTCGAGGTGTTTGAGGTGCTTCCCGGGCCGTCTCGTGGCTATTGCACGATTTTGGCCCCCGAAGGCCTATTTTCAAACTTAAGTGTGGAAAAGTGTATTTTTGGACTTAGTTTTCAAACCGGGAGTCCCGTGCTAGTTCCGTAAGTTTCCACAACTCACATTGGTCCGTCCCGAGGTGTTCGAGGTGTTTCCCGGGCCGTCTCGTGGCTGTTGCACGATTTTGGCCCCCGAAGACCTATTTTTAAGCTTAAGTGTGAAAAAGTGCATTTTTGGACTTAGTTTTCGAACCGGGAGTCTCGTGCTAGTTCCGTAAGTTTTCAAAACTTACTTTGGTCCCTCCCGAGGTGTTTGATGTGTTTCCCGGGCCAACTCGTGGTTGTTACACGATTTTGGCCCCCGATAGCCTATTTTGAAGCCTAAGTGTTGGAAAAGTACATTTTTCTAAATAGTTTTCAAACAAAGAGTCCCGTGCTAGTTCCATAAGTTTACACAACTTACATCCGTCCCTCCCGTGCTAGTTCCGTAAGTTTACACAACTTACAAAGATTTCAACACCCTCCCCCCCTAAGAACTCAACTTAACTCAACTCCATTGATTCATAATCCAACTAATTTTGCTTCCTTACCAAAGATTTTTGTGTGTAAATCTCTGTTCATGCCATATGTGGTTTTATTTGTGTCACGTGGATACAAAATCCCAACACATACAAGAATACAGTTGAACAGAGAATAAAGAAAAAGAAACCTCAAAAGAAATTTTTTTTATTTCTGGAATCAGATGCCTCCTGTAATTAAAAACTAACAACAAAAGATAATAAAGGGGAAAGAAAGACAAGATAGGGTTTGGCAAATACATAAAAATAGAGAAGAGCCAGAGATGGAAATATAAACCCATCTAAAATTTGAAGTCAAGAATTGAATGAAAACATTAAAACACACAAACAGTGATTTAGATTAGATACTAAAAAAATTTCTAGTCCTAAAAGTGAAAAGTTTTATCTATAGTTTTTTACAAATTTATTATAAAAAAAAAAATCTCTAATTTTTTTTTTTTTTTTCAAACCCACCGTAAATGACATATCCAAATAAATGATCCTTACTTCCATGCAAGGGTCATCTGTTTTAACTCCTGTATGGAGTATGCAGTGTTCATTAACACCAAAATTCATATTGAACGACCATATGGCGATTTGGGGCTTTGCTAGAGCAGTTCATACTAAAGGATTGCCATCATTAATCAAATGATTATTGCCTAAATCACCATCCTAATACTTCCTATCATTGTGCCTTTATCGGATCAAGTAAAGGGATAATTTTTGTTTGATGTTTTTATCTTTATATCTTTTCTTAATCGCTATGTTTGAATTGAGTACATTAAGCATCGAAATGGCATGATATGAATAGTTTTATTTTAGTAATTACCCACCTTGAACATATTTAGAAAGAATGGCCTATTTGGATTCAATCTCTTCAACTTCAAGAAAGTATAAGCAAAGCTCATTGATCACATGATGTAAAACAGTTAACTTCATTAAACCAAAGGCATGAAAATAAATTTGACATTGGTGTATGGGCCCTAACAATAAATGAACCTTCGTGCACATCTGCAAAGTGCAAAGCATATGACAAACAAAAATAAGCACATAAGCATCAAAGGGCAATAATTGCGAGATAAGGAAAAAGGCAAACTCAAAATAAAAAAAGACAACGACACGCACAACTTGGAAAAGGAGTATTTAGGTTTGAAGGGTCAAACTTGGTGAGACCATCGACCGGTAAAAGTTGAATTGTTCTTCAATGGTCGTGTGGTTGTACTTATTTAGACGGTTATTCGGTGTACCTCCTCCCAAACACAATGGCGAGTATAATGAAGTTGCATCTTGCTATCAAGCCGGATAGAATACCTAAGAAATCACCAGAATAAGAAAATATGTTAAGTAGAAATCTTGGTGTTGGTTAACGAAGAAAGCAAATAAGGTCTATAACCCATTATCTACAAAATTTGGTGTGAGAATCACCTAGAAGAACGGAAGAGACGATGTGATAGAAATTTTGGCACCTTTCCGCTTATGCATATCCTTGTAGGGTAGGTTCCTCACAATAACTATTCTCCATAATCCAATACATACTCTCTCATCAGAACATTCCCTCTGATTGGCCGTTTCAAGTGTTTGCTCATCTAAAAACATGATGAAACAAACATTCTTCTTTGAATACTCAACGATCTATAGCAGAGAAGAAATATTTACCAAACAGAGTATACTATCCTAAAGATAACAGAAAAACAAAAGAAAAACCTAAAACATCCAAGAGTTCCAAAAAAGAAAATTTTTGTTATGGTTATTGACACTAGCACAAGAGAGCAAAGAAACCAACAGTTCTTAGCTTCGAAATGGACACACATTCATTGTCTAATCGAGATCATAATAACAAGATCATGAAACATAGTCATACTTATGAGAAATGGTATATCACGAAGCTCAAAGCAAGCCAAAGAAAAGAATTGAATGAAAAGGTAAGAAACTACCCAATTAACAATCATAATTATCTAAATAAGAACCAGAGAAAAGAAGTACCAAAGATGTTTACGGCAATGTAAATGTGCTGAATATAAACCACAATCACATATTTATTAGGAAGGCAAAAGTAAACACTACGTAAGAGTGATCTCTGAAAACGTAAATGCCTCGACTTTAAAAGTAAATGCCTCAAAGAAGGTGAGTAAAAAAACCAGACTATGCGAGAAATGCCATAATTCATACCAAAGTTGTGAGTCTTTGATTGACCATGAACAATGAAAAAAAAATAAAAATTTGCAGCATCATGAGAAGCAAAATTGAGAATTTGCAAGTATAGGAAAAGGTTTTCAAAAAGAAGTAATTTAGAGGACACAAAGAACATGCAAAAAAGTTTATATGCAACAATAGGTACTAACCTCACCATCAATAAAAATAATTAACAAAAAACAAAAGAAGAAGAAAGAATATAACCTGGCCCTTCTAAAACAGTCCACAACTTTCCGATTCATTTTGATTAGCTCATCACAAAAGTAGAACAATAAATAAAATCATCACTTTTGCCAATTCTTTTATGGCTTTCCTAAATTCACTCACAGCCTTTTCTATTTCTTGGTTCTTCTCTTTATAGACAAATTTTTTCTTCCACAATAATTCATTTAACACATCAGCAACTTAATTTCTTGCCTAAAAGTACCTAGTTAAATCAGAAAACCCCAAAGAAAATCAATGAATAAGAATGGTACCATTGCATGTTGGAGAAATTATAGAATCCCAATAATTTCAGTAACGAATAGCTACATACAAACAAGATTTATATTAGAATTCAGGCCTCTGAACAATCATGAAAACAGAGCAACAGTTTGTATCACATCCTTAAACTGTGACAGATACCATGAAAAATAAGACTATCAACTTCCACCACATAAAATGCCTCTAGAAATTAAAATGATTATATTAGAATTCTGGAACATTATTCATCATTCTTAAAAAAATAAATAAATAAATAAAAAAAAATTGATACTTTAGATTGAAACAACAGAATCCAAGTTAATTGAAAAGGACTCAGTAGTCTTGAAATCAATCAAGTGTTGATTAATTTGGGAGGAAAGGTGACTGCTGACAATGGTTTTTTTTTTTTTTTTTCATAAATTAAAATGATGACCCATCTATTCTATTTTATTATATAAAGCATACAGTCTAATTTGCTTGTCATTGTTTTGTATATGTTAGCAGATAGATTTTTGGGTAATCCATAGGGCCAGATCAGAAGGCAGAGTCCCCAAATTTTCGGGTAATCTCTATGTTAGTAGAGTCCCCAAATTTGTATCATGTAAAACACAAATATGAATCATAAATCAAATTTATTTTCTAAAAGCATTACAAGAACCAATCAAACAAGCTAATGAGCAGTTTCAGTATCAAAAAAATATATAAATAAAATACAATCAAATTGTTCATATGTTGGAAATCAAATGAATATAACCTTATTTCTAATATTAAACACATATATATGAAAAAAATATATCTTCAATTTTCTTATTTTCATCTTCTTGTGTCCTAAACCCTAAATTCCTCATTCTTGTGGGAAAAATGAAGGAGATTACATAAACATACATATATATAGGAACACATAGAATACATAGAGAAAGAGGGGCAGAGAGTGCTTACCAGGAAGAGAGAGATGAAGGCGGTGATGATGGTGCAGAGAGAGAAAAGATAGAGATTGCAGAGAGGTCGAATCGTTTGATACAGAGGAGTGTACAGATTGGCAAGGCTACTAACGGCGGTGGTGACCGGCAAGGCAACTAGAGGTAACGGCGATGGCGATCGTCGTAGTGGAAGAGCAAGAGATGAGTGCGGCGTAGTGGAGTAGCAAGAGATGAGTGTGAGACAAATGTTGAACACGGTGAGATAAGGGGTGGGCGTGTTAGGGTTTAATTTGGGAATTGATTGTGTGTGTGCGTGTATGTGTGTGTATGTGTGAGAGAGAGAAGTAAAATAAATATATATAATCATATTTATTTAAAATGTGTGATTAAAAATAATATATTATCTCACTCATTAAATTAAGTGTGATTAAAAAATTATTTTAATTTTTTTAATTACACTTTTAATAAAAGTGAGATATTTTTAATTCTTCTTATGGAATCTTTAATCACATGTTAATTAAAAAGTGTGATTAAAAATATATATATAATCACATTTAGTTAAAAAGTGACATAAAAAATAAATATTATCACACTTAATCAAATCAAGTGTTATTAAAATATCAATCTAATTTTTTTATCACACTTTCAGTAAAAGTGAGATATTTTTATTTGTTAAAGTGTGATCTTTCACTGTTTTTGTAATAGTGGGATGTCGGAAATGGTAGAGCGGCGGTGGGTTGATCCAATGTGAGCAGCGGCGGTGAGGGCCCTGTGTAGCATAACGTCTGTGTGTGTGTGTGAGAAATAGGTTTGAACCGAGAAATGATTGTGTGTGATTGAGAAGAGGAACCGATTGTAACAAAACATTTTTATTTCCCCCTAAAATATTTAGTGACTAAATTATATTTTGGTGACAAAATTATTTCTTCACCAAAGATAAAAATATTGGCCACAAAAATAGTTTTGTCACTAAATGATATTAAAATATCACCAAATTATTGGTGACAAAAATATATTTGTCATTAATAATTTTATAATTGGTGACAAATTTTTTCGTCACCAAAAGTCTATTAATTTTGGCGCCCTCTGAATATATTAGCGGGAAAATATTTGGTGACAAAAAAAATATAAATAATGACGAAATATAATTTCGTCACCTATTTTTTTTAATTATGGTTTAGATTGGTGACGAAATTTTATTTTTGTCTCTAAAAATGATACATTTTGAGACGAAATATCATTTTCGTCATTAAAAGATACATATTTCGTGACAAAAAAAAATTTCATCATTAGTTTTCGTCTCTAAAGACTATTTTTGTTGTAGTGTAAAATCAATAAGTAGTTTATCTAAATCAGGAGTAAATTCTTTTTTGATTGTCATTAATTGAGGATTGATTGGATGTGTAACTTCGAAATCAGTTTGAGTAAGAGAATTTTGAGATTCTTCATCTTCTTCAGGTAAATGTGTGTGTGTTCAATAAACAGGTTTACTAATTTGAGAAGTTGTAGAGTTATCAATTCCTTTGAGTTTACTATTTGTAGTGTGACCAAAATTGAGTTGACTATTTTTTCGAAATAAAGGAGTATTAAATATTTCATCTTCAGTTTCAATTTCAGTAGCTATACTAGAAGTACTATGTCTAGAGGATTGACCTCGATTAAATTTAATGTGAACTGAACCATCAGTATATTATTGGATATCTTGGATATCTTGAATATAAGATTGTTGTTGATTATGTTTATAATTTTCATTATTAGTAATCCATTGATCGGGGAGAGTAATATTTTTCCATTCAATCATTTGTGGAACATTAATATGGGATTCATTATTACTACTTTGGATTAGCAGAGTTTTATCTTTTGGACTTTTATGCAAAGCTTGAACATTTAAATTGGTTTTCATACATTTATAATGAACACGATAAATTAAAGCAATATTATAAACTTTTTCTAACATATTAGTAAATGAACCATTTAATTGAATATTTAAAGTTAATGCTTTTAAAATATATGGATCACGTAAACTGAGTGTAAAATCAAGAAAACAATTAAAATGTACTGGACCCTTATGAAGACCAGTTTCCATCATACCCATTAAACTATCATTATAATCAATAAAACGGGCATCTCGTAAACATAATAAAACAGAAGCATTTTTTCCTTGTTGGGTTAATGGTTTAATACCAACTTGAATTAAGCCTAAATGAATAAAATTATTACCATTTTTCAAATGTCTTCTAATTAGATCAACATCAAATAATTGACAAGTTTACCTAGGTTTTTCTAAAGCATAAATTTGTTCAATGGTTTTAACATGCAAATTAACATTAAAAGTATTCTGTAAAAAAGTAATTTTATAAATTTCCTTAACAGGTAATTTTGGTATATTCCAATTTAAATCAATTTTATCATTTTGTATTTCAACATCTTCTTCATTAATTACTAATCCTTGATTGAGTAGTGAGGGCAAAGTAGTTGATCTAGAACTGGCTGACGAGTTACTTCTAAATAATCGACTCATCTTTTGATTATCTAATCTGTATTATAGGAATCTTAATACATTGTCAAAATTTATCATGTTTTTCACATACCCGTATCCATACATACCCTATTCAGAAGACTCCTAAGTCCAACACTGCCTAACCCTAAGGACTTACTCTGGACAGGGACGAAAGTGGGTGACTTAGCTAGGTGGAAAGACACAGATAGAATTTTTGACAGATTAAGATGGCCGAAAACAGAATAACTAATCAAGAAAGGAGAATGATTAAATAGAAAACAAGACTGTAAGAAACATATACAAACATAACTTGGTTCTGATACCAATATATATATATATATATTTTAATTATATAAATTCACAGAACTTTTCATGAAAACTCACTTTTACGCATATAACATATAGCTAGTTAGACAGATGTGCCTCGTCAAAAGTGTAATTAACTTTAAAAAAAAAAAAAGAATAGAGAGGGATTCTCTCTCTTTAGGACCCATGCATCACAATTGACAAACACATTTCCAGAGACATGGTTTTCATTTTTCTTCATCTTTCTCACCTCTAGGATCCCCAAATTCCTCATACATATACACACACATTTGCAGAGATATATATGTATATATAGATACAGATCAATCACAATTTGTATCATTATCAAAAACCTACTTTCTCTATCTGTGTGAAAATGGCTTCAGTGATACACAAACATTTTTTTTTTTTGATCTCTCATTTTTAACACCATGTGAGAGTGTAACTTAACTGGTTTATCGAGATGTAAGTAGCCAAATCTTTTGAAATGGCATATAGTTGTCCTGTAGCATGTCTAAAATACCTGTTTCCTGCCTCTCCGAATTTCCAATATTCAGGTTCATGGTACCTCACTTCCCTGTTCCACAGAGTGCACAAATAAGACATTTAAAAGCTTAACACTTTCTTAACATCCAGTTAACAGCAAGAATTTTAGGACAAAATTCCACTTACTTCTGAGCAAGGACATAAACATCATCATCAACTTTCACATAAAAATCTGTATCCCATAAAGCAACAGTAGCAGCAAAATATGACTTTGTCTTCGCAGACAATTCAAGGTAGCCCTCAACATGATCCTGCTCACATTATAGTAACATAATGTAAATAACGAAAGGATTTTTAAAGTGACCATAGTGTATAGCAGAACAACCAATAGTAGATGTAGAAGAGAGGAAGTATTACCAGCTTCAATAAATCTCCATGTTTTTTGTCCTCTGCTTCAATGGCTCTGTCCAGTATACCTCCAGCCGTGTGACTGGTAATGTAGAAACAGCAGATTATATTATTCACTATGTCTAAAACTGTACTCTATGATTGTTAATCTACAAGGACAATACAGTAAGATTAATTTCCAAATGTGTGATGTATATTCATGGGATTTGAAGAGACAGTGTTTAGTGAATAAAGTAAGATTACAGTATCATGATTGTCAAGTTATATTTGCAATTTCAAACTAAACTGGGAAAAAAATTATAGATAAAAACCTTTTATCTTCATCAAATGGCTCACTAAGGTGCATTAAAAACTGTTTTATACATACAATTTACAACTAAGGAACATAGACTGAGTAGGGAAAGAGTTTGGCTTTGCTTCATGAATATAAGTTACAGAAGTATGCTAAAGAACCAACAAACCTTTCAGCTGTAAAAAAAATTGGATATGATCTATTAATTGCAACCCATTAGCTGTTGATATAGTTGGCTACAAAATAACTATAATATGGCTACCATCCTCTTTTTTTTTTCTTTTTTTTTTTTTTTTTTTACACACACATTGCAGATATATATATAGATATATATAGGTACAGATCAATCATAATTTGTATCATCATCAAAAACCCACACTTTCTTTCTCTGTGCGAAAATGGCTTCAGCAATGCACACACATTTGTAGAGATATATAGATATAGATCAATCACAATTTGTATCATCATAAAAAACCTACACTTTCTCTCTGTGTGCATACACATGTATTTCATCACCTAAGGTTAAGGCATTGTTCCTTTGAAGAGTCAATAACTCAACCTGACTAAAAAGATTAGCAATCAAATAGAACAAACAGATTTATTATAACCATTATAGACCTTAATTCCACCAACAAACAACACACCCAAATGTATATAATTCCTCTTACCAAGCCTGAATTCACCTCCAAATTTAGACCCAGCTCACCAAATTACCTCCAAACATAGAAGCACTCCAATATATATAATTCCTCTTAAAATCAAAGGTTTATATAGATATATAAAAAAATCCAATGGCAGCAACCCACCAACAAAACTACTTGTATTAAGTCTTAAAACTCAAAGCCCAATAAAAATTATATTTTTTTCTAGCAATAACAAACACATTTGGGTACAAACAAATCAACATAAAATGGTCTTTTTCGGAGAAAATCAAAATGAGTACTCTGTTACTCTGGATATATGATCAGAGGTTAATCAAAATGAGTACTCTGGATATATGATCAAGGTTTAGAAAAATCAAAATCAAACCCCCAACTATTCTGGATATATGATGAAAGCCACAAAACAATAAAGAGAGAGAGAGAGAGAGAGAGAGAGAGAGAGAGGTAACGGATGATAGAGAGAAAATTCCAGTAAAAAGATATGAAGTGCTTTCTAAATGAACCTCTATCATGCAATCTAGAGATGCTTGGTTTATTTTGTATCTGCACCAACACAATTGAAGCAAGTAAAATTAAGATATAGGTAATTAAGTCCCAGAAACTAAAAAATAAATAACAATCAATACATGAAGCATAGAAAGAAAGAGAGGGAGATAGAGAAAGGTAATGGAGAGCTCCAATTGGGGTTCGAAGCAGAGGGAGAAAGAAAAGACGGCGGTGGCGGCTGTGGTGGTGGGAGGAGCCAACTCGGTTTCGCAGTTGTTAATTGGAAACCCTAGCCTTCAGAAAGCGAGTTGAAGGGTTGCGAATTAAAGCCACTGAGAGAGAAGGGGGGGAGAGACATAAATCGGGTGAGAGAGGTAGCGTCGAGAGCGAGAGATAAAGAAGAGGAACAAAGAGGGAGATAGAGATAATGAGCTTGTCACACCCCAAACCCGCCCCTAGAAGTTTGGGCATGACCACTTCAGAAACGGGCACTTAACCTGTTTTATATCTATATATATGGGGCCTGAACGGAAGCATTAAATATCAAAATTTGACACTGGAAACAAACTCCATCGAGCTACTACTATCATGCCAGGATCACAAACTTTTAACAAACAAATAAAATCTAAAACATACACCTGAACATCGGTTATATACATACATATATACAGACCCAGCCTTATCATAGGGCATATACAAAAACATGAAAGCTATATACATCACTCTTAGATAGACATTCAAAAAGCAAGCCAACATCTTATCAGCTTAACAAAATCAATGGCTGTGTATAGTGCCTGGACACACGAAGGTTGACAAAAGAAAGCAGCGTCACGGCTAGGACTGATTACCTGATTGGTGACCTATAGAAACAGACATAACAGAGAGTGAGCCAGGCTCAGTGAATAGTAATACATAAATAAAACGATGCTTAACTTGAAACATAACACATAGCAATGCATATAAAGATGTAGAGTTCACATAGTTAGTCTGATTTTGTGCTAAGTACATAACGGCTTAGGTTCAATCTTGCAACATAAACATGGTGGCTACAAGCCCTTGAAATATGGTGGTACGAGGCCCTTGAAACATGGTGGCTACAAGCCCTTGAAACTTGTGGCATAAAGCCCTTGTAACATATGGCACTAAGGCCCTTGAAACATGTGGCATAAAGCCCTTGTAACATATGGCACTAAGGCCCTTGAAAAGTTGGCATGAAGCCCTTGAAAAGTTGGCGTGAAGCCCTTGAAACATTGGCATTAAGCCCTTGAAAAGTTGGCATGAAGCCCTTGAAACAAAGAACTTGTAACATCCTTGAACTTGTAACATATGTGAACTTGTAACAGACTTAAACTTGTAACATACATAAACTTGTAACAACATAAACTTGTAACATACATAAGCTTGTAACATAAACTTGTAACATACATAAGCTTGTAACAACATAAACTTGTAACATACATAAGCTTGTAACATATTTAAACTTGTAACATATGCTTGAAACATACCTGAATATACTTGAACTTGTAACATACTGGAAACATGCCTGAAACATACTTGAACATCATTCATTAATTCAAACGGAACATATCATAACTAGAGCATTTCTTGTTGTTTCATGTCATTATCGTACGCTTAACAATGAGAGACTAATTCACATTCTCATGAGGGTCACACAATGATGCTAAACTTTGCACTTATATCGTAGAGTCTGAATAACTTCCAATTTATAAGCAACATAGCAAAATAACTTCAATTCATATGGATACACATAGCTACTCTTATATTTACTCAGAATCTATCCTTCAAGAATGAACATAAATTCTTTTGGGTAAATGACTTACTTTACGTGCTCTATTAAACAATAGCATACACCTTTGTTTAATCATTCTTATATGTTAACATAGTTGCCTTGCCTTGTAATTAACAGAGTCCTAATGGTAATCGTTACATCATTCCCATGAGTGGACATAATTAACGTAAAGTTAACATGACATTCCTGATAATTAGTAACGAAAAGTAAGCACATTTTCATTAGGACTTTATTGGTTTCACAATTTCACAGTTTGGCCCTTGGCCTGAGGGGTTCACACATTCAAAATAGCCTTTGGGTTTCATAAATTCACAACTTATCACATCGGCCTTCGGCTCTTTGGATTCACAAGTTCACAAGTTTGGCCCTTGGCCTCATAACTTCATATTTCACAAGTTCTTTTGATGTTTTCATAATTTCAGAATGTTTCTCACATAACATACATAACTTCACAAACTCTTTTGAAGTTTCCATAATGTCGCAGTGTTTCTCACATAGCATACATAACATATATGTCAACATAATTCTTACGACGAAGATTTAATATCAATAACGATAAACGGTTAAAGGTACATCAAAGTACTACTACTCACAGCGTTCATGTGCTTGATCTACCCCTGTAGCTGACCCTACACAATTCACATAATTCAAACATAATTTATCATAGGACAACACCAATCAATTCACTATGAGTCAACACAACATAACCCAACAAAGTCAATATCACTTAGTTCATCAACACCATTTTTAATTTAACATAATTCAAAATAAATCCTTGAATTCCATTTCAACATTCCAAAACCAAGTTCATATCATCCATATCATTAATAGATTATTTCCCCAATTTTTCCTTCACATTACAGCATGAATTACAATGTTTATAACATAGTTCATTTGCAAATTTTAAACATAATTTTCAAACATTTCCAAATTCCAATTAAACTTGAACACATATAATTCCATACCTCAATTTCATTATTCTACTTTCAATTTGGGCCAAGTCATTAGTTATCATCATTAATCAACCTAAGGTTTTAAGAAAATATTGAAATTTCAAGAAAAATTCAAATTTATTAACCCATTACTTTTTATTCCAATTTTTCAAATGATTATACATCTAGGAGTCACAATCCATCATTTTGACCCACCAATTTAACTTCCAACATCTCCAACTCTAAACCCCCAATTCTCAAGTTGGACATAATATGCTCAAAACTATAGATTTTGTTTGTATATACACAAAATTCCACAAATCCATTCATGAATGCAAATATTGAAAGGAAATAAGGAATCCTACTTCAAGAATCAAACAAAGGAGCAAAGATTGAGAAGAATCCTCCAAAAATTCGAATTTCAATCGGTTGAAAATGTTGACCCTTTCTTGTTCTCCATCCTTGATGCAAGATCCATGGTGGATTTGTTGACAAAAGTGAAGGAAATTAAGGTTTTGGGAGCTAGGGTTTCGGACATGGAAGAGGGGAGAAGAAGAGAGGAAAATAAAATGTAAGAAATGGGCCAAAAATCTCGTTTTGAGTCGCTGTCCCGACACAGACGCCGTGGCGCTTATTCCTCGACGCGTGCGGCTCTGCTTAAGACAGATGTGAAAACTTCGAACGGGTATAACTCTCTCATCGGGACTTCGTTTTAGGTCGTTCTTATGTCCAAATTGAAGCCCCAGAAATAAGCTTTCCAATGGTTCTAACCTCACATTTAAATTCAAAGTGTAAAAAAAGAAAAAGGGCAAATGAGTGACGGATGACCGTAGAATAACTATCCGGATTATATTCTTTGGTCCAATCTTACTTTACTATCATACCACCACCTCAATCAATACCCCAAAATAAGATAAAACATTCTCAATTCCAATAGATATAGTTGAATTAAAACACATTAACCCCTAATTAAATAAGGATGACGTTTGGGGTCATTACAGAGGGAATGGGAGGAGACGTGCAACAGAGAGGGAGAGAGAAAGATAAAGATAGAATGGGAAGAGACGTGGATGGGTGGGAGAGAGAGAGAGCACCGAGTGTTTGGGCGGGAATTGAAACATCCTCTCAACCATTGATATTTATCACAATTGATCTAAGCCCTTAAAATGAAATGTATCTCTGATACATTTTACATATTTTTAAAATCTGTTTTGCTTTATTATATAGATATTACGTTAATAAATAAATTAACAATAATTAATTCTTTAAAATTAGTTAGAATTTATCAATTTCACATTGAAGATAAAGACAAAGGCCAGTGAGTCTTCTAGTGGGACCCGTTGTTTTTTTTTTTTTTTTTTTTTTTTTTTTTTTTTTTTTCGGATTCTATCCATACATTCTTTCTGAGAGGTCGTCTAGATTGGCTGCTGAAAGTTGGTCGTAAAAGTCATCCCCATCTTCCATATCGGACAGTTCTTGATCATTTTCTCCCATAACTGATGATTCATGAATAACGAATGTTGATAGTTGGGGTCGGCTTTCATCGACAAATGTTTCTCGCTAAATGGATAACCCAGATGGCCAAATTGCAATGTATCTTTTGATATTTATCTTCACAAACTAGATGTCCTAATATCCATTGTATGCTATTAGTGTGTTCTTGTCGCAAATTTTCTCCACTTATTGATTTGGTCTTTGAGTGGAAATCGTCAAGCAAGGCCGTGGTCTCCTATTGAGAAGTCCCTGGGTATCCCGGGAATGTAGAGGTTTCTCTCGAGGTACATTTTGTGTTTAGTGGATTGCACCATATTCCTTCCATTCTGGTAGTTTGCTATCTATCAAAACTTCCACATACGGCTGGAATTCTTCCATTACGCACAGTACGGCATGTGCAAGCTTGTGTCCAAAGCTATCTGTCTGATCCGGATCTGTGAAAATTAATCTAGAGACAAAGCTGTAATCTAACAATTTTGAAGCTGTTAGATAACATGTTTCGCCTCTTATTTGTATCTCCAAAGGCTCAAATGTGGCTAAATTTATCTGGCAAAGGCAAATGCTGAAGTCTAGGTTACACTGACATCTATCAAAAGGCTCGGAATACTTTCTCATTTTTCTTTTGTTGCTGTACGCTTCTTCTTCTTCATTGTTATAGAGCCATTGATAAGCTAGGCCAGGGCAGTTGACTCTTGCTATGGAGAGATCTTGAAGGAATTGCTGAATAATGACTAGCTCGTTATTTCTGCTATCTTCGGCTAAGGTGTAAATAATGGGTTTTAGGTCTTCTATTTCTTGGCTTTTCTCACAAAAAGATCGAATGATAGAATGTCTGAAGAAATACATTCTAGCACTCAATTTGTCAAATTCCTCACTGGTGAGTTGTTTGATTTCTGGGCTAGGTAAGGAGGTAGGCTTTCTTTCTGGAGCTAATTTTTTAAGCTGATTGGTTAGGGTTCGAACGGTTGCTCTCAATTGTTTTTCTTCGTCTCGGAGCTGGTCTAGCTCTTCACTGACCTTTTTGCCTTTATCCATAATTTTCTTGAAATTTCTGGTAAGGCCTTCACAATGTCTGCACATCTGGAGAGGATTCTGAAAATCTGTCTGAGGGTTAGAACTACTACTACTGCCTGAACTACTGCTTCCAATTATCTGGCTAACTGGAGCTCCACTGGTAGCAAAGATGGTTGACTTCATCTTGCTCAATGTGTCCAGGTAATCTTTAGCTATCTGGCTAATAAAGTAACTAGTTCCTATCTGTCTTCGCGCATAGGTACTGGCTGACTCAAAATCGTAAAATCCTTTAAACTGAGGAGTAGGAAAATATTTTACTAAAGGGTCTACTTCTACCCAATCATGGTAAATACCAGGCTTGGTTCCTTTAACTACTACATAGAAAGAAAAACTTTTTGACAAAGGTTTATTTTGGATTTTTGAAAAATATATACTGAGAGAGTTTAAGGCTGAAAGGCGTTTAGCTGGGTGGTTCTGACTATTCCAAAGGTTATCTAAAAGACATTGTTGAACTGGGTCTAACTCAATTCCTGTTAATGGTCTGAATTTTGTTCTGCCTTCATGAATGGGAAGAGAGAATCCCCCAAAGTTCATGGTCTTGCTGTTCTCCATTATCTGCACAAAAATTAAACTGGTTATCTTCTTTTTCTAAATAAACTTTTCTACTTAGCCAATCTGTTAATCTATTGTCACTACCTTTGATATGTTCGAATTCTACTTTGTATCCTTGCCCTACTATACAATCTAAAAATTTTGCCCATCTTCTAGTACTTAATTTACGCTCATTGAGTTTGTTATGGAATCTAACTATTGCCTCACAATCTGTTCTAATTGTAAAAGGTTTGTGCAAAAATAATCTAAATTTATTTATTGCATAAACTACTCCTAGTATTTCAAAATCTAAGCTGGTCATGGTTGTATCTTTTTCTTTAAATTTTCCGGAACTGCATCTACAAATGCGTTCTTATTCTTACTATCATATTTACTAGGTTTAGCTAATAAGATTGTTCCCCATCCTAATTGGCTTGCATCTGTTTCTACAACTATATATTCTGATTCTAAGGGGAGTTGTAGGTCTGGTAGCTTTTTACAAATATCTTTAATTTTTCTAACTAAGGCTATATCTTGCTGATTAAAATATTTTTGTCCTGTGGGTGTGGTTTTACTGTATAGTGGTCCTATTATTTTACTAAGGTTAGGAATATACATTCTTGCATAATTTAAAATTCCTAAAAATGATTGAAGTTGTCTTGTATCTTCTAATTTATCTGGATAATCTAAAATTTTCTTCACTATGTGAGGTTGTAACCTAATTTTTCCATCTCCTAACTCCATTCCTAAAAATTCTATGTGAGGTGTATTTAATACCATCTTCTTTTTGCTAATTATTATTCCATTATTTATGAATTCTTCTAATGTTATATACAAGTGATCTATATGACTATTTTTATCTGGGCTGAATACTAAAATATCATCTATGTATACCAGTATGAAACTATATTTATTAAATATACTATCTATTTTACGCTGAAATATGGAAGGTGCATTTTTTAATCCAAAGGGCATAACTAGCCATTCATAATGTCCTTGAGGGCAACAAAAGGCTGTTCATGGTATACTTTCTTCTTCCATTTTTATCTGCCAAAATCCTGATTTACAATCAAATTTACTAAATATCTTTTGTCATTCAGATTCTATTTATAAGTCGATCTTTATCCGTATATTGTATTTATCATCTTCTGTATTATCGTTTAGTCTTTTATAATTTATTACCATTCTAGCTTTTCCTCTCTTTATCTCTGCATGATTTCTAACCATAAATGTTGCGCTTCTATGTGGGCTATTACTAGGTCTAATTACTCCTAAATCTAATAATTCTTTAATCTGAGTTCTAAATTCTTCTATATCTGTTGGTGTGTGATCTATTTGTGCTGAAGTGATCCTATAATCTCTATTTTTTATATCTAGACTGGCTAAAATTTTATTTCTCACCAAATATTTCATGGGTTGTTCTCCTAGAATTTCTGTTGTTTCAGCTAATCTTATTATCTCATCTAAATCATTTTCTGTTCTCTTGTATTTTGGTTTTTTCTTTATTTTTCCTATTTTTGCAAAAATTAGTTCTAAGTTAACTATTTCTTGAAAATCTTCTAAATTCCAATAATCTCCCTTATCTTCAAAATGAACTTCTTCAAAATCTTCTAGCTTATAATTTTCATAATTTTCCATATCTAATTTATCTAAAGAAGTATTTTCTACGTTATTAGGTATGTATGTTTAGACTAGCTCTGGAAAAATATTTCTACTTGGAACTAGAAAACTAGCAGGAATTGAATCTACTCCTATGGTACCACCACGCTTCGCACGCAACTCTGATGAATGGGCTATAGTGCTAAGGGAATAAGCTGTGGGTGTATGAACAGTTCGTTTAAAGAAACTGATGTTGTGTTGGCTGATGAACATGCCGCCTTGTAAGCTAAGTATGAAGTTAAGTCCTAAAATGAAAGGATGATTCTGTCTGCTATTTCCTATCCAAACTTGGGGTAATGGAAACCATTCTATGTGCTGATCTTGAGAACCTAGATGGTGAAAACTAATCTGGGCGCCATTAATGCAATGTGTATATGTCTGTTTGGTGCCATCTGCTATGCTGACTAAGGCTGGTGTTGCTAAGGCTGTACTCCATCCTGGTGGAACTACGTGTTGTTCTATGTATGATTTACTGGCTCCTGTATCTATCATGGCATCTATGCTAAGGGTTTTTTCTACAAACTTAATTACACAAGAAATCTCGACTAAATTAGACTTGGGTATAACAGGGTAATTAAATGGTAAATATGTACTAGCTGGTTGAGTCTGAGAGTATTGACTAAAGGGTTGAGAATCAACTAAATTGACTAATTCTAAAGAGTTCATATGATCTTCAACTAATTTATCTTTCAAGGGGTATTTACTATGAAATTGTTCTAACTGCTGTTTAAGCTGTTTGTTTTCTAATTCTAAACATTCTATGTCAAACCTAGTTTTAGTTTCTATCTCTCTTATTTGAAGTGTAAGTTCTCTTATTTGTACTTCTAATTCTCTATTTGCTAGTCGTAATTCTCTGTTTTCAACATCAAGTATCTTTTCTGGTATTTTCTAATTTTATCTTATGTGTCATATTTAATTTTTCTAAACAAATTGTACAATAGGTTATGCTGCATAATAAACATTGAGCTCTCTTATCTCTGGCTGGAAACCAATTACAATAGCTGCATCTAGTTGTATCAAATCCTAATCCTATCTGAAAATTATGTTGACATTCAGTATCTGGATTGCATTCCATCATATAGAAAATATCTTGAGTCTTTCCTATTTCTTGGTTAAGTTGTCCTAAAAGATTATCTACATCTGTATCACTTTCTGAATCACTATCTGAGCTTATAGCTTCTAATTGATATTCATAATCACTGACTATACTATATACATCTGAATCATCACTGTTTATGCTGACTATATCTTCTTCTAAGTCTTCTATAATATTTAATCTTTCTATCTGCTTATTAGTATTAGGCTTGTATCTTTTTGGGCAATTTTTTGTAAAATGATTGGGTTCTCCACATATATAACAATTACATTTTTTACTATTGGGTTTGCTAACATATCTTTGTTTTCTTTTATCTCTTTCATCTTTGGGTAATTTCTTATAATTTGTCCTATTAAAAGTTCTACTTTTCCTAATGAATTTCTGTCTTTTCCAGGGTTTTCTATAATTTTTCTTCCAATATTTTTCTTTTCTATATTTTTCATATTTTTTGTATTTTTTCCTATTATATTTATTTTCGTATTGCTGAGGGGTATATATTACACTGCTACAAAAACCATAATTTTGTTTTTTCAAATCTTTCTGTATTTTAACTTCTATACATTTTTCTCTGAGTCTCTGAAATGTGAAAATGATTCTAGGTCCTATTCCTAAACTTCCTTTTATTCTTACTTCTTCTGAGGCTATTTGAGCTGGTAAATTTGTATAATAAATTGACCATTTATCTTCTATTTCTCTTCCTAGTTCTCCGGGTAATTTTCTAAAATATTTATTTCCTATCTCTTCATCAAAACTTTTTCCAGTTCTAGCTGCTATAGCTAAGTATTCTTTACTGAAGGGTACAATATATCTCCAACTTCCTAAAGTCATTTGATCTAATTCAGTTAATGCTATGCTTTGAGTATAAACATTTCGTCTAGAAGGGTCATATCCTATAAGCATTTCTTTTATAAAACTTGTAAAATTCCACGGGTTATCTCCTAAGTCCTTAAGTTGTCTAATTATCTCCTCATATTTTCCTTTAAATGTTAAGTATATATTAAAAGCTGAGTCTCCTAAAAGTGTTTCCATAAAGTCCCACATACTAGTTGTCTCGTAAGGATTACTTATCCATGCCTTTACTGCATCTTTTTCCCATCTTTCTATTACTTCTTGCCATATCTGAGGGTCGAATCTAGCTAAATCTAAAAGGGTTCCCTGGTTATTAGCTGGTTGTAATTGTATACTCATATCTTGTTGTCTACGCTTTCCATGAAATCTATAGCTTTTATTTGGGTCTGCTTCGCTACGTCCTGAACTTGCTAATGGCCTTCTTCCTCCCATCAGATAATGTATTGGTTCTACGATCCTCATAGTTGGTTGTGGGTTACTAGTTCTCGTGCTTTCAGATTCATATAAAAAGTATCTTCTACCTTAGGTTGTTCGGTATTCTAAATATTTTCTTTGGGATGTATAATATCTTCTATAATATCATCTACATATTCTCAGATGGAATTCTTGATCTAAAAATGACACTGCCTCATCATGGGTATCTCCTCTGGCTAAGTACTCATCATATCTAGCATCTAATATTTTGTTCATATCTTCTAGGGTAAATTTTTCTAAATCTATCTCATCAATATTATATATCTTATTTTGTGATATGGTTTTCTCTTCTGTCATTACATAAAGCTGATTTATTTCACTACGATTATCTTGATTTTCTTCTCTATCTATGCTACTAAATTCATCATCTTCAGATTTTTCTGGTGCTACATAAGTATACTGAGTAAATCTTACTGCATAATTTCCATCTGCTGTCTGATATAATAAATTATCTTGAGGGGCTAATATCTTTTGTCCTAAAAAGTCTCCTAATTTCCAATCTAGGGCTGCATTATCTTCTGAATTAAATTTTTTAGCTGGTAACGCTTTTATTCCTTTTGCGCCTAATAACTTAACTATCTGATCATTTGTGAGTCTATAGTGCGTATTGCTTTCTGATACTGCTAAACCGAAAAATCCTGTGCAGACTAATAAATTCTTTTCTCCTGTTTTCATCTTGTATCCTCTACTCTTTATTCATATTTTTATCTTTTTATGAAAGGTTGATGTTGGTAATAAGAAATCTGGTATAAAATAAACTATTCTTCCTTTAGCATTCATATCTAATTCATAGCTACCTAACATACTTTGTCCTACATCATTAAACCTATCATCATAAAGACATACAAAAACTTTGGTTCCTAAATTTTCTCTGGTTAATGCCTTAACTCCTACTACTACTAATCCTAAGTGAGTCATTTTAAGGTGTTCACTTACTGCATATTTATAATTTTCTCTCTCTATTAAATTTAGCTCTACCTTCTCATCTTCTTGAGTTACACTAATCATCTGTTCACCATAATGTTTAAATAAATATTGTTTTTTATGTATCTTTCCTAGTCTATACACATATTTAGCTGGAATTAATTCTAACTTTTCTTTTTAAAAATTTTCAATTTGTTGTTTTACATCTATAAATTCTTATACCTTAATATCTTCATCATCATTACGCTTTTTGCTACTACTACCCTTAATTAGCTGTTTAAACATTTTTTATTTTCTGTAAATTCTACAGGTTGATTTCTTTGGTGGTAATTTAAGCTTTTCAAAATATTTAGCTATATCTTCCTCGTTTATCTGAGATTGGGGTCTGTTGGATCCTTCTACTCCTTTTCCTTTTTGAAGTATTGTTTTTTCTAAAGTGGCTAAGCGATTTTCTAAACTGTGTATCTATTCTAATAGATAGTCAAATTTTTCACACAATCTAATTGAGAATAAAATTTCTATATTATTTTGTCTTACTGCTATTTTATCTGATTGACTTACTCCTTGATAAATACTGATTCCTTCTGGATTATTATGAAAATCTTCTGCTTGTTTTAAAATTGTCTGATAATCTCTATTAGCTTTTTTATCACTGCTCATAAACTAAGACCTGACTAATTGTTCTAAAATTTCTAATTTCTGTTTTAAATTATCTTGAATTTGATTAATCTATTCTATTTGTTTAGCTATTTGATTTGTAGCTGAAATTAATGTTTCTATTTCTAGCTTAGTGGGAAATTTTTCTAAATTTAAATCTATTCTCTTTTGTAGGATAGAACTACACTGATCTTGGATATAATCTAATTTTTTATCTTGATATTTAATTAAACTGCGATTATTACGAAGATGTTCTATGGATGAAATAAAAAGATTACTAATTTTATCTATATCCTTTTTAATATTTTCTGCAAAATTAATCTGATAATCTATGATACTATTTAGCTGAGGATTATGTTCACTATGAAGCTGATGTGTAAAACTATTTTCAAAATTACAACGGAAATTATTTTTATTTATGCTAAGACGATGGTTATGGCTGCTGAGTTCTAAATCTAGATACTCTACTCTTTTCATACACAAAATTAACTCCTATTTTAAAATTATTAAAAGCTACTATAATATGAAATTTATAACTAAAATCTCCAAAAATAAAAACTACTCTATTACCATAAGCAAAATGCATAAACTACTTTAAACTGTCCTAAAACCGAACACTGCTCTGATACCATTTTGGGGTTTGAGTTAGTGGTCTACCACTATTTGGGATTGGGCTGAGAATCATTTAATTAATTCTACAGTTATGCTAAAAGGTCTTCTAGCTATTGTATGGCTAATTTTAAGGCTTCTTATTTTATAATTAGCTGTCTATTTATCTGAGAAATTTTTAAACTGTAATTTTCTAAAGATCTGCCAGAAGCTAATGATAAAAGAAACTGATTTTTTAGACTATAATTTTCTAGAGATCTGTTAGAAGCTAATGATAAAAGAAACTGATATCTAAATTTTTGATCTTCTAATTCTTGTATTATCTCAATACTAATTTTAACTTTATTTCTAAGGTCTTCGTCTAAGGGCATATAATTTTTGTATTTTTTGAAATTTAATTTTTATTCCTAAGGTCTAAGTCTATTTCTAAAGTCTATGTCTAGTGGATTCTTTGAAAGTTAATGTCTACGTCTAAATGCTAACAAACTTTGATTTTTTGAAATTCTATTTTTTGATTTTTGAAATTTTTCTTAAAGTCTTTGTCTAAGGGTCTAAGATCACACAATTTTTTGATTTTTTAAAGTTCTTATATAGACAATATTTCCTTAATATTTCTACTTGGGTTGCTCTCCTTTTATTCTAAAATTCTTTTCTATGGTAAAAACTCTTTTTAGGAAATGTTTGTTTTCATTACATGTACTCCCACCTTGAGACTAAGCCTCGTTCAATATAGTATATTTTTATTCTCTAATTTTTACTTTTCCCTTTCTGCCTACAATTTGCCCTCCAATGCCTATCCTCGGCTCAAACGGGCTCTTCAACTAAGGTCACTCAGTAACAAATTAGAAAACTGAAGATACTACGAAGGTTCAAAGCATGTAATATTAATGAGCAAACAAGTATTCCATAAACTTAATTTTTTCCCAAAAAGAAAATAAATTTCTAGAATAGAAGAGTTACCTTTTCGAAATATTTAAGGAAAAAGAGAAACTACTCACACTTCATATTAATAAGAAATATACTTACAAAGATTATATTACAGACTCTGAAATTCTGAAAATACACTTAGAGGTTTTTTGAGAGGGGTTGGAAATTACAAAACAGAGTGAAGTAGTGTTCTCTTCGTTCTGCTTTTTCCGTTGGCCAACATGCCAATTTATACAATTTAAAAGAAAATAAGACAAAAATCCTAATCTATGACTAGTCTACAAGTCTACAAGCCTAGACTTTTAAGCTTTTTGAAAATTTACACATTTGCAAACTTTTTGACGGAGATTTGGATGCATATAAAGACAAAACATATATGTATACAATTATGTGCTTGACTTAGATTACTATTTTAGATATAGATAAATTTTATCAATAAAGATTAGGATAATGATATCGGGTACTACTTTGGGCCCTATCGCATATCATTCAATCCGTCTTTTTTGACAAAATTTTGACACTATAATTTATTATAAGACACGTATAAAGATTTTCACAGCTTTTCTTTAATAAAGCAAGATAAGAGATATCCACTTTATTAAAGTAGTGAGTGAAGGAAAATCCTTATTACTGACAGACTCAAATAATTACAGACACAAAATATCTACAAAAATCTTTTTTGTCTTTTCTTGGCGTGCATTTCTCTGATATCTGAAGAGAATCTTTATCTTCTATGGACTCTGTCTTTTTCTGCTGAAACGCCAATTATTGATGCTGACCCATGGAGTGATGCTTCTAGGCTGGTTCTTGAATCTTCAAAGATGAGAAATTTGAAAGAGTCTCGTGGAGCTTTTTTGAAATTTTGTAGGAGTCTTCTAGTAAAGTCTTGTAAATCGAAACCATTTGAACATTTTCATAATTTTCAAAATCAGGACCAAAACTAATAAAAATCAGACAATATCGGCAATTTAGACCGGATTGCACTGGTTTATTGGTCCTACCATTTTTTTTTGTACAGCTAACAATTTCTTTTTTTTAAAAAGATAAACATATTATATTTAAAAAATTAAATCATTTATTTTTTAACATAAATATGATAAAATAAAAATACTACGATTATTATTATAAATTATTAAATTGCCCTAATTTTTTTTCTTATGAATGATATATATTGAGAGTATTACAAAATAAACAATTTAAATTATCGAAATAAAACTAGTCGTGATATTAAGAACTTGAAAATTGACTTTTAACAACAAAATATATATATAAAAAAATTTATGTAATAATTTATAATATTTTTTTAACTTTTTAATTAAAGAATAAATTACAAATATACCCTTAAAATTTATTTAAAATACGAATTATTTCATATGATTTGAAAAATTAGAATACTCCATTGTTAGGATTTTTTTTTGACAAAATTAATTGAAAAATTTGAATTTGTAAATGCTCTCTTATACAATGATGAAATTACCTGAATTATTGATTGAAATAATTTTTTTAACATAATTAAAAACTATTAATTAACTTGATAACTTATTAATAAAAAAAAGAGTCAATTGTTATAAAATTAAAAATTTCAATGAGCAAGATATAACTTTTAAAATCACATAATGCAAATGGTATTTTAAGTAAACGTTCTAATTTACCCTTAATTAAAATCTTTGGTTTTCAAACATGCCCTAAGTTTATTGATGGCACTAGTCCAATGTCCTCGTTTGGTATACCTGTTAAAACAGATTATACATTATAACTTAACAGGTTATAATTTATGATTTTAATTAGAAACTGTTAATCTATTTAGTGTACCTATTGGATTATAAATTTGAGTTGCTGAGTAATATTTGTTAAAAAAGTTGTGAAGTAACTTTTTTAATTAACTTTTATTTTTTATTATTCACTACTTGTCTTCATTTTTTATAAAAAATAATAATAATAATTTATAATCTATTCGGATCTTTTTCTATTTTAAAAAAAATAAAAAATAAAAAAATCTAAAAATATAACTGCAAATTAACACATTCACAACAAAAATTGATAATCAAAAATAAAGAATAATCAATTTTTTAAAATTAATTTTTTTGAATTAAAATAAATTCTTAAAATTAGATACGATTTAAAATAAATTTAACCAAAGGACCTAAAATAATCTTTCAAAAGTTAGAATTATAAATTGACTCAAAAAACGCATGACAACCCCACCCCCACTCAAAACCCTCAAAAATCACCAGAAATACTTTCACAAAACAAAATCGAAACAAAAACAAAGAAACAATCTATTATTTTTTAGTATTTTTATTTTTTTTCTGACGAGTTCACAAGATTTGCCATAAACAACCCTAAAACCTAGTCCTTGGATTCTGTGTAACAGCAGAGAGACGAAAATGAAAGCATCAGGAGACAATGGACCTCCGAACAGAGAGCTATACGCTCTGCTACACGTATCCACTGAAGCCTCCGACGAAGAAATCCGAAAAGCTTATCGCCAATGGGCCCAAATCTATCATCCTGACAAATACCAAGCTCCCCAGGCAATCCCCTCTCTCTATTCACACTATGTTTGAATTGAATTATTACAGTTTTTGAGTACAGTAATGTTGGGAATTTGGCTCGAATGACTTGAATGTGCCAAAACACTTCATTTTGGGATAAAATGACATCATTTTGATATATTCGGTTCATTTATGTAAATTCGGCAAAAACATTTTTCTTTTGAGTATTACAATGTTTGAACTGCATTTTAGGATGATTATTTTGCGTTGGTGTAGTATTGGGTGATTCATTGTGTAAATAGATGAGCAATGCTATATATATATAATTACATTTCTTAACCCATTTTTCTCACTCTTAGACACGAAGCAATGGGACCCACATTCATAAATGGATATGAGAGCCACTCACTTGTGTCTTGGAGTGAGAAAATCATGTAAGAAAATGGATTTTATATAGCAATTTTTTTATAGATGTGTTTGTTAAGTGTTTGGGTTTTGAGCTTTGTTTGGCTAGTGTTTTAGTTTAATCTACAATGTGCCAAAATGGCAATGCAAAAGGTAAATTTTGGTGCCGAAATGCCATAATTTTCTAGTGGTGCAAGTGGTATTTCTTTAATTTAGTCACCAAAAGTTGACAATAAATGTCATTTGTGGACCCATCGTTAAAGAGGTAAAAGAGAAGACCTGTTGCTAAATTTGACATTTTGCCAAACTTGGTGCCAAATTTATTTAATTAAAGAAACAAATGAATTTTCAGTTGTGGTTTTTGTTGTTTATTTATTTATTTTTTAAATACAAGAAAGGAAAACTGTTTGTAAATACTCTTCTAAGCACAATAGGCTTTCTAGTTGTTTCATTTTTATAGTCAAGCACATCAAATAATTTAATTTGTGAATGGGCTAATTCCAAAATTGCCCAATTCACTTTTTTGGTTTTGAGGTTATGGGTTCGAATCCAAGGACAACCACTTTGTGCAAATTATGCCAAAGATTAGGGTTGTACTCAATCTACTTTTCCTAGACCACCATCCAGTGGGGCATACAATTAGAAGTGGATTACTCGTGTAAAGAAGTTATGCAGTGGACTGAAGTTATTGTTAAGAGAAACTAAAGTATGGTTGTTAGTTTGATAAATAAAATAGGATAATATGTAAAACAGATAGGAGATTTCTAGAACGCCTCAAATTTGTATACATTTAGAGAAGAGCAATTGCAACTTACATAACTATCTTTCCATCAAAGCAATCCTCCTAAATTTATGAGAATTCAAGCAAGATGGACCAACTTGTTATAAAAAATTCCAAATGAGGACAACATATGTTATTCAACCCCTTAAAGAAACCAACATGGATTTCACATTTATATTAGACCTACAGGACACTATCCATATTATTTGTTGTGTGCCGTGATGTGTCCATGAGAAATCTCTCATGATAGTATACACAATTTTGCTTTTCTTTGTTTGAAACACTGGCTTTTATTTAGTGAATTATAGCTCAATCCCTTTTCAGAGAGAAATCTTTTCAAACAAAGTTAATGAAAGATGTTCCCAAAGAAATCACTTCAAGTTCTCTTTTTATTTCTGGTTTGGTTTTTCACCATTTTTTTTTTTTTTTTGCGCGTGTGTGAGAAGTCTTATTGTCATTATATTTACTATTGTTTGAAGTTTCTGTTGTGCTATGTCTTAATAGGATAAATAATGTAGATTTATAGGAATTAGTGTTATGTTGCATTTATTTTATTATCTTTAAATTATATATTGATATATATAACATATAGTAGATATATAAAACTACATATTTTGTGTGTATTCTCCACATGTTGTGTCTTGTTGAAATTATCGTATTGGCATGTCTGTGTCCGTACGTCTTAACATCTGAATATAAGGACTTGCATGTCTTATCAGATATGTATTGCTAGTTTCTCAAAGTTCTTTTATGGCCAAAACTTTTACCTTGTGGTTTCATTTGATTCTTGAGTTTATTTTCTGATTTGAATTTAAAGTAAACAGCTAAATTTTTATTACATGGATAATTTCCAGATGCAGGAAATTGCTACAGAAAACTTTCAACGGATATGTGAAGCCTATGAAATTTTATCTGATGAGAAAAAAAGGCTGATATATGACATTTATGGGATGGAAGGTTTGACCTCAGGTTTGGAACTTGGTCCTAAACTGAATAAAGCCGAGGAGATTAAGGAAGAACTAGAAAGATTACGTCGTAGGAAGGAACAAGAAAAGGTCTCAGCCCATGTCCGACCTTCTGGTTCAATTCTGGCTAATTTGTCTTTGCCGCAGTTTCTAAACGGTGGTGGCATCATGAGAGGGTATCGCTTATTTTATTTTCATTGCTTCTTTGTGTTTGATATATAATCTAGATAATCATAATGTTATGCATCATTGGTTGGTGATGGAATCATGATAGGGTACAGCTTATCATAATGTCCTTGCTCCTTTTCTCTGAAGTACAATTTAGATAATATTATGCATTGTTGGTAGCTATCTTCTTCATGACTTAGGAAATGGATTTTCCACATGGAATTAAAAGTGAACATTGTGCCACTGTACATGTATTTGATGGTGTAAGGAAAAAACTGAGAAATACTGCATTCCCTTTAGATAATTACAAAAAATTTCTCTTTTTTTATTATTGAAAATGAGCTCCAAACTGAGAAGTTTTGCACCCTCGTAAGTGGTTCAACTTTTATTTTATTTTACATGGACTCATCTAAATGTACCAAATATCTTTGTTGCACACTTGACACTTGGGTAGTGTCCAACATGTATAGCTGGATATTCACCTAACAAACATATTTGTAATTTGAGTTCATAAAATTATGCATAGAACTCTCATATTACGCATGAATTGCTTTATGACACCTTTTTAACACTATTTTACTTTAGACAATAAAAGAAGTATATTAATAAATATAAATATAAATATATTTCTCCATCCTTGTGTGCCCTTGTCTTGAGACAAGGAATTAGATGAATCAGATACTTCAACACACACGTGTACTGGATACTCATAGCCCTGTCCAAGTAACATAGTTTTATTTTCATTGATTATTGAACAATTGCTCTGTGTGCGTGTGATACCATTAATACTCATTCATGTTAGGGGTGGTTTGGGATGTCCTAAATAAGTGCACTTTTTGACTTTTTATAAAAAGATGTGTAGAAAAGTAGAGAGGAGATGTTGATTGATGTGACTCAAAAAAGATAAAAAGATAAAAAGATGGACTAAAATAGGTTATGCCAAACAAGGCTTTAATTTGCTTCTAATATAATATGCTTGGGGAGCAACTAAGCTTTTCTTCGACTAACCAAACCAAAATAAGCCTCGGCTATATGAATATTTTTTTCGTCATTCCGCTATGTCAAGGGGAATATGCTCAGTTAGATTAAATAAATTGTACGAAAAGTGAACATTCATATTTGTATCTCATCAAAATTTCTTTTTTGCTTCATCTTGCTTGCTTCCGAATTGGTTTTGTCCCTTTCTATTTCTGATTCTTTTTGAAACATAATGATGGTGGTGTTACTGCCATGCCTTAATTTGCTTGGACTTTAAAATACTCACGATCTGTATATCCTTGCATTTACCAAAGAATGTTAATACACTTTAAAATGCGTGAAGGTTCTTACAATGTTCTTTCCGATAATAATTAGTTACCATTGCATTCTTTTATCATTGAAGCATTACGATAAACTTCCTATCTAAATTGCATTGTCTTGGATGTCTTCTAAAGGAATGAGGTTCCATGCACGTAAAGATTGATTAATTTATAATTCTATTATTTCATCTTATTCAATTGTGTTCATCTACATAAATTTCAGAATGGCAATGTCAAGTGAAGTCCAGTCTGAAATATCCAAGCAGAATGCTATTGTTATTGGTGGAAATCTGGTAGTTAATGGTAATTCTGGTGGTGGTGCTGCTACTGCTGTGCTTAGGCACCAGATGTCATCAGTTTCCTCCATAGAATTCATGGCATCTGCTGGTTTACGTGCATTGGTTGGTGTGCAAACATCTCGGTAGGAAAATTGCTACTGTAAGTCAGTTTTGCTATCCCAGCTTTCCTCCCATTTGACTAGCTTCACTCCACCTTTTGCTTGTGTCTTTGTTCAGCCACCTATCTCTGCACTCCACTGCGACAACAGGTGTTGCCGTTTCTTTACGAGATGGTTCGATTAATCTTTCCAATTCCTGGACTCGCCAACTCTCTGAGACATCGAGTGGAAATGTATGCTGTTTGGCCTTCTTTGTATCTTATTGGTTTTTTGCTTCTGTAGAACATAATGCGTGAACAATTTTAAAGCAGTAGTGGTATGGACACAGTCATGCAGGAAATTGCTGATAAACTAAAGAAGCTTTGAATTTTTATGTAATTAAATGCTATTTGGTCTCAGTTTTTCCTTAATTTATTCTGCATTCTAAGCCATGGAAAATTATGTTTAAAAAAAAAAAAAAGCTGGTAAAAGGATGACTTCTGAAAGTATGAAGGATTACCAATGAAAAAGAGAAACGTAAATATCATAGACCAGGCTTTCTTTTGCTAACAGAAGGCATGAAAACATTTGGGGTTTACATAAATCAGTTTCTACAGGTGCTAAGATTTTTGCCTGTATTTGGACCTTTTTCGCTTCCTTTTTCCTCCTTCCAGATACAGCTTGCTTTAGGTCCAGAGTCATCTATAGCTGTTGGATGGCAGAAGAAAGAAGAGAAAATGTCTGCTGCTGGAGAGATTAAGGTAGATCTACTTTTCCTCTTTGAGTGAAAATTGTCTTTCAGGAAGGGTTGAATGTTTTTAATTGCGATTATCTTGTGGAAGGACACATTTATATCCTGTGTTACACATAGATTTTTATTGTTTTTCCACCCTTGCTGTAGATACCATAAAGCTTTTATGCACACTGATATGCTTCAAATACTTCACGTTCAATGTACTGCAGTTTGGCACAAGTTCATTTGGAGCATCAGCTCATTATACTCATCACTTCTCTGCAAAGTCTCATGGGCTTATTGCGGGCAGTGTTGGAAGGTATGTTCAATTGTATTTATCCGGATATCAAGTTTTTGGACTTGGAAGCTTCTCTGAAATCCTGTATTTTGTAAGATAAAATAATGGAGATTTGAATTAATTCATTCAATTGTTTGGGTATTAGTGTACTTAGGTTTTACTTAGATGATTCTTCGTAGCATATTACAAGGTGTTATTTCTTTTCCTGGACTTTGTTGCTGGCATGACTGGATGCCTTTTGTAGCCTGTTAGAAACTTGACAACTAAACATCAAGAATGCAAATTAGCTTTGCTGATATTGATGTATGGCTGATCAAAGGCTGACTCCATGAATCTGTGACAGCTGAATAGCCCGGAATCAATAGACATAAATGATAAATGACCTAAATTATGTTGACTGTTGTTATGGTCCGCCACCACAACAATTTGCTGACAATTAGAGGTTGCTAATGTGTTTACTGATTCTTCTCAATTGGCAGCATAATTTTCCTTTTATTCTATATGCACAAGAAATGGGCAGATGTAATTTACCTTGTGTAACTGATAAATCATTTTCCAACTTCTTTTACCACAAACCTGTATGAAAAGTCTATTCGGCGTTGTTTATCCCAAAAAAAAAAAGTCTATTTGGCATCCTGTAGTATCTCTCCAGCTTAGGCATGGGACTGTTTGTGTGAATCCGATCAGTTACCTTGTCTATCTGATAAATCATTTATCAATTCTTTTACAACAAACCTGTATCAGTAATCTATTTGGCATCCTGTAGTCTGTCTTCAGCTTAGGCATGGGACTGTTTGTGTGACTCCACTCTGAGTTAATGTGGTGCTCTTAGTCAAACACATTCAGTTAGCAAGCTTGATTTTTTATATTGGAAATATGTACACAAAGGTGGAGTTTATAGTGGAGGTGCAAAAAAGTACCAACGATGATGGTCTTCAGTTAGAGTGGTTATCCTTTAGGGGCTTTACCTTTGTGATGCAAGATGATCCTCAATTAAATATTCCACTGAATTTACCATGCATTTCAATCAGAAAAAGTAAATTGTTATTAGTACAACTTTATGCTGATGTATTTATTTTTTATTGAAATGCACTTTATATACTATTGTGCTGTCATCTGATAGTGAAAGAGCCCATCCTCATGGTATCTTCGATCTTGTAGTGTGAGCAACCTTAAGAATTGCCTGTTAAAAGACAACATAACACGCTACCAAATATTTTGACCAACTTTCGTAGTGTCTATATAACTATGCAATTATTCCTATGTGCAAGTTAGATTGTTCTCCTGTGACTTTATACATCACTTTTCAGCACTACTCTTGAGATTGAAGTTGGAGGTGGAAGGAAAATATCTCAGTTCGGCACTGTCCGCATGTTGTATTCAGTAGGAATTCAGGTACTTGCTGCAATGCAGACAAAAGATGACTTGTCTTTTCTCCATTGATACTTGTTTCTTGATATGCTCTTGTTTCTACTATGGTAAAAAACCATGGTCTTTAAATCAGAATGAGCAATATCTGCAAATGTGTCAAGTATGGAATACCAGAACAATTCTCAGGAAATTGTCTAAATGTTAATGCTTCTGTGTAAATTATCCAAGGAAATACTTACTAAAAACTGCCTTTAGCCTAAGAATGGGTAAAAATAGTAATTGGAACTGGAATTACCATCCACATATTTTGATAACCTGTTTCACAGTTCAACCAGTTCAACATGTAAGTTGACTCAGCTGCCCTGATTGCATTGTAATTTGTAACATTTGAATATTAAGGGTCAAAACTTAACCTGTTATAATGTGTCTGCTCAGTTTTGTTTGGGATTATTCTCACTTAATTGTGGAGAGTTTAAATCTTTCTGTCACCAGGCTTTTTTTCTTTTATAATGTATGATTGAAACTAGTTGGGATTTGGTTGGTTAACGAGTTTATTGTTTCAACCTGTGCTTAAGGTTCTATTTTTTTATTTTTTGTTGGATAAGTCAAATATCATTGACAAAACACCAATAGGGGTTGAACAGTTGTACACTCGAAAGCCTGAGATCAATGTACTATGCCAAAATGGGGCAAACAGTGGTACAAGTTGCTACTGTACTGATGGGTGTCTATTCCTCAGCGAACCATGAATCTTTGTAAGCATATTTGTTGATTATCACTAGGTTCCAAAGCACAATGGGGAAGTGGTGTGTCATACTCAATGGAATTGAACATACAGCATCATAGTTGCATTACATTTTTTTAATGATAGACTATGCTGACTTTGATATGTAATCCACCAAAACCATAATGTGACGTCCTTTACTTGAAGTTTCTGATAAGGGCTGTAGGGCATGCACTGTGGAAGAGTAAACTGATAATACTTAATTATTAGTCAACAAAATGGAAGATATATTTGTTGGCTTTTTTGCCTCATGTCATCATTCATGTATTGCTTTTATTGTTGAATATTTTATGTTGAATGGGCTTGCGTATGCTGTTTTCCTTTAGGTTTTAATTGAAAATGGTTCTAAAATCTTCTTGTGCTGTTATGATGGTTGCAATCACTAATTCTGTGCAGCTTCATTGAAACTTGTATTTGATGCGACATATTGTTCTGTGATTTTTTTTTAGACAAACTTTCCATAGATGAGATATCCTCAAATTGTTATTATCTGGAGTTCATCCGGACTTATTCCATTTTATGTAGTGATTTTTCTTTATATATATATTGTTTTGGTTGTATCTCACGTTCTTCCAATTATTGGTAGGGTATTTTTTGGAGATTTGAACTACATCGTGGGGGCCAAAAATTAATCGTTCCTGTAAGTGCAATCTCATGCTTTCACTTGTATTGGTCCCATAAATTTTGCTTATAACTAATTGAGCAACAATTTTCCATGTTTACTCGATCTGTTCTATATGGAAAAGGTTTGTGTGTTTTATATTTTTATTAATGGACCTTTACTGCTTAGTTTCGGATCTCATCATTGGAAAGTTCCCTCTCTTAATTTCTTTCTGTTTTGGCATCTGCCTTAGGTCAAATGTTATTTATGGTGTGCTCTTCTTCAAATAGAATCTTCACATTAACAATCTACTGAAAGTGATCATGATCTTGATCTGTGACACAAGAACACAATTAGAAGACTCTACATCTTTGGGACAACCAGAAAGGGAGAATAAATGAAAATTTGAGCCACTTGTGTTTTTGTGATTTGCTTGAATGGTGATCTCTAAGCAGTTGAACCAGTCCTTAGTTATTGCATTCATTTAATATTGTGATTTAGGCACATGCCTAATTTATGTTAGGTACATGCTGCCTGTGTTTTGAGGGTTCGTGTCAGCGAATAGTACATAACTATTTTATGTCAGAGAAAGAACTAAAGCTTTATAATGAAGTCAAGTCAATCGTGTTTTTTATTTCAGAAGTACTTGCATCTCATATAAGTTTGTGTACATGATTGTGATACTGTTAATTCATTCTATGCTTTTGCTTTGGGTTTTTGATATTGTTCATGTGCTACTGCATGCAGATACTGCTTTCCAGGCATTTGAATGCTGTGATTGCAACTGGAGCACTTGTTATTCCAGCATCAATTTACTTTCTACTCAAGGTTGTCAAGGAATGTCCAACTTTTGACTTATGTCCAATCTGTCTAGTTGTTAGTAATTTGGTGTTCTCATTCTTAATTCCTCGTTAATAACTCGCATATAAATAAATATTTTCTTGTTAATGCTTCTTGAGATGGCCTATGAAACACTCAATTAACTAGGTTTAGTAATTAAACACCATATACATCTTTAGGAAAAAATGAGAGTTGAAATGCAATCATGCAATTTCTAGCATATCACACAGGTCAGAATGAGTAAAGACTTCCAAAATGTTTTCCAATGTGCATGTCTGAAGGCAGAAATACAGTTGGCTGTAATAAAGCATAAAAGGATTGAGAGCATTGCATAAAATTATTTTTTACAAACAAGTAGAGAATGAGTTGTGTGCCTATATGACTTTCGTGTCTATATGCTGATATGTATAAGCATCTTTGCTTGTACCATTTGCTGATGAGATTTGACAATAAGGGCTGGTGGTTATTCTTTTCTGAGCTCTTTAAATGCTGCTTTGGGATCTATATGGTTAAGCAATACTCACTTGAGAATGAGTTGTTAATGGCTTTTAAATTTTTATGCCTTCTTTCACTAGAAAATTCCATATTTTTCTATTGAATTTTAATCCTTTTGGTATGTTCACAGACATTCATTGTAAAACCTTATTCCCTTAAATGGGAAAAGCATGAAGTGTTGGATAATATGAAGAGGACTGCAGCTCAGGTATGTAATACCCCATGTCTAAGATAGTCCTGGTTTACCTATTTTTTTCTCTTAGAAGGAACTTCATGATCACTAAAATTAGAGTTAACGGGAAGGAAAGTAAATCAAATAAGAAGATAAGGGACGAGAGGTGGTTCCATGATTCAGCGGGTAAAGGAGATCACTATGAAGAATAAAAGGCATCTCCCAAGTGGTAGCATTTGGGAATGATCCATATCAATTAGTACGAAATCCTACAGCAAGAAGGAAGAAATGCATGATAGGGAATGTACTAGAAGAGAAACGTTCTTTGAAAGTGGCCCACCATCCCCCATTTGGGAACTCTTTTCTATCCTTGCCCCTTGCAGGCTAGAGCCATGGAACTGAAGGCAGATTCTTTAGTTGCTTATGACTTGGTCCTAACCAAGCAAAGGAAATCTGAATACGGATGAAGAAGCAAGGCCTCGTTTAGATTGACTGTTGGCAGATCGAGATTAAAAGCCAGTAGCAACAAAGTGCTTTCATTATGTAATACCCCATGTCCAAGATAGTTTGGTGTGCTTGCTCTTTTCCTTGATAAAAAATGATATACCAATAATCAAGGCGGCATACCCCCTGATACTGGCCAAAACCAGCAAACAGAGGCTAACAGGGACAAGGAAAAAAGAACGTAACAGATCATGACACAACACAAAGATCCAGCAGAAACATAGAAAAATCTGGACACCAAACACTAGGTGGGATTGTCCTGGCCTGGTCTTGGTGACCTCTCGTTGTGGCTAACAACCAGGGCTTGAGGGTTGTTCTCAACATCTTTGACTCCATTGGACTTCAACCTTATATTTCTAGTGACATCATTTTGAATTGAATCTCTGTCCTAATAGCTGTTGCTGAACATTCTGCGATTTGTTGCACCCATATTCAGTGCAGGAGGCACATGGGGCCCAGGAGGGGCAAACTTTTTATGTGTTTCCCTGTTTTGTGTAGGTTAGGGAGGCAAGGGCTGCAGCTGAGAAAGCTCAGCAGTTGTTACAAAATGTGGCCAATAGGAAAAAGAGCAGGCAACAAGAAACGGGTGGACTGGTAATTGCAAAAGCAGTTTATGGAAGTCAAAATGCTTTGAAGAAAAAAGATGAAGTGGGAGAAACAAAAGATGAATTAGCTTCACAAGTCATAGATGTCACTTTACCTCTAAATTTCCTGGTCAATGATTCTGGGCAGCTTAAGGTACTTCTCTTTCATATTTGAAATTTTGATTATATTCTCTGTATAGTTTATGTGCTGAGGATTTAATACACTTCCAAATTTAGTACCATTGATATTAAAATTAAAATGTTCTAATTAACGAAAAGTGCAGTACTTTAAATGCAAGATTGATATTTTTCTGTCAATTTTTTACAGTGCATACTCTAAAGGCCATTTATTGATATAGTTAGTCACGTGATGGAATGTTGTTATTGGAGACTTGCAAACTGGACAAGAAACAGCTGTGGAATAAGTCTACCAGAAATATTTTTGTATGTCATATCTGGGAGAAGATGCTAGAAATTAAGAAAGCAAAATTTCTAGCCTTTCTTTTGGTTCTCTGTAATGGTTGCTAGCCTGCTATAGAGAGATCAACCACTCAAAATGGATTCCCATAGTACTAGCCCTACAGATATTATTTTAGATTTAGGGAATGCAACAGCATAATAGTGAGGAATCGTTAATCTATTGTTGTACTCATTGTTTGGCTTGCTAGTTCTCCGCACGTGGTGATGTTTACAATTGAATGAAAAAAAGATTATGAACTGTTTAAATGTTGGCTTGCAATCTAAGCCAAATATCTGCACAAAATTTGTTCAACTTCCTGAAAAAGGAAAGGAAAGGAAAAGAAAAGAAAAAATACAATGAAATAAATTTGCTTGCATGTACCGTAATTGATCTCTTGATTAATAATCCAACTTGAGATTGGCTGCTCCGCTTTGCCTTACGTGGTGTTGTGGAATGAGAAGGACTAGGAAGTCTTTTGAAGATTTGGAGAATTATGTTTTGTGTTTGAAAGGGACAGTGCTTGTCTCCTTATATTTTTGGTTTAGGGAGACGATTCCTTTTTCCCTAAGCCATTATTTAAATATAATTTTTTTAATTAATTAATTATTTTTTTTTTTTTTTTTTTTTGTATTTGTCATGTGTGTAGGTTATTGTGAAGCGAAGTTCCACATCGCCTGAGAACTAAAGTAATGTTAAGCACATAAGCTTAAGGGCACCCTCACCTCAATAGCTAGCTTTTGGGGTTGAATTCTACCTAAGACCGTGTAATAGTTACGCCCCCCTTGTTGGCGATTTATTTACTAAAATTATTTAGTAGTCCCAAAGTACCAACTTAGCACACTGATCAATAAGAGCACTAGTCACGGGATGGGTGGAGATGACCTGACTCACCTTGGTTGGTTGGGTGGGAGACAAGGATAGCCCCATCCATCTGTGTGATCCAATTGATTGGAAGCATCAAGTGCACATATCACGGCGGTGTTGCCTATTGAATTATTTTCCCTTTCTCTAATAAAATTTGACTCATCAAATTTTTTTTTTTCAACTTTTGATTCCTCATTAGCTTGTTGCTTAGCCTTTGATTTTTCAATATATTCAGGATAAGTTTTTGAGTAGCTTATTTTACGCTCCATGAATACAATATATACATATTCTAGAGATCTATTGGAAATTTCTATAATCTTCAACTCTCACTATTTTTGTGCAGCTCCATGAGGGTGTGAAGAAGTCAGGTATTATGGGCTTTTGTGATCCTTGTCCTGGAGAACCTAAGCAGTTGCATGTGGAATACACTTGTCATGGAGAGATATATGATGTACATCAATTACTCCTCTCTCTCTCTCTCTCTCTCTCTCTCTCTACAAGTGTATGTTGATTGATGACTAACGCATGCTTGGTTCAATCTTAAACAGGTGGTGGTTGATGATTATGAAGAATTGTTAATACCCCAGGCAGCACACAAAATCTGAATTCCATACAAGATTCTGAAAATAGAACTTTGATTGTCTTGTTCAATTTTGCGTGTTTCACAATGCCTCTTGAGGTATCCTTAATTAGATCATCCCCTTCCTCTTTTTCTCTTTTTGATAATTTGATTTTTGCGTTATATCTTGTCCGAAATTGTAGAAAAAAAATGAAGGCATTGAGAGAACTAATTCTGTTATAATGTAATTGATTTTGATAGTGTGGGTACTTGTATCAAGCCCAATACGTGGCAAGCCCTACAGGTGCCACATCACCAAAACCCCACCCACGCGGCAGACTAATAAGGCACCACATGGCATGTCGTATATTTGATACATGGCGAGCCCTATGGGCGCCATGTGCTAAGGTACTACGTAAAACCAAGACTATATGCTTAGCCTAAGCAGGAGCATACATATAAGCCTAAATATATCTACATATGAAGAGCCCTGCAACAAGCAGCACCATAGCCTCGCAGGGCCCATGGTCTTTCATACCTCGCTCTAAGACCAAACAACAATACAATCAGCTCCCGATTTATTTGGACTTGGATTGATAAACACTGGCTCTCCTAAACATTAAGATAGGCCTGCGGCTCATTCTCCTATTTGGTAGCCTAGAAGCGAGCCCCTCTCCTAACATTGAGATAAGCCCGCGACCCATTCTCCTACTTGGTCGTTTGGAAGCGAGCCCCTGGCTCTCCTAAACACTAAGGTGGGCCCTGGTCCATTCACTTACTTGGATGCCTAGGTTAGGAGCAGGACCCAGGCACTACTGCTCGGGATCATCAGAGGATACTAGACTGGCGGCTGACGTCATGGGATCGTCGAGATGGTTGTCTTCTTGCTAAGACAACTCCATCTTGACCAAGCTTGGAAAAGAGCCAATAACGACCTTATATTCATGTCATCCGATGCATATACGAAACATTACTTTCCGTCTGCCATGAAACGTTGCTTTTTCTGCCTGCCGTCAAGCCATGGACGACAGAAGGGCTTATATCACTTCTGGCGGAGTTGAGGAGAACGAGCCATCTGTCCAATAGTTTGCTTGGGTGCCAATACTCCTGTTGCCTATATAATGTATCGTATATGCAGCAAGACACAACAACAATACAACCAAGTCTCATGTTTAAACACCTTCTATCACATTCTACATTAGTATTCAAGGTCTATCACTGCCAACCCTTTCCCCTCCAAGCTTGCCTTGACCTCCTCCTCTCCACCTCCGGTGATCTCAGGCCATTGAAGTGCTTGCCATCTTTCTGGACTACCTCTAACCACACCTCTTACCCACATTATACTTTGCTGGGGAAGAGTGGTGCTCACTTCACATGGCACCCAAAAAGAACACTGGAACTGGAGCAGTGACATCCCAAGGTGGCGGTAGGGAGACCCTGGCAGAGACCTCGGAACACAACTCCGGCGGCTGTCCAGAATAACAATCCTCTCAACCGGCCATAGCGAATCAGTTACGTGTATTAACTGAGAGCGTCACCTCTCTTCAATAGAACCAGCAACTCTTAATGGATGCCCTACTAGCCTTACTAGGGGCACCTACACTTTCATCATCATCTAACCCCCTTTCATTATCACAAAATGGTGCTCTGCCATTAGCCCAGAACGGTTCAGAAGCCAACCCTGCTCCACAAAACAACTTGCAAACCCAAGTAGGACAAATAGTCGCCCCGCTCCCTTTATTAGCTCCTAGCCAAATACCTCCACCACAAGTTGGATCCATTAGCGGAGCTCCCACCGCAGTGGCTTCGACTGGCTCTCTAGCTCTTCCGCCGGATCAACCCCCTTCCCAGCCATTAACACTGGATGTAGTAAAAGCGCACATACATAGCCTACTCCAGACGAACAAAGGTCACATCCCTGTCTCTCCAGAATTGGACCTTCGTCCCCCTTACCCTATCCACATTGCAAGTCTTCCATATTCGGTAGGATATATAGTACCCAAGTTTGTCCGTTTCGACGGACGAAAAGGGAATGCCAGGGAGCATGTTTCACGTTTTCTTGACGCTCTTGGAGCTCACCGAGAGGACTGAAACCTTCACATGAGAGAATTCTCCAAATCCCTTACAGATCGAGCATTCTCATGGTACGCCAACCTCGTCGCTGGCTCTATCTCTTCATGGGAGGACTTAGTAAAAAAGTTTTATATCAAATTCTTCTACGTTGAAGAAAGGTTAACCACCCTTCATCTTATGAGGGAAACACAACGACTTGGGGAGGACATCCTCGTTTACGTCCGCCGCTTCAGGGAAAAAGCGGTAGACATTCAAGACTTGATGGAAGAACACCAACTGGTGTCATTGTGCATCGAATAGATGCTCACGACTTAGAGCTATTTTGGGAAGATGGTTATAATCAACTTTTTGGTTAAAAGCTGATTATAATCAGTTTTTTGTGAGAGAGGGAAGTGGGCAAGGTTTGAAAAAAGCAGTTCTTGATCGTATGTGGCGGTAACGATTGTGATTCTTGAGGTGTAAAGGTAGTGTAACGGTTGCAATAACCGGAACCGTGAATTTTTTTATTTTTCGCACAATTTGAAAAAAACTTATCAATACACATATTTTTTTTTCCATGATCATATTTATTGGATTAAAAATAAATATTGATCAATTTTTGTAAATTTTTCAGTATGATTCAATATATTTCATATTTTTAAATCACTGTAAACTGAGTTTTTTACATTTTATTTTAATAATTAATGACTTTATATATATATATAAGATAAATAATGACAAAAGTAAGAGAATAAATAAGAGCCTAAATATATATATATATACATATTTTAACCAAGCCAAATAGATAATGACCATACTTATTATTATTATTATTTTCAAACAATATATAGATAGACACATACAAATAAAATGGTTTAGTGATAGTAGCTAAATAGAATAGCATAGGCTTTACAGTTTCAACAAATCAATGACATGTTCTTCATCTTCCCTTTTCTCTCTCTACCTTTTGCTCCTCCATTTTCTCTTTTTATCTTCCCTATTCTCTCCATCCCTCTTCCCCCATTTTTAGCTTTTTTTGTGTGTTTTTTGAAAGCAGCGGTTTGGAGCGATTCGTAGCAGTGCGTAACGAGCCGTTCTGACATTGTCGTTCGACCGCTTCTGACGGCCCTTCTGGCAAACACACCTGTGAATCTCATTCACATTGCAAAAGCGGCCGTAACGGGTGGTGGTAACCGCCAAAATCGTTACGTAACGGTTGTGGCCGCTTTTTAAAACCTTGGAAGTGGGTTATAATCTGGGAAGTGGATTATAACCCACTTCCCAAAAGACCCTTTATAAACTCCAGTTGGTCAACCACCACTTCCTTGACTTTTCCGCTCTCTGTGTTGCGGCTTGAAGCATAAGTGAAACAGTAAGATTAGGGGCACGAATGACAGCATCACAACCCCACTCATGGTGGCCAACGACACCTCAACCTTTCTTATGGAGGCCTAACCGATGCAACCATGCTGTATATGCAGCCGAAGGCTCCTCTAGAGAAAGAGGAGACCCGCAAGCAAAAAAGACAAAGTTTTATCAAATTCCCCCGCCGCTACCTATCTCAGTGGACGAGGCACATGCACTCCTCAATGCCTGGGTAGAAGATGGAAAGGTTCATCTCCCCGAGCCAAGGCGACCTATTACCAAAAAGGATCAAGCGCGGACAAACTATTGCATATACCACCGTTCCATCAAACATCTTACTACGGAATGTTGGGCACTCAAATCCTTAGTTTGAAAATGATGTTTGACGATGCTTTGGAGCTACCTCGCCAAACAGAAGATGTCTTGAAAGATCCTCTCCCGTGCCACAAGGATAATGGCAGGACGGTCATGATGCTTTCGCATTATGACGAGATGGAAAAGCCGATGGTGTGTGAGCTCTCTGAACTTGTAGCTCCTACTTGTTCGGACTTTGAGACCAGATGTGTGATAGCGCTTAAGAAATCGACAAAGTTCAAATGGTTCTTCGACCAATTCGACCTGTCTGAAGCAACACACTTTGAAGCCACCAAGGCCTTTTTAAGACTTGCGGAGCAAAATGGTGAAGCATGCATGAGTATAAACGGATCCGTAAGGAAAGTATTTTGGGATAACTCCTTGGCGATAACCTTTACCGAGGCAGACAAACAAGTACTGTTCTCACATAACCGTCCCCTCCACGTCCCAGTATTCATCAATGGGATGGAGTTTCAAAGGGGATTCATGGATGGAGGGGCTTCACTCAATGTAATGCCTTATTCTACTTTCCAGGCAGCTGGGATCCCACAAAAGCACTTAGTCAGACAACCCATCTCCATCACCAGTTTTGGAAGCCAAAAAATCAAAACCATAGGTCATGTCCAGTTAGATTTAGCAGTGGGACCAATCCGCTCTACCACTAAGGTCCATGTTATAGAAGTAGAGACGACCTATCAGGCTCTCCTAGGAAGAACTTGGCTTCACAAATATGCCGCGATTCCCTTCACCTACCATCAATGTGTCAAAGCAATCTACAACAATGAGGTAGTAGCCATAGTTGGCTCTCAAAAACCCTTTCGAGTAGATGAAGCTCACATGGTAGATGCAGTGTTTTACAATCATGTTGATGAAGATGAACCTCCCCTGCAACTTCAAGGAACTTCTATACCCAACTGGGATGACCTCTCTGAAGAAGATTCATCACCACCTCGCAGAAAGACATTCACCAAATCAGAGCCCTCAAGAAAGCTCCCTAAAGTCACCAGGTTTCAAACAAAAGATGACAGAGTGGTATACTGTTTATGACGATGTGTGGGGTTGGCAAATGTTACCAATGCCGACCCCCAACTAGACAAAGTAGCAATCGCCTATCATGAACCAAGTGGAGAAGATCATTGTTGCTACACCTTGTCTGCGCTGGCCTAACGATCGCCAATGGCAAAGAATAAAAAAAGCAGAGACAAGAAGAGTAGAAGGAGAAAAAAAGCTGTAGCTTTTCCAGCAACGGGTAAACACTTTGACAAATTCAATTGTCCTGCAACAACTTATTTGGATGGAGCCCTTACCAAGGCAGCCATTTCATCTCCTAACCAAGTCCCCGCCAACTTGGTTGTAATCCTAAAGCAAGATGGATTACAAGAAGTCCGACTGCTCCGGAGTGTTTACAGGACGGCCATTGGCCCCAAAAACAAGAACTGGAAGAAATCAACATAGCCCCTGAAGGAGAACCCAGTCGTCCTATCTTCATTTGCAAAGATCTGCCAACAGAACAAAGGTGGGCCCTCATTGAGTTGATCAAGAAGTATTCGGACGTTTTCGCATGGACATATAAAGAAATGCCAGGACTAGACAAAGATGTTATCATGCATCGTTTGAACATCATTCCCTTGGCTCACCCAGTCAAGTAAGATGTAAGATTTTATAAGCCCGAGGTGGAGCTCAACATCAAGGACGAAGTGGAGAAATTGCTTGGAGCATGATTTATCAAACCCATCCAACATCCCACCTGGCTTTCTAGCATCGTCCTAGTTATCAAAAAGAACGGTCAAATTCGGGTATGCATCGATTTCAGAGACCTAAACAAATCTTGCCCCAAAGATGAGTTTCCACTCCTAAACATAGACACCTTGATTGATTCAGCGTCAGGGCACCATATGTTCTCATTCATAGATGGCTTCAGCGGCTACAACCAGATCAAGATGGCTCCAGATGATGCCCCTAAGCCAGCATTTTGCACTCCCATAGGTAACATTTTCTATATTATAATGCCTTTTGAATTAAAAAACGCGAGAGCAACATACCAGAGAGCTATGACAGCCATTTTTCACGATATGTTGCACAAATCCTTGGAATGTTACATTGATGATTTGGTCGTAAAATCCAAAGAGGAGACTAGTCACCTTAGAGACCTCCAAAGAGTCTTTGAACACTGTAAGAAATACAGACTCCGAATAAACCTGCTTAAATGCGCATTCGGAGTCACTGTCGGCAAGTTCCTTGGTTGCATCGTTCATCGCCATGGGATAGACCCCGACCCAGCAAAAGTCGTTGCCATCAAAAATATGCCACGACCAAGCAATCTAGACGAGTTGAGAACCTTCCTTGGTCAGGCATCTTACTTGAGACGGTTTATCCCAGCTAAGGCCGAAATAACACAACCCTTCAATTCATTACTAAAGAAGGATGTCGGTTTCATTTGGAATGAGGAACACCAACAAGCATTCGAAGGAATGAAGTCAGCTTTAACTTCCCCTTTCTCCATGACGACTCTTCAGCCGGCGAGGCCCTTACTCTTCTACATCACTTCTACGCCGAAATTAGTTGGAGCTCTGCTCGCCCAGGAAATTGACAGACTCGAACGACCTGTGTACTACATAAGCAGCGTCATCCAAGGGGTTAAGATCTGATATTCCCCCATTGAGTGGCACTGCCTCGCCCTAGTCTTTGCCGCCAAAAAGCACCGTCATTACCTTATTTCTTACCCCATCCATCTCATGACCAAGAGTGGTCCTATTTGATTTCTCCTCACTAGACCAGCGCTCTTCGGCAGGTCGGCCTGCTGGCTCCTATCATTAGCAGAATATGACATCACTTGCAAAGCTCCCAAGGCCATCAAGAGTCAAACGCTTGCCCACCTCTTGGCTCATTTCTCACATTGGAGAACATAAGTCGCCCTTGTATGAATTGCCAGGAGATGAGTTCCAAGTGGTTGAAGTAAACACCGAAGGAGAATGGAGTTTGAGCTTCGATGGATCGTCTACCTCTAAAAGGGGAGGAGTTGGAATAGTCCTTATTTCCTGAAATCAAACTGAAGTCAATTTGTCATATAAACTGGATTCTAAATGCTCTAACAACGAGGCGGAATACGAAGCCCTGATATTAGGGCTTATGGCAACACTACACCTAGGAGTAAGTCTCCTATGTATCAAAGGCGACTCTAATCTGGTGGTCAAGCAGACCAATGGAGACTATGCTACCAAAGAGTTCCCTTTGGCTTTATACAGAACCATTGTCCAAAGGTTAACAGACAAATTCGATACGGTAAGGATACAACATGCTCCTCGCCCCAAGACACCCGGACACCCTTGCTACCTTAGCTTCTAAGGTAGAATTTGCAGAAGAATCAACTAAGATAGAAGTTCTAAAGCGCTCCACGCTGTGCTCGGTAACAACTATCTTTCCCGAAAAAGAGCCCGCTGACTGGAGAGCCCCAATCATCGACAAGCTCCGTGCCCCTTCAGGTAAACTACCTTTGTGCAGAATCAAACACTTCACGATTTACCAAGGAGTCATCTACTACAGAGGGCCTGGGGGTCTGCTAGCATGATGCATCGACCTTATCGAAGCCAAGTCTAAGCTAGAAGGGGTTCACAATCGTTCTTGCGGAACAAGAGACGTGAGCCTCTACAGGAGGCTACAACAACAATGATATTATTGGCCTACTATGGCCAAAGAAGTAAACGACCTTCAAGGAAAGTGCACCAAATGCAAGGAATTCCCTCCAAAAGCTGAATGCAATTTCGCAGAAATCACCTCCGATTGGCGTCAGGTGTATATAGATTACCTCAAAGAAGCATCATTGCCACCAGACCGCTCTGCTGCTGCATTTACGCTACTTATCAGGAGCAGAAATCCATAAAGTTTTAGAACTTGCTCATGGGTCGGAGCACCAAGGTAGAGCCAAGCTATTCCAACATCTTTTGCATATAGGTTATTATTGGCCTACCATAGAAGTAGACGCCAAAATGTATGCCAAACACTGCAAACCTTGTCAACTCCATGGAAACCTTATTCACGCACCAGCCACCGATCTGCATAGTTCAAGCTCACCATGGCCTTTCCACACGTGGGCTATAGATCTTATTGGCCCCATTTCTCCACCGTCAAAAGGACACATATGGATTGTAGAGGCCACAGAGACTTATACTAAGTGGGTAGAAGCCATCCCCTTAAAGAAGGCAACAAGAGCCGCTGTCTTCAATTTCATTCGAGAATTCATTATATGTCGTTATGGTGTACCTAGAGTAATCCTGTCAAATAATGGAACCCTTTTTGTCAACCGCCAAGTCGGGCAACTCTTGGTCTCCTACGACATCATACACCATAAATCAACGCCTTACTATCCCCAGGGAAATGGACAAGCTAAAGTAATCAATAAAACACTCCTTAGAATCATTTCAAGGACTCTCAAGGATTATCAAAGGGATTGGGCATGTGTGCTCCCAATGGCGCTCTGGGCATACAGAACATCCAAAAGAAAGCCAACTCAAATGACCCCCTTTTTGTTAGTATATGGCACGTAAACAGTCCTCCCAGTGGAAATTGTCATACCCTTAGCTCGCATGGCCCTTCGAAGTGGAACTACCTCAGACTCCGGATCGTCGGTGAAGTCCTTGATAAAAGAAGGGACAAAGCCCAGGCTAATCTTAGAGTTTACCAGAGCTGTATAACTAGAGCTTATGATACTTTGGTGCGCCCAAGACAGTTCCAAGGAGGTGATTTAGTGTTACGGGCTGCACCTCATGTCATGAGGGGAACATCAACCCACAAGTTCACACCCAAGTGGCAGGGTCCTTATGTAGTAAAAGAAGTCAATGAAAATGGCTATTACAGAATTTCTAAGTCGGACTCTCAAACCCTTTTGAGCCCCCATCAATGCGAAATGGTTAAAGGCTTACTATCCTTAGAAATTACTCATTGCTATATGATGTACTACACCAAGAAGTATTGTGCCCATTCGGGCTTCGTCAATGAATATCGTCGTTTTCCACACTTATTCTAACTATAGTCACAAATAATAAAAGCAAACGCTCTAAATATAAAGTCGGCCCCATTAAGTAGTTGAAGATTTTCAATTACAAAAAAAGAAAAGAAAAAGAAAGGAAGGCCCAAATCTCCAACATACAAAAAAGTTTTAGACTGTCATATAAGACTATCATATGCTACAAAGCTATAATCCGACTAAATCAAATCAAGACTCTGGAAGCTTGATCTTCTCCCCCTTGGCCTTTTTCTTCACTCGCCAGTCTTGCTTTAAGAATCGCTTTCTTTCTCCTCAAGTTGGAAGTTGCCAATTCTGCTTCATTCAAAGTTTTCTATGCTCACTCAAAAGATAGCTTACGATCCTTCTTCACTCGCATGGCTGCAACCAAAGCCTTATCTACCTCGCCTAGCTCAGCCTTAGTTATCCTCTTCCTGACCCCGGGATTCAAGAAGAGATAACCAATCATCTAGCCAACCCACCTCCAATCTGTTAATCCGACCATCTCGAAATTCGCTCAAAACATCACGTTGGGCCAACACCTTATCAAGAGAAGCTGTCTCCGGAGATAACTTGTAAAGCTCCTTAAGGAATTCTCCAAGACCGTCCAAAAATTAAGTCCGAAGATAGGAGCTACTCAAGTGCATGAAAGTGGTGAGTTTATAATGAAGAACAAAGAGTAGTTGAGGAATTAACTCTACTTTCACCCCGGCAAACAACATAGCTGGATCTAGTAACTTTTCCTTCCCATAGATCCCTTTAAGAATCACATTGCCACGGGGAAGATGAATAGGAGAAAACTCTCCATCAGTAGCATGAAAGAGGGAATAATCTCCATCAATAGCTAACAGTGATGGCTTTTGAAGGCTACCTCCAATATCACTGGCACCATTCTAAATAAAGCCAAACAACTCGCGTACGAGCACACCACCCAAGTCTGAATCAGCTGAAACAATAGATGAGTTGACTCTAACTTCAAAGCTCGAAGGAATGATGGGCACATTACTCTCTAGGCTCGTGGAGGTCGTAGAAGCATGTAAAGAAATGGGTGTAGAAGAGTCAACGCCACATGACAAGCTCACGGATGTACTCGCACCTCCAACTCGTGGGCTAGGCACATCGTTATGTGAAAAATTAAAACCACCTTTAAACAAGCGAGCAATAGGGACACCGCCTCCAATCTTGGCCCGCAAAGGAACCAATGCATCCCTAGAATTCGGTGTATCCAACAAAGAAGGCCTGGCACTAACCATGTCACATCCAATATCGTCTTCAACATCATCTCTTTCCCTCATAATTTCAAGACTCTAGACTGAACCCTTTTCATCATCCTCCAAATTTTCTGCATCATCCTCAGTACTCCTTGACAGTCTATAAGCATAAAGTTTTGCCTTGCTTTTACCCATCTCAGAAGTAGGAACTGTTGAAGGAAAAGCACTAATTTCCAGAAGACACTTTGTCCTCAAATACATAGTTGTGTCACTAACAACATCAAGCCCTTTGAAAGGATCTAGAGGGACTGAGAGGCCACCATCATGAGACCCGCCTCCACCTATGAGCAAGGCCTTACGCTGCACCAATTTTATCCGACACACGCTAGCCGACCCCTGCAAACAATACAGGTATTTTAATACAAGCGTATTGGAAACGCCACATACACAAAAATAATTTCAAAATACAAAATGTGAGTTTACCTGTGATGAATCAATGGTGTCAGTCGAGCGACCCCTTGCTTGGCGAGCAACCCTGGTTTTAGTAGGCGGATCTATACCTCCGGCCATTGGAGGTACTCTCCTAGGCACTGGAACAAGAACAAAAGCATGGGGCGGCCTTTTAAGCTTAGCACAAGAGGGACGGTCAGGAGAAACTATCTGGGCTTGCTCCAAAGTAATAACCACCTCAGATAGGCAAGCTAGTGGGCTGAGCTCCCCCCTATCTGCAGCTAACAAGCCCCACTCTCCGCGAGCCATACACAACTTAGGGTTGTCAGATGGGATGAGCTCTACATGGACGAGCGTAAGATCGCTACTTAAGAAATCTCGAAATAATATAAGATTGCATCTCCAATACTTCATCTAATTAGGGGTAGTTCTGCCAATTCTATCCTTACTTGCTATCACAACTCGACCCCGACGTTGTAATTCTTTTGAAAGAAAAGAGTACACATACAATTGCATATAATCAACCGTAGAAGGTACAGGGGAAGGAAGATGTTGAGGAATCCCTTGGTCCAAACCAAACTGTCGAGCGACACTTAAAGGATTATAGGCTGCCACACCGTATATGCCATCCACAAAATAAGGTAAATACCCAGAAATGGTGCTAAGAACCATCACTGAATCCATATCTCCTAAATAAGATACACCCGATTCAAGAACAAGCTTGCAATCATCTGGGCTGTAAGCAATGGTAAAAGATACTCCACAAACTGGTATGACATAAGGACGAGCAACAAACTTGTCTTCAAATTCAAAAATGCTGGCCAAACTCCCCTGTACACATCCCTTAGCCCACCTAGCAAAACGCGGCTCACTTTCTTCAATGGAAAATACCCTTGGCATAGAGGCCAAGCTAGGAAATCTCTCATACAAAAATAATAGCAGAAAGGTAGTAAGGAGAAAGCTAGTAACATCATACCGACCTTTGGAACGATCAATACCCTCCTGATACATATCCAACCTCTTATATAGCCCCCCCCCTAGAAATAAAGGAGCCAACGGAATCGGACGGCTAGAAGCAAGAATCATAGCAAGAGGAAAGAGCCCGTGACAAATACTGTCCTGAGGCCTACCTATCAAGACGTCCTACGACAGCCAATAGGTAATGAAAACAGCTAAATGTTCAACACTCCCTCTCTGTCCCTTCTATTCCTGAACCTATAAATCCATCATTCACGTTTCCTTAGACCTGATGGCTAAGATCTTGAAACCAGTAACCAAGCCATCCCCCAAAAGTGTTTTTCGGTCGTTTTTGTGATCGAGTTGTAACCAACACTTTATTCTGATAACAACTCAATAGCTTCTCTGTCGGTGTCACGACCTCCTCCAACCTCACAACAATAGCCATTTAGCTAAGGGACAAACTTCTTGCTCTAGGATTCGCTGATCCAAGGTGCTCTAACCCCGTCAAAATAGCTATATCCTCCAGAGTAGGAGTTATCTCCCCTTACGGCGCAATAAAAGTGTGAGAGCTTGAATTCCAACGTGACAGTACGAACTCCAGCCAAGATGGCTCCCGTCTAATCTGCATACACTGAGAAATAGTAGTAGCAATTTTAGCTCCAGCAAGCACCTTACAATATGAGGGATGGCGAAAGATAGTTGCACTCCAGACATCAAAGTCATCTTTGGGTCCCGTGTAATCCTCAGAAGCAAGAAAAGAATAAGGATAAGTGTCCTTCTCCACTTGAAAACACACAATAGACTTTGGAGGAACAAAAGCCTCAACCCCTTTCTTTGGCTCAACCCCACCAAGAAGAAAATCAGTTGGGCCCCCACCATTGTCATCAAACAAGTCCACCCTCGTCCAAAATAAATCCATTGCACCAAAGAAAGGTGCCCTGCACCAATAATTTGCTGAAGGGACGATCGGGGGATCCGTGTTCTTTTTGGCCTTAAAAGGATTTTTCTTGGATTTACCCACTTTTGACTTGGAAATGCCAAAAGAACCCGCTAGTGATTGTTATGCGCCGCGGCAGGAAACAACACTTCCCCCTTTTACTTTAGCCATTTCACAAAATCTCGCTTCTCCTGCACCAATACAAGAATTACAAATTAGAAATGGCATAAAAAAAAAAAAAAAAATTCAATTCGTTCACCCTTAGTGAATTAAGGCACTCTGGTTAGCAAGGAATCAAACCTACAAAAATCAACTAAGGAGGTGTTCAACACACCAAAAAAAAAAAAAAGCCTTCTTCCCTCGGTAAGACACTATTTTGAGTTAGGCCTTTTTCCCTCGCATGAAGTACACTTTTCCTCGCAATTCCTCTTCTCCTTCGCCTTCCAAGTATGTTTCTATCCCTCGCTAATTTTCTAACCCTTTCCACCGAAGTAAAAAAAGGTGCCCTCTTCCCTCACTAAGGCACTCTTTTGAGTTAGGCCTCTTTCCCTCGCATTAAGTACACCTTCCCTCGCAATTCCCCTTCTCCCTCGCCTTCCTGGTATGTTTCTATCCCTCGCTAATTTTCTAACCCTTTCCATCGAAGTACCAAAAAAAAAAAGCCCTGTTCCCTCGCTAAAGAAGGCACTATTTTAAGTTAGGCCTCTTCCCTCGCATGAAGTACACCTTCCCTCGCAATTCCCCTTCTCCCAAAGGTATGTTTCTATCCCTCGCTAATTTTCTAACCCTTTCTACCGAAGTAAAAATAAAAAATTAAAAAAATAACCCTCTTCCCTTGCTAAGGCACTACTTTGAGTCAGATCTCTTTCCCTCGCATGAAGTACACCTTCCCTCGCAATTCCCCCTCTCCCTTGCCTTCCAGGTATGTTTTTATCATTCACTAATTTTCTAACCCTTTCCACTAAAGCTTAAAAAAAAAAAAAAAAAGTCTTCTTTCCCTCGCTAAGGCACTATTTGGAAATAGGCCTTTTTCCCTCGCATGAAGTAAACCTATCCCTCGCAACTCCCCTCACCCCTCGCACTAATCTTCACTTCCCTTGCATAACAAAACTCATCCCTCACAACTTCCCCTCACCCCTCCCCTCGCACCAATCCTCACTTTCATCAAACAAAAAAAACTTGGTTCTAGCCCCTCGCTTCATTTTTTACAAGCTTCACGAAATTCTTTTTTGAGCTTCCCTTGCTTCAAATTTTTTTTTTTTGGCATCACTTACAAAATATTTCTTCTCATTTTTTTAATATAATTTACGAAATCCTTTTATGGGCTTCTCTCACTTCAACTTTTTTGTTATATAACCTACAAAATTTTTCTTGAGTCTCTCTTGCCTCATTTTTTTTTTTTTTTATATAATTTATGAAATTCTTTTTTAGGCTTCCCTCGCTTCAACTTTTTTGTTATATAACCTACAAAGTTTTTCTTGAGCCTCCCTCGCCTCATTTTTAAAAAAAATATAATTTATGATTTTTTTTTTTAGGCTTCCCTCGCTTCATTTTTTTTTTTTTTTTTGCATATACCCTACAAAATTTTTCGTTGAGCCTCCCTCACCATTCTTTTTTGGGTTTCCCTTGCTTCAATTTTTTTTTTTTTTTTGTAACCTACAAAAAATTTTGTCAAGCCTCCCTCGCCTCATCTATTTATTTATTATTCACGAACTTTTTTGGTCCCTTGCTTCAACATTTTGTACATACCTCGCGACATTTTTTTTTTTTGGGGGGGGGGGGGGGGGATCATCTCTCCATTTTTATAACTCTCTAGCTTAGAACTCTTCTCTCAATACCCTCCTAAAATTTTCCAAGTATAGGTCTCCAACTCCATAGCTCTCTAACACTTTATTCTAACAGTTTATTATTATTTTCTAACCTTACACCTCTCCAATATTTGTTATTAATTTTACAACTTTCCAACCTTTTGACTCTTTACCAAAATAACATTTTATTATAGACCTCTCCAATTCTCCGAAACACAGCCCTTTATTACCTCATCAATTTTACACAAAAAAAAAAAAAAAAAAAAAAATCGTGGCTCACTTTTTTTTGACTCTCCAATAACTTTTTTTTTTTTTTTATCACAAACCCATACCTTATATATATATATATATCAATATATATAAATCTATACAAATCAATCAAGCGACCGTCGTTTACAACCTCGGCGATCGAACATGACGAGCTCCTAGAGTGTCCGTGGCTCTTCTTTTTTTCCCTTTCGGGTTCGTTGCTCCTCTCAAGCTTCACCCACAGCACTTACAAACCCAACTTCACTGCATCAAACTGTTCGAAACCCCTGCTACGCACAACTTCTTCAATTGCGACCCAAACCCACTAGCGATCGGCAATCACCCAACCCTCGCAGCAAACCCAAAATCAACACTCCGCAACCAATAGCACCACCGACTGTTTCGCAGCTCATTGTCGACGACCTCCGCGATTCGCTGGTACGTTTCTTCCCTCCTTTCTTTCTCTAACAGCTTGCCTCTCTTCTCTTTTCCCTTCGTGATTTTGATGTTGGACCAACTCTGCTTCAAACAACCCAATTGTTGACACCAAGCCCTAGCCCCAATCCAATACCCAGAAATCGACCTCCAACGTTGCACCTTGCCTCGATCAAAGAAAGCTTGCGAGTCGCCTCATCACTGTCGTACCACTCCACACCTTTGCGACCCATCGGTGATCTCTGAAAGCTGGAACACATCTTGGACAGCCAACCAAGCTTAGAGAGAGGGAGATGGAGTATAGAAGACCCATAACTCAACTTAGATTGAGAGACTATGGAAAACTTCGACCCAATCTCAAAAAGAATGGTATAGCAAAACCCTAGAATTGCCAAACTTTTATTTTTATTTTTTATGGTACATTAATTTAAGAAACCCAGCTACGGGTAACCATGTCAATAAAACACCCTTCTGTACAATGGGTAAAAGGAGCCGACAGGGCAACCAGGTGGAAAATACAGAGTTCCTCTCTGATAATAAAAAATAATATATATATATATATATATACATTTTGAGGTTGTACCTTCCCAAGGAAAAATTCTTAAACTAATCAAAAATTCCCTTTGCTTGTTACAAACACTAAAAACAGACTGCAACAACCTTCTCTCCAAAAAGTTATGGCACGCTACCATGGCAGCTCCAAATCAGCAGCTATTAATGGTCTGCTCTAAACCTATAACTCCAATTGATGAGTAACTTCAATTGATGAGTTGTATTCTCCATAGATCGCTCTTTCCCAACAAAAAGCTGCAAAAGTCAGTAAATTCACCCCCTCTTTCCTGATGTAACCTCGTCTTTATAAGAGAATAAATGCAAGACAACAACACGAAAAACGCAAGCAAATTCATATTCACTCGCCAACACTCTCCTCTCAACTTCAACAACCCATTCTCTTTAAATGGCTTCCAAAGGAGAGGGGCATCGAGATAATACCATTTGGCGGCCGGTGAACAAGGCTCCAAACCAAAGAGGTTCAAAATATAGAGTTTCAAGCTCCAACTCTAGAGCTTTAAGCTTCACTCCTACTCATCGCCGCCACCTGGTGTGTGAGTTCTTTTGAAAGATGCTCTCCATGTCTTCATGGCAATTCCAAGATCTGCTATTCGAATCCCCATGGATCCAACACCCAATATCTACTCATACAACCGTAGAGGTGCCGGAAGAATTCCGGGGTAAAATAAGAGGATGGTACAAGGCACTAACCATTCCAGAACTCTACACAATACCACTGTCCGACACTTGGTTTTTGCTAAACCAAGAAATCAACCTCACTCTCTAGGGATCCACCTGCCAAGCAAATCAGGTATTAATCCCACATTTCAAGAGGATCCGCATCAATATCCTCTCCTAAAAACTGACAGAGAGAAATCTAGACCACCACATCTCCATCATGTTAGCACCGTTGGAAAACCTAAATGAAGATTTAGGACTTGGGTGGGACATACAGAACTTTGCAGATCTCAACATGGGAGAAGAGAGTGCTTCCCGCAACACTTAGCCAAACATCCTCCACAACATTCTGCTCAACATCCTCTTCTTTAACACTAGGGTGTCGCGCCCCAACTTCCTCTAACACTACATGCACCTACATTCTAGCGGACGCTTCTACCTCGTCATCATCACAAACACAAAAAAAAGAAAAAGTGAGGCCCAGTTCATGAGCCAAATCATGGACTATCCAAACACCAAGGCCATGGCCTTCTCTCCTAGTGGCATGGAAAGGGTGATGGGCGGAATTTGGTGCCTATGAAACGAAGCTAAAATCTCTTGTGAAGTGGTGGAGATTCTTTGTAATCAAGCCATTGCCCAACAAGCCCACATTTTCATTCGGCCAGCTCACACTGGATGAAACTTAAAATGTAAACTCTCCATGAACAATCCAAATTATCTGAATACTTGTCTGCATGAGCTAATATTTTCAAAACTTTTTAACACAGTCATGTTCAAATACTCTCATTAACTATAAGAGCATCTGTACAGGGGGGCATTATTGTGGGTACTTGTATCAAGCCCAATACGTGGCAAGCCCTATAGGTGTCACATCACCAAAACCCCGCCCACGTGGCAGACCAATAAGGCACCATGTGACATGTCGTATGTTTGATACATGGCGAGCCCTAAGGGCGCCATGTGCCAAGGTACTACGCAAAACTAAGACTATATGCTTAGCCTAAGCGAGAGCATACATATAAGTCCAAATATATCTAAATATGAAGAGCCCTGCAACGGGCAGCACCATGGCCCTGCAGGGCCCATGGTCCTTCATACCTCACTCCAAGACCAAACAACAATATAATCAGCCCCGGTTCATTTGGACTTGGATTGATAAACATTGGCTCTTCTAAACATTAAGATAGGCCTACGGCTCATTCTCCTACTTGGTCGCCTAGAAGCGAGCCCCTTTCCTAAACATTGAGATATTCTCCTACTTGGTCGCTTAGAAGCGAGCCCCTGGCTCTCCTAAACACTAAGGTGGGCCCTGGCCTATTCACTTGCTTGGATGCCTAGGTTGGGAGCAGGACCCAGGCACTATTGCTCGAGATCATTAGAGGATACTAGACTGGCAGCTGAGGTCATGGGATCGTCGAGATAGTTGTCTTCTTGCTAAGACAACTCCATCTCGACCAAGCTTGGGGAAGAGCCAACAACGACCTTACATTCTTGTCATCCGATGCATATACAAAACGTTACTTTTCGTCTGCCATGAAACGTTGCTTTCTGCCTGCCGTCAAGCCACGGACGGCAAAAGGGCTTATATCACTTCTGGCGGAGTTAAGGAGAACGAGCTACCTGTCCAACAGTTTGCTTGGACTCCAATACTCCTGTGGCCTATATAACGTATTGTATATGCAACGAAACACAACAACAATACAACCAAGTCTCATGTTTAAACACTCCTCTCTCATACTCTACATTAGTGTTCAAGGTCTATCACTGCCAACCTCTCCCCCTCCAAGCTTGCTTTGCCCTCTTCCTCTCCACCTCCAGTGATCTCAGGCCATTGAAGTGCCCGCCATCTTCCCGGACTACCTCTAACCACACCTCTCACCCATAGACAGTTGTAAAATAAAAAAAGAAAGAAATTTTTTGGTACTTATTTCTGTCACATGAAACTACTGGCATTCTACAATGAGGTTGTTAATTTCATTTTCATTGGTTGTGGTATGTAATTTTTATGTCAAAAGTATATACTTTGAGCTTTTGAACGAGCACAATTTGTTTGAGACAACCGATGTACAACTCTAGTTGAACATTCCATAAAAAATTATGTTATGTAAGATATTGATCATGGTATTAAAAAAAAAGGACAAAATGTTGGTGGTAATTATGTCTAAATATGCATTGTGGCTTATATGGTTATGTGCTAAATCAGAGATCTTAGATTGGAGTATGGGAAAAGGAAAGGCTGTTGACAATTCTACTTGTGCATGGTGGTGTATGCAGTCTTAATCAGTGACAGTGGGAAGAATATTGGAGCTTTCAAAATGTTGAGGCTGTGTTCAGAAGGGTCTAAATTTGAATTGATTTAATACATGCATTCTTTTGATTCAGAACTTTAAAGATGGCCAGGCACTAATGTAACCTCATGGCCCAACAAAGCCATGTTTACATTAACTTGATCAAGTATAGGAAAGATTGGATTTCAGATAGGAGCAAAGGATTGTATATAGGTGAAGAACACACATGGCAATCTCAAAAAAGAAACAAGGATAGCAGTATTATGGAATTGATGTGTTGAATTGTTTGTTGGTGGAATTGATATATTCACATTGATATTCAATTGTCCATAGATTTCATCAATCATGCTTTTACATGATGCTTTATTGGAATAATGGGTTATTTTTATTGTTTGATAGAGTAAGTGTATATCTGAACCTCAAAAGCACCCATGGCGGATTTTTTTACCATGCAAGAGATGTGGTAACTTGTTAGGTGGCTTCATCAATAGTTAAGCCTTCTAATGCCCTCTGTTTTGGTGACTTATTGAAGTTATTTAAAAGTGTTCTTTATTTTTAATTTTTAATTTTAGAAAAATGTTCTAGATTGTTTGATGCAATTATGTTTGTAGCGTACTAGACAAAAATAATTTAAATATTTGAAAAAATTTAATTATAGAAATAAGTATCGTTTAAGCTTTATTGTCTTATTATCAACTTATAACTTAAGAAAAGTTATACCAATAAATATATATTAAAAAAAAAAAAACCTCCAAAAAATATGGAAAATCATAAATATTTCTTAATTTGTATCAATTGCATTCTTAAATGCACACGTTAATCTAATGCAATACCCTACCCTTTCATCAAAAATATATATATATATATATATATGATAAATACTTGCATCACTCTTATATTTGGCATTTGAAAGATATTAGAATGAATTTATCTTCTCACCGATATGCTCATATTGGTGATGCAGTACCAAATAAATATGCCTTTAGAAAGATCAGAAATAGTCAGAGCAGTAATTGTATCTATAATGATTGATAATATTGTTAGCTCCATTGCCCAAATGGAACTCCCACTTAATCCACTTTCTTCATTATCTGAAGGTGGCTCTCCCACTCTTCCACCCACTCACTAGTGGAAAAGGTTGGTGGCAACCAATAAGCTTCTCCCTCAATTGTGTATAACTTGAGGTGAGGAGGAGGGGTTTGAGATAGATTGCAGTGTGTGTAATCTGAGAAAAGATTGTGAGACGCAACAAGTGAGAGTGCTATAGTAAGAGAGTAAGGTGTGAGTGTGTAAACTCCCTCCGGGAAATTCTATAGTGGATAACTGTCTGTGGGCGTAGGCAATTGCCGAATCACGTAAATATTCTTGTGTTATTGTGTGTGATTTATTTCTGGTGTCTTACAGTCCCAATAAGTGGTATCAGAGCCGAATCGGTTGTGTTTTGAAAAAACAGAGTGCGTTTCTTCGAAACTGTCAGAAATCAAGTTGCTCAAAATCAGGTTTTGAGTATACCAGGAGCAAAGTTTCGAAGAGAGGAGTCCAAATCTGCAAAGCAGAGCTCCATAAGCCTTGCCACGCGCCCCCAAAGAAAGCGTGTGAAGCCCAATTTCACCACGCGCGTCTGAAGGAGGAAGACGAGCCACGTCAGTGACCAGTCATCGCCATGTGTTGCTACTTCATCGCCACGTCATTCGACACATCATCTGCTAGGTTTGTGCCATGTGTCGGCCTGTCAGCCACGTGTCGGACACGTGTCAGCCATGTCAGACCATTTAGTTGACCAGTCAACCTTCCAGAGGAGTGATCCAGTGTTTCGCGGCTAAGGTACACCCGCAGATCTGAACTGTGCAAATTGTTTTGGCTTGATCTGAGCCATTCTGTGTCCGTTTTTGACGATCCAATAGTACTTTCCAACTATTTGGAGTATTTCGAACACATCTGTACAGTCAGATTTTGCAAATCCTATTTCAAATATTTTCAGTTTGTATTTAGACAAGCCGAAGTGCTTTTCCGGCTAATCTGACCAGTCTGGACTCAACAGCGAAGCCTGTTTTTCAGACAGAGATTATTTTCTGTATAGACAAGTGTTGATGGAAGAATCAACGTCGACTTCAGGATTTATGTTCAAGTTGACTCCTTCAAATTATGCAATTTGGAAGTTAAGGATGGAAGACACCCTGTATTATAAAGACCTGTTTGACCTTATTTTTGTAAAAAGGGTTAAACTAGAAGCAGTGAAGGATGATGACTGGATAAAAATGAACCGCAAGACTATCGGTTGTATCAGACAATGGATAGACCACGGTATGTGCCATAATGTCGCCAAGGAGACAGATACCTATTCTCTATGGACAATGTTAGATGACATGTACCGGTCAAAGATCGTTCCGGTCAAAGATCGTTCGGAACAAAGCTTTAATGATGAGAAAGCTTGTCAATTTGAAATTGAAGAATGGTATGTCTATTGCCGAGCACATTAGTGAATTCAAAAATCTGGTAAATCAGCTTGCAACCGTCAAGATGCACTTAGACGATGAAATGCAAGCCGTTCTACTGCTTATTTCTTTACCGGATAGCTGGGAGACGTTGGTGGTTTTTCTCAGCAACTCTGCACCAAAAGGGAAGCTGACCATAAGCATGGTCACAGACGCTATGTACAATGAAGAGACAAGGCGGAAAGACTTGGGTGGAGATCAATCCCATGCCCTCATCATAGAAAATAAAGGTAGAGGCAGAGACAGAGAAAGAAGCAAGAGCAGAGGACGTAATAGCGGAAGATTTCAAGACAGAGGGAAATCCAAAGAAGGTACGAACCGGCCAAAGTTCAAGTGTTTCCATTGTGGCCAGGAGGGTCATATAAAGAAATATTGCTATGCCTTGAAGGGAGAGTAAAAACAAGGCAATAGACAGCCAAAGACTAAAGATGGGAACACTGCAGTTACTGTCTCAGAGGATATTGCATTATTCTCTGTTGGAGAAGAAGAATGTCTCCATATATCAGACAACGACACCGAGTGGGTGGTAGATACAACAGCTTCCTACCACGCCACATCCAGGAAGGAGTTCTTTAGTACGTACCAAGCCGAAGATTTTGGTATAGTGTAGATGGGCAACTCCAGTTTTTCAAAGATTGTGGGAATCGGTGATGTTCACATCCAAACCAAAGTTGGGTACACGATGGTGTTGAAAGATGTCAGGCAAGTTTCGGATTTACGCCTGAATCTTATCTCAGGGATAGCCTTAGATCGACAAGGCTATGAGAACTACTTCGACAAGGGCATGTGGAAGTTGAAAAAGGGATCTCTGGTGGTAGCCAGAGGACAGGCAAGTGGCACGTTGTACAAGACTCATGTGGAGGTGCATTTAGATAGCCTCAACATAACAGAAGATGAGGCATCACCAAATTTGTGGCACAAAAGGCTGGGTCACATGAGTGAGAAAGGGTTGTAGATTCTGGCAAAGAAGTCGCTTATTCCTTTTGCCAAAGATGCGAAATTGAACCCTTGTGACAACTGCTTGTTTGGGAAGCAACATAAAGTCGCTTTCCACTCATCATCTAGAAGACAATCAGAGTTGTTGAGCAGAGTATACTCTGATGTATGCGGTCCCATAGAAGTGGAATCTTTGGGTGGTAGAAAATACTTCTTGATGTTTATTGATGATGCATCATAGAAGGTATGGGTTTATGTCCTAAGAACCAAAGCTGAAGTGTTCCAGCATTTTCAAACATTTCATGCTATGGTGGAAAGAGAGATCGGAAAGAAGCTGAAGTGTCTCCGAACAGACAATGGAGGTGAGTATATGTCAAAGGAGTTTGAAACCTACTGTGCTACTCGCGGCATCTGACATGAGAAGACTGTTCCTAGAACCTCACAACACAATGGTGTAGCTGAAAGAATGAACCGGACCATTGTGGATAAGGTTAGATGTATGCTCAAAATGGCAAAGCTGCCAAAGCCATTTTGGGGAGAAGCTGTTCGTGTTGTATGCTATTTGATCAATAGATTGCCATCAGTTTCACTGAATTTTGAAATTCCAGAGAAAGTATGGTCTAGAAGGGAGATTTCTTACTCTCACTTGAGGGTGTTTGGGTGCAAAGCATTTACACATATATCTAAGGAGCACAGATAGAAGCTGGATGATAAAGCTACTCCATGCATCTTTATTGGCTATGGAGATGAGAATTTGGATATAGATTATGGGATCCGAAAAATAAAAAGGTCATTCGAAGCCGAGATATGGTATTTCAAGAAGGCCAGACTTTAAAAGACTTTGGGCAATTAGCCAAACCCAAAGTTAATGATGTTTTAGAAATTGTTCCCAATCCTGCACCATCACAGCATGCCACTGATGAAGAAGAGCTATCGCAGCATGCAGCCAATGATGTAGAGTTGCAGGATGGATTGCCAGAAGAAGAAGATCCAGAAGAAGAGGGTGTGGAGCAAGAGGAGCCATAACCCCCCTCGCCAAAGACTGTTGGTCTATAGTTTCGAAGATCAACAAGAGAGTCTAAGCCGTCGTCAAAATACCCTGCTTCTGATTATATTTTGCTTACTGATGAGGAGGAGCCAAAAAGTTTTTAAGAAGTTCAAAATCATAAGGAGAAGAGTAGCTGGCATCAAGCTATGCAAGAAGAGACGCAGTCCTTGCAGAAGAATCAGACTTATGATTTGGTAAAACTTTTCCAGGGTCGAAAACCATTGTAGAACAAATAGGTGTTCAAGTTGAAGAAAGATGGCAGCGGAAAGCTAGTCAAGTATAAGGCTTGATTGGTTATCAAAGGTTTCGGGCAGAAGAAAGGTATTGATTTTGATGAAATCTTCTCGCCAGTTGTGAAAATGACATCCATTCGAGTAGTTTTGGGACTAGCGGCCAATTTGAATTTGGAACTTGAACAGATGGATGTGAAGACGACATTTCTCCATGGTGATCTGAAGGAAGAAATTTACATGGAGCAGCCAAAAGGTTTTGAAGAAAAAGGGAAAGAAAACTTAGTCTGCAGATTGAAGAAGAGTCTTTACGGCCTTAAACAAGCGCCAGGACAGTGGTACGAAAAGTTTGACTCATTCATGGTGGGTCATGAGTATAAGAGAACTGCTGTAGACCAATGTGTTTATGTCAGGAAATTTCCCGATGGAAACTTCATCATACTCCTGCTCTATGTTGATGACATGCTGATTGTTGGACAGGATGCCACGGCAATCAGATCATTGAAGAAGGAGTTATCACAGTCCTTTGACATGAAGGACCTAGGCCCTGCACAGCAAATGTTGGGCATGCAAATTATGCATGACAGGAAAGCCAAGAAATTATGGCTGTCACAAGAGAAGTACGTTGAATGGGTGATTGCAAAGTTTAACATGAAAGATTCCAAGCTAGTCAATACTCCGTTGGCTAATCATTTCAAGCTGAGCAAGAGTTCTTGTCCCTCTTCTACTAAAGAAAGAGAAGAGATGGAGGCTATTCCCTACTCATCCGTCGTAGGGAGTTTGATGTATGCAATGGTGTCTACTCGACTAGATATTGCTCATGCTGTTGGAGTAGTAAGCAGATTCCTTTCTAATCCAGGAAAAAAGCATTGGGAAGCAGTCAAGTGGATTCTGAGGTACCTCAAGGGTACGGCAAAAATGTGTTTGTGTTTTAGAGATGCTAAACTAGTCTTGGAAGGCTATACGGATTCAGATATGGCGGGAGATCTTGATGGTAGAAAATCTACATCAGGATTTCTGTTCACTTTCGCAGGGGAAGCTGTGTCTTGGCTGTCCAAGTTGCGAAAGTGTGTTGCTTTATCCATAACCGAGACAGAATATATTGCCACAGCAGAAGCTGGGAAAGAGATATTGTGGTTGCAACAATTTCTCCAAGAGTTCAGATTAAAGCAAGAAAAGTTCACGGTACATTGTGATAGCCAAAGTGCCATCGACCTGAGCAAGAATTCGATGTACCATTCTCACACAAAGCACATTGATATTCGGTATCATTGGATACGCGAAGTGATGGAAAAGCAGTTATTGGAACTGATCAAGATCCATACAGATAAGAATCCAGCTGACATACTTACAAAGGTGGTCTTGAGAAACAAACTCGAAATATGCAAAGACATTGCCGGGATGGACTTTAAGTGAGAAGTCAGTTGTCCACGTGGGCATGGAGGGGGAGAATTGTTAGCTCCACTGCCCAAATGGAACTCCAATTTAGTCCACTTTCTCCATTATTTGAAGGTGGCTCTCCTACTCTTCCACCCAATCACTAGTGGAAGAGGTTGGTGGCAACCAATAAGCTCCTCCCCCAATTGTGTATAAATTGAGGTGAAGAGGAGGGGTTTGAGATAGATTGCAGTGTGTGTAATTTGAGAGAAGATTGTGAGAAGCAACAAGTGAGAATGCTATAGTGAGAGAGTGAGGTGTGAATGTGTAAACTCCCTCCGAAAAATTCTATAGTAGATAACTTTCCGTGGGCGTAGGCAATTGCCGAACCACGTAAATATTCTTGTGTTATTGTGTGTGATTGATTTCTGGTGTCTCATAGTCCTAACAAATATTTGGATGCGTTCATATGTCCTTTTTGAAGTCCTTTGGTGTTTGATGTGAGATTGATATAAACATTGTTCCCTTATTCTTTAGACAACAATTTTAAAAAATGACTAGATTAGATAAATGTGTAAAAATTAGAGATGCAATTGATACAAATTAAAGATTATAAATAAAAATAAAATTAATTGTATAATTTAGAGACCATTGTGTAAGAATTATTAGGTGCACTTGGAGCATGCTATGCTCCACTAATTTTTACTCCATTTTTTTTGCTAAAGAATGTTGGGCTCATCAGCAAAATTGATGAACTGAAAAATGGAGATGAAATCATGTTTTGTAACTCAAAACGATCAAATATCTCACCACAAAAATCCACGAAAGAAATTATATATTTGATATCTGAAATTATTGTCTGACCATCCAATAGAAGCGCTTCCTAGTCTATATATGGTGCTCCAAAATCCATTAGAAAAGATTGAACAGAGTAGGAAAAATTGAATCCTGAAATCCGTCATTACACGATTCCATAAAATTTGTAACTAATGTACCTAAAGATACAGCGGGAGTAAATGATTGAGCACCAGCAGTTCAATTGAGAGAATACACGAAGGGAGGCTCAGCTAATGCAACTCTAGAATTATGTGAAAGCATATTTGATATCAATTTCACCGTTTGACGGGTTGAAGGACGCCTCAATTTCCGCTGAAATGTTACCTCTACTCGATCCACGGATTCCAATCAGGATCGCTTGGCCAACAAACTTAATTCCTTGCTTCCAAGATCTTTTATCTGAACACACATGTAAGATAAGAAAAAGCTCGAAAGTTTCATGCATTATTTCAAAAGTCTCATTGTAAACGAGGAACTTCGGTTCCCCTTTTTTGTTAAGTAGGCAAGTTCAATAGTTTTATAGCATAAAGATGGTATAATTAAGTGTGACAACAAAGAAAAATAGATACCAACTTTCCAAGATTTCACTCTAGCACAAAACTCAAGCATACCGGTCTGTTGAAAGCACAATGGAGTTATCAACGTCCATCACCCAATCAATCCAGAGCACAAAACCATGGCATATCCCAGTTCAGTAAATTCAACCTAGACAAATTTCTTTGTAAGTATACATTTGATACCGGTTCGTATTGCGAGATCTGGTGCAGACCGCTTTACACAAGCACATTCAAAAGCAGGGATAATTCAATACCTGGACTTTCCCAAAACAAGGACTAATGGGTTTTGAGAAATCAAACTCCATGACTGTAGATATCTCACTGAGCACCTGAAATGATTTGAACTCAAATTGCATTTAATATCAAAATGTAATACCATTATATTCTCAAATAAAAAGTACTTTCCATTACACAAATTGATTACCTTATTCTCCTCACACTGCCAAACAAAAAAGGGAAAACAAGGGCTCTCTTGGGATGCAGGTAAATCACCACATGCCTCTAAGGTGGCATTTACTACAGAATGATCAAAACCTTCAATTTGTGTTAAACAGCGGCGACTTCTCCAAAGATCCTAGACAAAAAGTTTTAAGTAAACCTCTACCACACAATCACATACTTGGTTCAAGGTAAGAGATGATACTTAATAGGAAGAGACATTGCACAAGCCTTCAGTATTCCTTTACAAGGCATTATCAGTGCATCATTAGACAGGACCGGATCAAGCGTAGTCCGTTCCTTCCTTAGGTCCATTTCAAAGTGAGAAAAACAATTTAGGTAAATTATACAGAGTGGATTGCATTTCAGTAGACCTTTTAAACAGAACATGGTTGTGTAAGTCCTTATCCATGTGCAGGTGCATCTACACCTCTATCTGATGTTCAGATAATGCCTTTAAGATCATTTATGTTACAACTATGTCGAATTGAAAGGATAATTTCCGAGTAATATTCAACTTAAGTTTACATAGATATGTTCTAATTATACTCCAGAAAACTTTCAAGTTAAAAAATGTGTCTAGACATGCAGCCATGGCAAATAGTAAGTGCCATAAAATTCAGAACTTAAAAGGCACTCACTCTCCATGTAGACCTTGCAAACTAATATGACCATCTAAGAAAATGATATATTGATTGGGTAAATAGATTCATTCCACACCTATTAGCAAATAATTATAAAGAACTCTCAATTCAATCACACACTAAGAAGCATGGATACGAACACGTGACACAACACGGACACGCCGACACGTTAATTTTTAAAAAATGTAGGACATGACATGTGGGGGACACACATGAAATATATAATTTTATATATTTATTATATGTTATATATATGAATATATCATTCAAAGATAATAAAAAATGTAATATGATATTAATTCCTATAAATTTATATGATTTTTGTTTTATTATTGTATCTTAAGTTGTTTTATTCAAACTTATAATTAGTTTCATATGTGTCAAATCGATAGATACGTGTGTTTAAGTGATTGACATGTGTGTCCTCCAAGTGTCTAAAGAGTGTCCAGGTCGTTAAAAAAATTTTAAAAATAGGACACGCTTTAAAGAGTGTCAGACACGTGTGCTAAGAATGTCCAAAGAGTGTTGGGGTATGACATGGACATGACACGGATACGTTACCTTCTTAGAAGTGTCTGTACTTCTTAGATCATACACAAGTCACTTAGCACCCTACTATAAAAATGAAAAAATATGTATAATGTTTTATGTCTTCTTATAAACAATAAGTTATGGCCCATGCATTCATCAGTTTTTTGCACCTGCTAATGCTTCTTCATTGTTAAAGGTATCCTCATAAAAAATTCCACCCCTCATACTTCAAATCCAAATCTACCTAATTTAAGTAGGCATGGAACATATTCAAAACCTTTGGTAAAAAAGATCTTAAGCGTCACTGATGAAGAAATAGTCAGAATAACATCTCAGTAAGTTAGCCTATGAAAATTTTGAATTAAGAATAAGAGTTGAGTAAACTCCCAACACCTTATAGTGGGACTTTAATTCATTTTCAGGCATTAATACATCCAAAATGATCATTGCAAGTGATATTCTTACAAAACTAAGCATTTCAATCTGAGACAAAACTGAATGCAATATTTCCTAGTTCAGACACACTATTTGATGCTCAAATCAAGACATATCGTACAAATACAAATTAAAGTAGTATTATTTACCAAAACCGCAGGTTTTGCCATGGAAGCATGCTATCATTTCCATAATAAAACAGTTCACCAACCAAGAGCTCAACCTGCAGATAGAAAGTGAAATACCCCGGTGTTTACATTCAATTTCATAATTGGTCTGCAAAGACTTATAGTAATAAAAGTTTCTTAAAATAAACAAAGAAAAGGAGGAAATTAACTATTGATAATTTGGCAATTCACATCATGTTTGACTAGAAGACAAACATCAGAACATTTTGGAGGGAAACTTCATAAAAACTAGAAGTATAAACATCAAGCTTGACATACAAGCTGAAGTGGAGGAAATAACCTTTTTCTGATGAGTATCATGCATGGTCAACTTATTTTTCCTTTTCTCAAGAACTTCAACTCGATCCATTGAGTAACCATTTGCAACGGCAACTGCTTGTAAATATTTGGCACCCTTTTCTCGAAGCACCGGAAACAAAGAGATTACATGTGATGTTTTGGAGAGATAAGCAATGGCAATTGTTAAGAAAACACCATCATCTGTGTGGGTGAGAGGTGAGGTTAGAGATAGTCCGGGAAGATGGCGGGCACTTCAATGGCCTGAGATCACCGGAGGTGGAGAGAAGGAGGTCAAGGCAAGCTTGGAGAGGGAAAGGTTGGCAGTGATAGACCTTAAACACTAATGTAAAGTATAAGGAGGTGTTTAAGCGTAAGGCTTGGTTGTATTGTTGTTGTTGTTTCTCGCTGCATATACGATACGTTATATAGGCCACAGGAGTATTGGAGCCCAAGCAAACTGTTGGACAGGTGGCTCGTTCTCCTCAATTCTGCCAGAAGTGATATAAGCCCTTCTGCCATCTGCGGCTTGACATGAGTGAGCAACATTTCATGGCGAGCGTAGTAACGTCAGATATGCATCGAATGACATGAATGTAAAGTCATTGTTGCCTCTTCTCCAAGCCTGGTCGAGATGGAGTTGTCTTAGCAAGAAGACAACCATCTCGACGATCCCATGACCTCAAACCGATCCGGTATCCTCGATGATCCGGCAAGTAGTGCCTAGGTCCTGCTCCCAACCCAGGCATCCAAGTAGGTGAATGGGCTAGGGCCCACCTTAGTGTTTAGGAGAGGGGTTCGCTTCTAAGCGACCAAATAGGAGAATGGGCCGCAGGCTTATTTCAATGTTTAGGAGAGCTAGTATTTATCAATCCAAGTCCAAATGAGCCGGGGGCTAATTGTATTGTTGTTTGGCCTTGGAGCGAGGTATGAAGGACCATGGGCCTTGGAGCCATGGTGCTGCTTGTTGCAGGGCTCTTCATATCTAGATATATTTGGGCTTGTACATATGCTCCCGCTTAGGCTAAGCATATAGTTTTGGTTGCCTTGGCACATGGCGCCCATAGGGCTCGCCATGTATCAAACATACGACATGCCCGACGTGGTGCCTTATTGGTCTGCCACGTGGGTGGCACATAGGGCCCATGGGGCTCGCCATGTATAATCATACAACATGCCTGACGTGGTGTCTTATTGGTCTGCCACGTGGGTGGGGTTTTGGCAATGCGGCGTATTGAGCTTGATACAAGTACCCACAATAATGCCCCCCTGTACAGATGCTCTTATAGCTAATGAGAGTATTTGTACATGGCTATGTTAAAAAGTTTTGAAAAATATAAACTCATGCAAACAGGTATTCAGATAGAGTCGTCTAAAATTAGGCTTTTGATACAATGGGGTCATTTGGATTGCTCATGGAGAGTTTACATTTTAAATTTCATCCGATACGAGCCGGCCGGATAAAGATGTGGGCTTGTTGGGCGATGGCTTGATTTCATGGAATTTCCATAACTTCACAGGAGATTTTAGCTTCGTTCCATAGGTACCAGATTCCGCCCCTCACCCTTTCCATGCCGCTAGGAGGGGGGGCAATGGTCTTGGTGTTAGGAAAGCCCATGATTTGGCTCATGAACTGGGCCTCGCTTCCCCCCTTTTTTTGTGTTTGTGATGATGATGAGGTGGAAGCGTCCGCTAGAATGTAGGTGCATGTAGTGTTGGAGGAAGTTAGGGCGAGCGACGCCCTCAGTGTTGAAGAAGAGGATGTTAAGCAGAATGTTGTAGGGGATGTTTGGCTGAGCATTGCAGGAAGCACTCCCTTCTCTCATGTTGAGATCTGCAAAACTCTCTATGTCCACCCAAGTCCCAAATCTTCATTTGGGTTTTCTAATGATGCTGACATGATGGAGATATGGTGGTCTAGATCTCTCTCTGTCGGTCTTTGCGAGAGGATGTTGATGCGGATCCTCTCGAAATGTGGGACTAACACCTGATTTGCCTGGCAGGTGGATCCCTGGAGAGTGAGGTTGAGTTCTTGGTTTAGCAAAAACCAAGTATGGGACGGTGGTATTGTGTAAAGTTCTGGAATGGTTAGTGCTTTGTACCATCCTCTTATTTTACCCCGGAATTCTTCCGGTACTTCTACGACTGTATGAGCAGATATTGGGTGTTGGATCCAAGGGGATTCGAATAGCTGATCTTGGAATTGCCATGGAGGCATAGAGAGCATCTTTCGAAAGAATTCACACACCGTGCGGCGATAGTGAGTAGGAGTGGAGCTTGAAGCTCTAGAGCTGGTGCTTGAAGCTTTATAGCTTGGACCTCTTGGGTTTGGAGCCTTGTTCAACAGCCGCCAAACGGTGTTATCTCGGTGCCCCTGGCCTCCTGAAGCCATTTAGAGAGGAGGGGTTGAAAGGAGAGTGTTAGCAATTAGAGATGAATTTGTCTGCATTTTTGTGTGTTGTTGTTCCCATATTTGCTCTCTTATAAAGATGAGATTGCATTGGGAAAGAGGAGGTGAATTTATTAACTTTTGCAGTAGCTTTACATTGGGAATAGGCGATCCATGGAGAAGACAACTCATGAATTGAAGGTATAGGTTTAGAGCAGACCTACTGATTTTGGAGTTGCTCAAAGTATAATGTGATAGCTTGTGCAGCTTTTTGAAGAGCCTAAGGTTGTTGTAGTGTGCTTTTAATATTTGTAATAGGCAAAAAGAATTTTTGATTGGTTTAAGGATTTTCTTGGGAAGGTACGACCTCAGAATGTATATAAATTTATTTAATCCCCTTTTTTTGGTGTGTGTGTGTGTGTGTGTGTATGTGTGTGTGGAACTTCTCGTCCTGCTTGAACGTTGCATTATTGCCACACAAAAGATTGTGTATATTCTGGGTATAACTTGAACTTGTTCGAATCATTGGAATAGTGAGCTCGCCGTTTTGTAGAAATAAAGACTCTAGATATATACATATATGTATATTAGTATTATTATTATTTTATTGTATATATATATATTTTTTGTTTTTGAATCAGGATCCCTGTTTGCCCCCTTTTACCCATTGTACAGAAGGGGGTCTCATGGACATGGTTACCCAGAGTTGGGTTTCTTAGACTAATGGACCATAAAAAAAAAAAAAAAAAAAAAAAAAAAAAAAAAAAAAACAACAAAGAAAACCATTAGATCATAAAAGAGAACAACAAAAAAAATCGTGTTTGGCGGTTCTAGGGTTTTGTTGTACCATTCTGTTTGGGTTTGGGTCTAAGTGTTCCATAGTCTCTCAATCCAAGTGGAGTGCTGGGTTGCTTCGTTCTCTCTGCGAGTTGAGTTCTGAGTTTTCTATATTTTCTGTCCCTTTTTGTGAGCTTGGTTGGCTATCCACGTTGTGTGCAAGTTGTAGAGGAAAGATAGCAAGACGAAGGCTGTCGTAGGCCGTCATTGGTGGGTCGCAAGGGTGTGGAGTGGTGCGCAGTGGTGAGGCGACTCGCACATTGTCATTGGTTGAACCTAGGTTGCGACGGAGGTTCGGTTTTTGGGTATAGGAAAGGGGCTAAATTTTTATATTATTGGGTTCAAATTGGTGAATCGAACTTTGAAGTCGCGAAGGGGGAGAGAGGCGAATCGGGCGGAGGGAGAAAGGAGAGAAGAAAAATGCTGCGAGTCGCCAAAATCGCCGCTACGTGAGCCGCAGGGGTGCTATGAGGCGATCGGTTAGGCTGTCGGAAGTTGAGCTCGGATTCTGGTTTGGCTGCTAAAGCTGGGTTCTGTTTGGGTTTTGATCGAAGAACCTGTGCGTGAGCCATCGACAGGAAGGGCTGGGTTTCGATCTGTTTGATTGGGTAAAGTTGAGTGGCGAAGGGTTATTGCTGTGGGTGAATCCTGAGAGGAGCAGCGAACCAGGAAGGGGAAGAAGAAGAGCCGCGAGCACTCGCGGAGCTCAACGCGATTGGCACTGCCGTGGGCTTGAAAGGTATGTGTGTTGCGCAGCTGAATTTGATATATATTGATATATATATATATATATATATAAGGTATGGGTTGAATTAGATATATATTGATATGCAAATATATATAGGGTTGTTTTGTGGAAAAAGAAGGTTGTTTGAAAAATAGAGGTGAACCAGCCACGAAATAAAAATATTTTTTTATTTATGGGTGGAAGTAGACATATATTGATATACAAATATATATAGTGTTGTTTTGTGGAAAAAGAAGGCTGTTTGAAAAACAGAGGTGAACCAGCCACGAAATAAAAAAATATATATATTTTTTGTTATTATTTATTTATTTATTTATATATTTATTATTATTATTATTATTATTTTTGAGCATGAGGCAGATCAATAAAAAGGGGTTGTGTTTTGAAGAATTAGAGAGGTCTATAATAAAATGTTAATTAGGTAAAGAGTGAAAATGTTGGAAAGTTATTAATAACAATACTGGAGAGATGTATGCTTAAAAATAAACTGTTAGAATAAATATGGGAAAGCTTTTTGGCAAAATTTAAAGATTGTAGTTATGAGGTTTTATTGTTTTATGATTTATAGGTTGTAAACAGAAAAGCTGAACCGAGGGAAGCTCTCAAAAGAATTTGGAGAAATATAAAAAGAAGATAAATAAATAAAATAATGAAGGGGCTATTTATTTTATTTGATAAATTGATGAGGTAATAGATGGCTGTAAATAAAGGAAAGCTAGGAAAGATGAAAACCCATAACAATTTGGGAAATGTTTTTTTTTTTTTTTTTATTATTTTTTTTATGAAAATAAAATAATGAAGCAAATGGGTTTGGTTATGCGAGGGAAAGGGGCTATCCCAAAAGATTGGTTGTGTTATGCAAGGGAGGGGGGCTATCCCAGGAAAAAAAAAAAAAAAGGGTTTTGTTATGTGAGGGAGAGAGGCCATCCCAAAATATGCGAGGGGTGGAAGAGAGTTGTGAGGGATGGGTTAGGTTGTGCGAGGGGAAGGTGTATCCCAAAATAA